>CAESWR010002551.1:54222-66486 GCA_903171835.1 Mullus surmuletus | reverse complement strand
CAGCCGGAGTGACTGGAGTTCTGCCCACAGAGATCTTCAATCAGGCAGCTCGGCCGGCCGCCTACATGATCGCCGGCTCCATGATGTGGATCAACCTTTTCATTGTGGGAATGATCTTCCCCTTCCTTGTGGTCAGTCTGTCCATCTCTGCAGATGTAATGTAGCTGTGTATTTAAGTTGCTCTTCATACAATTTTAATGGGTCTCACAATCACTTTACATTCAGAGATCTTTCTCGATTTGGAGTTCTCACTTACTGTTGATTCGTCTAACCTCCAGTTAAATGTGAAACGTACAGTTGAGTTTCTCAAGTGTGAAGTAGAAGTAGAAGTTATTTTATTATCCTACAATGGGCAAATCATAACAAAACAGAACAAACCTGTGCATGCTTGTGTGTGTTGTAGGGTTAAAAAATTTGTTGGAAACTTTTCATGGGAATTTTCGGGAATTAACAGCAATTTAGGGGAATTTATATGAAGTGCATTGACCTGGTTATATACATGTATGAATATGAAACCTTTTAGTTTGTCATGTCTAATGCAATATTTTTAAATGACATTGTAAATTGATTTTCAGATAATTTGGGGGAATTTTTCCTAATTGAGTCTAACTGTCATGAACATTGGCAACGATATTTGTGATAAAAACAAACATACATGCAAATATGCCTGATACAGTATTTACAAATGACATGCAGCGGTTTTTACAACTGTAGAACTTTCATGATTTCCTTCACAGAACAACAAAAACCATGAATGCTGAAAACTAAAAGAAGGTTCAGGTATTTACAATAGCCCAGACATATTCCTTATATCCCCTCAGGACCCCCCAAAAAGTCCAATTCAAAAAGATTTAGTTTAGTCTTCAGGCCATGCTTTCTACTCTTCAAGGATCATCGTCTTCAATGGCAACAAAACCCTAATATTCCCCAGCTAAATCCCCCCCGAAAAACTTTCCACCTTTTTGCAACCCTAGTGTCTGCCTAGTTAAAGCCAGAGTCTGATTGCTGATCGCTGCCTTTGTTTTCACAGAGCGAGTTGAGCGAGTACTGTTTTGTTCCTTTCGGAGCTGTCTGCCTGCTGTCGGCGCTCTTCGTGGGCCTGTTTCTACCCGAGACCAAGGGGAAGACGCTTTCTCTCATCACCAGCGAATTCCACCAGCTCAACTTCAAAGGCCAGCAGGCGCAAGGGGTGTCGCCGTCCCAAGCCACCTATCAGCTGGGCGAGGTGTGCGCCTCCACGGCCCTGTAGAGGTGTTTCCAACAGTCATCTTCTTCGGGACTCACCTTCGCCTGGTGTGAAGGAGCTGGGGGAAGACAGTGTGGCAGGAAGTGTGAATGTTAACTTCCCTATCGCTGAAAGTGTCTGACACTGTATAAAATGGGAGTGTGAAGAGAAGGGCAATTTAAAGGAATCTTCGTCACATTTGTACGCTTGTTTTGCCGCCCTGGGACGCTGATCGAGAAGAGCACAAAAATGAAACCTCCTAAAACCATCCTCTAAGGTCCTTCCACGGGACAGGAACGCAGGACCGACAATATAAGTGCCTTGCATCATGCATTACATCATGGTTGCAATAACTCAATGTTCTTGACAACCAGCAAGAATGAAAACTACAAAATTTACTTTACATGTTTTTTTTCTTGTCTAATGGGAGATTTGTTGCTCGGTAAGTGCAGGATGGAATCATGGATTGATTGCATTTAGAGACAAACGAGGCATTCGAAATCGGGGAGAAAAAAACCCCACAAACTGCACACTGTAAAATGTATCAGGATGCCGCTAAGAATCCGCACTTTTGTTTCCGAAGACCATGATCTGCTGTTTTTACATGAATGGATTAAGTGCAATTGTTTATGTTGAAGACTGGATTGTATTTTGTTTTGATGATCATGATATGAGCCAATAAATTATCTCCAAAACTATGCCTGACTTTTTGATAACTTCACAAAGGGAGATTTTTGGCTCACTGCTGCCACCAAGTGCTTCCTGATGGCAGAGTTGTCGAGTCTTAATTCATGAAAAATCTTTTATTGCTGTTCCGCACCAAATTCATGATTCAAATAAAGTTTGATTTGATCTCATGTTGGTCGTACTGCATTTATTTCAATCAGGAGAGACAAGGGTGAAGGAAAATTTTTTAAAAAATCGTACTTCATTGTACATCAAGGAGGAAAGAAAACTGCGCTCAAATGTATTTGTGGATAGATATTTGTGGGGAAAAGAAGACATTCATGTCAAACAAGAACAGTCATATTTTGACAGAGGAGGGGTCTCAAACACAACTAGTCGACCACCCACAATGGGCACCTCAGGAGGTGCAGCCATCCTCCAGACCACCGAAAGGCTGGGAGGGGTAACGATAGACCATAAGACCATCGACTCACATGAGCCTGCTGTTCTGGTCTTGTGATATATAAATACCTGAAGTTTCCCACCAGGAATTAAAACTGAAGAAGCAGCTTGTTGGATGAGAGGCGAAACGTCTTCACATACATTAGGTGAGTCCAGTTGTCTACACTTATTATAACTACTTGAGATATGCGTTCAGATGGCAACTTATTTGTTGATTTGGACTGAACTCTTAGTCAGGGCCTTTAAAAATCTGCTGTGGGGCTCTGAGACAGATTCAATCGGATTCTGTAACCGCTTCTCTCAGCTGCTCCCTCTTCTTCTAGTCTAGTGAATAATTTTCATTTCAAATACTAAAGAAAAGATTGAAAACGATGATCTTTTTTCTTATTTATTTTTTTTCTTTTCCTATTTTCATGTCTTTGTTATCATTCATTTGTACTGGGCCTATTCATATTTTCTAAACATGGTGGTTATTTTTTTATCTTTATTTTTTTCATTCTGCCTACTCACAATTTCATTAGTGGTTGTATGTGATTGTCCATGTCCGGGTGGGGGTTGTCATATGTCATGGGTGGATTTGAAAAAAAATCTAAAACTATCTTCCTGTGTAGTGTATTCAGGTTTTGTCGTTAATAAAAAGAAAACAATTAGCTTCTTTGCACGTGATAATCTTTCTGATTGTCATTATCATTATTTGGAGATGACAGACGAGCGGCTGGACACGGGAAACTAGGGAAAGGCACCCGAACATACCAAAACTATGCTGCTGAGGGGTCCGAATTTGCATTTAAAAAACTATACACACATATAGCAAAAAAAAACCCAACAACTCCCCATACAATCTTTTTCCTTCTTTTTTTTCCAAACAGCCCTCATGTTGTTGAACTAATAATTCCACTTTTTATTGTCCATATCTGGAGTTCCACATTACAAGTCTTCTTAAAGAGTTAAAATAAGATCAACTTTTTTAATCCCACGTTGGGAAATGTCACTTGTCACAGCAGCAACAGTATGACAGAAAAAAGTATTTAAAAAGTAATTAAAAGTATTAAAAAGAAGTAAAAAAAGAAGTATTACAAATTCACACACACACAGACAAACAATCAAGTGCCGGGGCAATCCAATAGATATAAATGTAAATATTCAAACAAGTGCAAAGATGCCAGCCACTGAGTACAGCAGCAATACAGTGGACCGGGTTATGCTATGAGTTTATGTTATAAAGTCTCCTTTTAGAGTTCCTGCTCTCAATCATGTGCTCACCAAACTGCCAGGTGAGGAGAAATATGGGAGTTTCAGACCCTCTTCAAGCCCAGCAGGTTTGGCTTTCCACCAAAGATCTCACAAATGGAAGAAATACATTTTTACATGTGTGTGATATCAAAACAAGGGTGGGGTCCACTGTGTCTTTACCTTGGACATATACTGCTAACTTGAGGCGGGCTTCCATCACAAAATGTTCTCTCTTCCATCAGGTCAGACACGTGTCTTGGCATGTTATTAACTTTGTCATCCCCAGTCCTGTCGCGACCCCATGCAGGAACGCACACCAGCAATAAACTACTGAGTGGCGGTTCTGGACGGTAGATATTGCTTTAAAGTCGTATTATATTTCTGTCTTATCTACTGGAAACTGCACCGGTATTTCTCCTAAATTGCTGTTCAGAATATTCATATGTGGGCATTTACCATCTTTTACGCACTCAGGCGTGTGTGTGATGCAAGAGTTGCGCGAAGTGACGGAAGCACCACTCTGTGTGCGTGTTAAATTAGGTTTTTTTTTTGTAAAGATCAAGATAATGTCTAACCAGTACACACTGTCTATCCCGGCAGGTCAGGATTCAGGGGTCAGCCAGATAGAACCAGGTTCAGAGCATCCTTATCACTTACGTCAAAACACGACAGTGTTACGTTCGCAACATGAATGGACAACTAGTCGATTGATGTGTAACTTCAGGCAGCATCCTTCTTATAAATTGGCTCTTTGCTCCTTCAGCAGCCAGCCAGCAATCGGACAAAAAATGGATGGAGCATCGAAAAAGGTGAGTGAATTTTAAATATCTTTGTTCTCAATAGCCAAATGTTATTTTTTCTTTCATTTATGTCAACCTAAGATTTACAGTAAAACGACACTGGTGCACTAAGGGATGGAAAAAAATGTTGGTCAACATGTTCTTTGGCTGTTCTCTAAAGGTGATGCCACAAAAACAGAATTGCACTGCACTGGACTGTTTGCCATTTAGAATTTTATAACAAAAATGTATTTAAAATTAATCTCCTTATCAATTAATGTAATGTAAATAGTGAGGAACAATGTATTTCGGTATCCAATACATAGACTGCAACGCATTGTAATAGGTCTCTAAGGATCACAGAGAATCTGTAGATTTTTTTTTTCAATTGTTTTACTATTTTAAAGCATCAAATCACTCGAGAAATTTGGGCTGCAACTCAAGTAAAACTGTTAAAGTACTTCTTTTTGTGCTCCCTTTGCTGAAAAAAATGCTCAATGCTCCAAAAAAATGGTTCCAAAGAGAGAAATGTGGACGATGCAGAGACAAAGCATGTCAGATTTACTCTGATCCAGTCCACTCTGCTTTTTTGGAGAAGCAGCAAAGTTCTTTTTGAGAAAGAAAGAAGTTTAGCTAGACATTTCAACGTCATGCTTCATTACATAACCCTGTTCGGCAACACGTGATATGCAGACATTTGGAAAACAGAATAATATTAGGCCTAATAATAAAAGAAGAAGAAAGACCTGGAGGTTCTTAACATGAAACACTCATTAAAGATTATTGTTTAATTTGATGAGTGTTGCATTGAACAAACACCTACGAGATAACAGGATCGAACACATCACACGAAGCGCGTGTTTCCTGCCCTGTGATCAGTGATTGGTTGTATGAGTAAACAGCATTGAGCTGCCACAATCTCGTTAACTCTAATAAGTGACAACTGCCAGCCTTGACGATTCTTTCACCTGTGTTTCGAACGCTCAGCTGCAGTACTGGAGGCTCTACCTGCTGTCGATGGTGCTGGGAATCGGAGGGTCGTTCCAGTATGGTATTCAAGTGTCCGTCATCGCCTCTCCAGCAGTGGTGAGACACTGATTGATCCGTGGGATTTTTTTTAAATGAGAATTTGCCTAAAATTTGCCTATTTGCCCTGTTCTCAAAATACTATATTTCTTTTATACTGTGCAAAGTGACTTTGAGAGTCTGAAAGGGGCTCAGATGGATCAATAGATAGACAGACAGACAGATTTTTATTCAGACTCAGGGTCCATCCATATTATCACATGTTGGGTCCACTCTAACGTGCCCTTTGACCTTTCGCAGCATGTCCAGAGTTTTGTGAACTACACGTGGTTGTGGCGGTACGACACCCCGGTCGCAGACTCGACCAACCAGCTCATCTGGTCCTTCATCGTGGCCGTGCTGAGTCTTGGCGCCTGGGCCGGAGCCATCCACAGCGGGACTCTCCCGGTCACCTATGGCCGGTGAGATACACACACACACACGCACACACTCAGCAAACATTACTTTCTAGTTCAATACCTTCTGTAGGTCAGTCCAAAGATTCTGCTGACGACAAAAGATTTATGGTTAACATCAAATATTTGATTCTTTCTAAATAACAATAATAATAATGTTTTTATACCTCAGTATATGACACCCCAGAAATCCATTGCATGAAACTCTCTGTAGCTACACCTGTCCGATAGACACCATCAAAACTATAAAAAGTAAAGAAGACAAAAAACATAAGGTGCAACACACATTTCTGCATAAACTGCTTAACTATGACACAATTTGAGTAGTACCGCTCAGGATGATGCAGAGGATATCAGTTTCTTGAAAGGTATTTCTTTTCCCTCTGCATCCTTAGCAGCCATGTTGCTTGTCACCCACAATGCAAATGGTGCTCGTCACACGACCTAACACACTCCACACTCAAACGATTCTGACGTGAAGGCCACATTTGGCCAAAATACATTTCTAAGACATTTGCCATCATTTCTTAGGAACTGTATGGTATATGAATTTAAACTTGCATGAAATAATGACAGATATTATAAAATGGACGTTAAAATAATATCTATCTATATCTATCTATCTATCCACCCATCCAGCCATCCATCCAGCCATCCATCCATCCATCTATCTATATATTACACACGATATTAATTGAAGACAGTATACGCTTGTTTATTGATTTTTTTTGCTCCTTGTTTTGGCAGGAAAAAAGCTCTCCTCTTCAACAACGTGGTGGCCCTCGTTGCCGCCCTGCTCATGCTCTTCAGTCGCATGGCCAAGTCCTTCGAGATGATCCTGCTGGGCAGATTCCTCTACGGATATAACGTTGGTATGTGTGCGCCACTCTTTGCTTTCCTCGCAGGTTTGTCTATATTGCCCCTCACCCTCACCCCCACCCCCCCCCCCCCCCCCCCCCCTCTCCTCCCCCAGGTCTTGGCCTAAGTGTTCACCTCATGTACCTGGGCGAGAGCTCACCGAAGAAGCTCCGGGGTTTCCTCACCCTCACCAGCTCAATCTTCATCGGTTTTGGGAAAGTTACGGGCCAAATCATTGGGATCAAGTAAGAACCGCTTGCTATCAAAGATACACGTGAACAAAACCAGCAAAAAAAATCTAAACTCATTCATTCACTTATTAAATAGCATCTCCATTCAATAAGTGAGTGAATAAGTTGTTATTCCTTGGTACAAATTTACTTTGGCATTTCTGCATTAAATAGTTTCCCGTCGTAATCTGTTCTGTACGATGGAGTATTAGGGCCACATTGAGAAAAAAAAGAACTCACAGACTCACAGATTAGTCATGATTTACGTGAATAAAGTCACAATTTTACAATAATATCATAAATTGACTTTATTCTCAAAGCCTGCCCTAACACTCCGTCGTAGTTTTCTTTCAGACAAACTACTTTTTTATCCTTTCCTTTTTATTCTCATGAGTTTTGGTTTCCGCTCTCTTCCAGGGAAATGATGGGCAGAGATGAAATGTGGCCGTACCTCTTGGCCATCAGTGGTGTCCCGGCCATCCTGCAGTTTGTGACGCTGCTTTTCTTCCCCGAGGCGCCTCGATACCTCTACATCGACAAGGGAGACACTGAGGGAAGCGTGAAAGGTGAGTTGCAAAACACTCGATTTGACGAGATTTTGCCCTCTGTGACCCCTGAAGGCCAGAAATCCATGTGTGTGTGTGTGTGTGTGTGTTTTGTCCCTGGAAACCCCCGCAGCTTTGCAGTGGCTGTGGCAGGAGGACAATCTGAAGCTGGAGCTGGAGGACATGCAGCGAGAGCGTGAGAGCACGCAGGGCGAGAAGGCCAAGTCGGTGAAGGACGTGCTGACCTCCCGCTGCGTGAGGTGGCAGCTGCTGACCCTGGCCATCCCCTGTGCCGGCGTGCAGTTCTGCGGTATCAACGCCGTACGTTCAGCTCGCGACACACGCACGCACACATACGCCCTGAGTGTGATGTGACGCGGTCTCTGATCCGCCCCTTTCCTCCCCGTCCAGCTGTACTTTTACGCGTTCGACATCTTCCGTGAGTCGGGGGTGCCGGAAGACAAGATGCATTACTTGGCCATCGGCATTGGAGCAACAGAGCTCATCACCATAACGTTGTGTGTAAGTACAAAGAGGAGGACCCCTTTACTCAAATGTGGGGTTAAATGATCAGTATTATATTAGATTTCTATATCTTGCAAATATAATATCCCTGTATTTATTATTTTGGCTTCCCTGTACTTGTATTGCCCCCCCCCCCGCGCCCGCTGTGTTTCAGTCTTTCCTAATTGACCGAGCGGGCAGGAAGAAGCTGATGGGCGTCGGCTACATCCTGATGGGCGTCACCATGGCCTTGCTGACGGCCATGTTGTCCATCAAGGTAGCACCTCCTCCCCTCCCTCTCACGCATCGCTTTCCTCTTTCCTCATCGAGGGTTCACTATCAAAAAAATAAAAAAATACCAACTTCTCTCTCCAGGATCTGAACTCGTGGATCCCGTACGTCAACATTGGCCTGATTTTCTGCGTCATCTGTATCTACGGGCTTGGACCATGTGAGTTTTTTTATTATTATTATTGCTTGGAAATATTTTCTTTTCATTGTTTTTTTGTTTGTAATTTACTTTTTATTGTGTTTTTTTCAGAAAAGTAACACAAATAGAAGCCATGTAGAGCAAACAAAACAAACAATAACAGAACAGACAGCAGGGGGACGATCCATCACTCAACTAACATACATCGATACGCTCAAATGACCACCCTTAATGCTCCTCTTGTCGAAAAAGTTTAAAGATATATCAGCCGTGGGGACATATTGTTATTACACAAAATCAGGCCTTACAGTTAAAACGTCGGTAAGCCATTTTGAGCAAAGACATCAGTTTTACATCTCAGTTTAAATGTGATTCTCTCCATAATGTATCCTGTAAACAACATCAATCCGGTCATTTATAGTAGATATGTCTCTTTTCAGCCATATTCTGGTCAGAGCCTTCTTGCCTGCTACTAACAGTATTCTCAATAAAAAAATATTTCCCTTTGCACTTTTAAGTACTTCTAAGTTGTTGAGGTACACGTTTTTAAAGTGAAAGCAGATTTTAAACTTAAAAACCGCCTCCAGGAAGCCATGGACAGATATCCAAAACTGAGCCATAGAGGGACAATCCCCCCAAAAATGTTCATTGTTTTTTTTTTACATCCATGTTCCTTTGTTTATGTCTTCAGCTGGAGTGTCCATGGCGCTTCCCGCTGACCTCTTCTTACAAGCGTGGCGTCCTTCTGCTTACGTGATCAGCGGCACCATCAACTGGCTGGGCATGTTCTTCGTGGGCATGTTCTTCAGCTACATTGTGGTGAGACACCGACTTCATTATCTCTGATAAACAACACGTCGTCCTCATATATTGTATGTTTACGCCAATCTTCCGTGTCCTCACAGGACGGCCTCGGGCAGTATTGCTTCCTGATTTTCGTGGCCTACTCCTTTTGCAGCGGGTCCTTCATGCTTTACTTTGTCCCCGAGACAAAAGGCAAGACAATGGTGGAGATCACAGAGGACTTCAACAAACTTAATTTCAAGAACAGAGAGCCTGATCTTACCACCAAATTTTAATGTTCCTGTTGTTTTTTGTGTCTTTGCTAAATCACTGAAAACCTTTTTGAAATTTCTGAAAATAAACTGTAAACGATGAAATTGCACAACTATTTATGTCTACCTTTTGATATAATCCTACCAGACTAAGAGATTTTGTGTGCATCAGGGAAGATGTGGAGTTTGTAAATATATTAATATAGAAATATATGAAATAAAGATTTCCAACTGGACCTGAATACGTATTGTCTCTTTTGTTGCAGTTAGCCTAAAATGTGTCTTATCAGAGTACCTGTTTTCACACCTTTGTGTTCAAATCATTTATTGATATGTTAATCTTAACTGATAAAAATCGCTGTCACATTATTCAATTCACTTCAATACAATTTTATTTATCATAGCGCCAACTCATAACAAACAGTTATCTCCAGGCACTTTAACCAACAGCAGGACTGGACCACGCTTTGCAAATGTATATTTACAGAGACCCAACAATCCCGCAAGAGCGAGTACTCAGAGGCCACGGGCTCAGAAAAACTCCCTTTAACTGAAGAAACCTGGGACAGAAGCACAGCTCAGGGTGGGCTCGTCTGCCTCGACCAGTTGAGTTTGATAGATTAGAACTTAGTTGGTTGAACGCAATAAAAAATTTTTCGTCTCAGCATTTCTACCTCGTTTTTGTTTGATTGCTTTGATTTGTTTTTAAATTGAAACTGGCCAACTCTGCTTGATCCGGTCCTTGTATGCAAATTTGCTGGCGTTACTCCTTTCATTACTTCAGTCGAGAGACCCTTGGTTGGTTTGAGTCATCCAGACCAGGAAAGTGGCCGGGGCTCACACACAAAAACACGCACACACACACACTTTGTCAGAACCTCCTTGGTTATGCACCGTGGTTCAGGGGTATTAGTGGATTTACGGGCATTCACACAAAACAGAAGTTAGGAGCTTTTTCATTGCAATTTATTGGATCCTCATCTCTGTACCAACAAGAGAGATGAGACTCAATAACAGAGTACAAAAACAAATATCTATAGAAAAGTATGTTTATATTGAAATATGTCCAAAGACGTTATAACAAAACATGTAGCTCACATGTTTTAAAAGCAATTTTTTTTTGAGTACGATGATAAAATACCAACTTGACCTATTGTACGTTTTTCTGTGTTTTTTTTTTTTTTTTATACAAAAGTGTCAATGCAAGTCACTCTGTACAATTCTCAACCTTTAGAAAAGAGGACCTTTTTTTTAATCCACTGCTGTGCACAATCAGTATTTGGAAGGCACTTTGCAACAGACCAAAAGCAGAAAGCAAAATGTTCGAGTACCAACATAAATCAAAACAAATTATACATCCCAGTGAGGAGAAAACGATGAAATAATAATAAAAAAAAGATACACATTAGTTCCTTACAGCATCTTTCACTTGTCAAATAATTACAACACAACCCTTGTTACCTTTTAGGAGTAAATACTAGTGCAGAGTGGATTCAAAAAAGGACGAAGAAAAGAAAAAAAATAATCACAAAAAATAAAGAAGTCATGCAGCTGACAGTGTGAGCGCTGCCAGAGCAGAGCGACAGTAGGGTGAGCAGCGATCCGACTGCCACCAACCAGTGATCGACATTCAGTCCTCAGCTCAGCTGGCATGCCAGGACGTGCAGTTTACACTTTCAATCAAATGGCCATAACTTAATATCCCTCTACATAATAGACGAGCAAAAAAACAAAAAAACCAATGAAAAAAATCTGTATTATGTACAGGACCACCAGTGACAAACATTGATCATATTGGTTGGTTCATATATTTATATATATTTATATATTCATATTTATAGAATGTGTATATGAATGGTATATACACTTGTTACAATCACAACAGAACCATAAATAATAGAGGAATGTACTGAATCCAACAGACTAATTTACTCACAAATCATAGCAGAAACAGGAAAAAAGGGAAACACAAATCAAACACGAGACAAACGCACACACGGCCTACTCAGCACACGCACTCGTTTCACACACACAATTTGCAAGCCCCTTCCCTGTTAGACTGAGTCAGATTTGCATCCTGATCCGCTTTCAAATCACAGGGACAATTTGCAGCCGTCGGCTATAAACGTCAGCTTTCTCCTTTTGTGTTTACATATGTATATATATATATATATATATATATAAACACACACACGCATTGAGAAAAACTGGACTTCTGACATCCACGCGCAATATTACCTCACCGACAGAAACACGTCAGGATATCCAAAAAGCGCCAATACAGTCATTTCAAATGTTAAAAAAAGCACTGATTCTAGATTAAAAGAAAGGACCACCACATTTGGATTAAACACACTCGCTCAACACTTCACTCCAGAGGCGTGATTACATCTGCCGACTGAGAGAGCAGCTCTGGTGGAAATCAACAAATGTTCACTTTTATGCTTTATTTCTGGGGTTGTGATCTGTGACTCGTGGAAATAAACAAGTATCCCAACACACAGGAGGCCGGCCCACCACCACCACCACCACAGCCACCGCCGCCACCATCTATGACCCCCAGTAATGAGCATGTGAACCAATTGAACCTTGCTATCTCTGCAAAGGATAGACGTTGACAGAAGTGCGCCTGAGGAGGAGGTCAGCGTGCGAGAAGACGCGACACGACGAACTGCGCGACCTTTAGTGCAAACGCGTGTCGTCGAGGGGGGAGATACAGGCGAAGTGCAGGCGGAGGAAGGAAACTGTTGGAACTCTCTGGAGAAATCCAACGTGTGGTCGGTACAAAGGCTGCTG
>CAESWR010002551.1:4592-17266 GCA_903171835.1 Mullus surmuletus | reverse complement strand
GCGATGGTGCTGCATCAGCCATGCAGAGCAGAAGAAGTGTGAGCAATGGGCTCTCAGTATAAAGTCGGACCCCCTGGTGTGTGTGAGAGCGCTCTCGATGCGTGATTGTGTGGAGAAGATTAAGGTACAGAAACTGTTAAAAACTGCTTTATCATATCGGAGAGTACTGATACAAAGACGCACTCACCCGTGGCCTCCTACTTTGCTTCAGAGAGATGAAGTGGACGCCGTTTCACTGGATGCAACTCACTCGTATATTGCAGGGAAATGTGGCCTCGTCCCTGTAGTCACTGAATATTATGGTAAATGTCACTTTTTGCATTATTGTTGTATCCAGTTTATGCCTAAATTTTTCTAAACAAGACCATAGTGGGAAAAAAATCCTGCAACAATTATTAACAACATGAATCTTTTAATAATCTATCCTAGGAGGGAATTGTCTGCCATCTGAAGGAGCAACCCACTTAGAGGCAGATGGTGAGGCAAATATAGGCCAAAGTGATCAATATAAACCAGATCAGACGATGGTCAAATCCCCGCTGTCTCTCTCCTCAGTCTTGCCCTCAGTGGTGGGTGTCGCGGTTGCAAGGCGCTCCAGCAGAAGCGTGCTCATTGGGAGCCTCGGGGGCCGTCGCTCCTGCCACGGTCATATGTACAGTCCAGCAGGCTGGCTGCTCCCGCACACACACACGCTGAGCCTGGAGCACAACAGCAGCTCCCCCTGTGATCCGGACCAAGGTGCTGTTTGAGATCCTCTTTTTTTGTGATGAATGTTAACTTAAAGCTTCACATTGTTGGTTGCTCGTCTCTCCAAATCCACGTTCATCCACTCAAACCTCACATGCACTTTGTCTTCTGTTAGTGTACAACAGTGTTTTTTGGAAAGGTTGTCTTCCTGGCTCTCAGGGGAATCTGTGTAAAGTTTGCATGGGAGGCACCGGGGAGGCCGCCACCAAACGCTGTGCCGACAACCACAATGAGCGTTACTATGGCAACATGGGGGCTTTGAGGTATGTGAAGTGACTTACCTGGACGAGAACCGTCTTTCAAACATGAGGGCTGTGGGGCAACTCTGATTTGTCATCATGAAACATTGTTTCCGAATGGAATTGCATACATTATAGTCTCTTTATGTCATTCTTTTTTGAATTCCAGTGATCACTTTTCTGTTTTTAACTTGATTATTAGGTTAAACCTTTAAGATTTGAATTCATTTTTGAGGCTGGATGTTATGATTTAATCAGTACAAGTAAGGCAACAGAATGTGTTTTGTTTCTTAATGTTTAATGGCTAAACTTACATTTTCCTAGATGTCTTGTTGGAGATCCCACTGGAAAAAGCTATGGCGATGTGGCCTTCCTGGAGCAGCACAACCTTCAGGCTAATATTCTGAGTGAGATAAGCCAAGAAGAAGCATGTGATGAACATAAACGTGGTTGCATGCAAATGTTATCTTGGCTCCTGTTCTGTTGTGCTTCAGGTTTGAGCTCCACTGGTTGGGCAGAAGGTTGGACACCATCAGACTTTGAGCTGCTGTGTGGAGATGGTCGCCGGGCCCCCTTGTCAGAGTGGGAAAGCTGCAATCTGGGAGCCATCCCACCAAACACCGTAATGACACGGCCAGTGCTCACAGCACGAGTGTACGACTTCCTCATGAAATCACAGGTGAGCAAGAATATTGCTTTTGTTCGTCAAGTTCCCTGAGGAAGTAAGGTGGTAGAAAGTCCGAAAGGTATCAAAATGCTAAAGGCCACATTGTTAGTCAAGGTATCTGTATCCCTTGATGTGACAATCCTGTAGAGGTCTCACTGTCTAGAAATGAAATTATGCAATTTTTAATGCAATTGGAGTATTGAAGTATGAAATGCCAGTTTCAAGTCACAGTTCTAGTAGTGATTGTGGCCGAAGCTCTGTCCTGTTATAACTTTCCATATATTTCTATATTCTATTTTTGTCATACCTCACAGGAAACACTGGCAGCTACCACAAATACAGAGTTTAATCTCTTTGAGTCTCAGCAATATGGAGAAAGCGATCTGCTTTTCAAAGATGCCACACAGTGTTTAGTCCATACAAGCCACATGGACTACCGCTCCATCCTGGGGGAGGAGTTTTACAGTAGAGCAGAAGCTGTGTTCAACTGCACCCATTCTGGTAAATCATATAATTTAATGAGTGTTATGCAATGCATGTCATCACTTGTGTTATGGATGATTATATGTACACCCATTTTCTTTACATCAGATATTTTGGATTTCTGCAATCAGGACGTGTGCAGTATATTCTAATGGACAAATGGAAGAAAAATCTACATTTTTCTCGGTTACTCGGCAGTGGTTACTCGTCCAGACCTGATGACTGCAAACAATCACCAGTATCATCTTGTAATAACAAACAGAGGTCCTCAAATCTCCTATCTGAAAAAAAATTCTGAAGACTTCAGCATCTTTCACCAACAATGCTAATGTGCAAAATATCTGTGCATGCAAACATAGGACATTTACTTTGGCAATTTGCTTGAAAACAAAATCGCTCTAATTAACATAGTAGATAAATATAGCTTAAATACCACCATAATACACAAAAACTGAAGGCGACACATGCAGCAGTACAGATGAATGTGTTGTGTTGACTGGAGCACTGAGGCAATGAGAACATCCAAAATGTAAAACCTTTTGTTGTTATTTTTTTCTAATGTATATGGCAGTTGTTTCCTCATGCATTGATGTTGTTCCTGACCTATGAGCAAGTATAATGAATGTTATTTGTTAATAAATTTATAAATGAGGGTGGATCATCAAACAGTAAAATATGTGGACAGAGTCAAGAGCATATACTATTCTACTTGAGTGTTATATTTAGCTTTAAATAATAACCTAAATCCTGCCATCCGTTTTATGCCACTGCAGTATTGTCAAAATATTTATTTTTGGGGGGAAATATTTCAAGAAAACCGAACAAGTGTACCGAACAAGGCTAATAGAATAAAACAATAGACCAAGCCTATGTGACTACAATTCCCAGAGTACAGCGCAACCCTAGTTGGTGTTACAGAAAACAGTGTACTTCCGGTTGCAGTCGGTGTCTCTGTATTGTCTGGTCTGAAAGGTTCCCACCTTATGTCACTGGCATGTTATTCAAGCAGCTACAGTCTCTCCTGTCCGCAAACACAGAGAAGAGAGTCCGTTTTTCCCACTGACCTTCATAAACAAGGTAATGTATCGTGTTTTCACACTCTTAGCTCGATCAGCTGACCCCTCAAGCGCCCATGTACTGTTTGTTACCGGCGGAAACGTGTACTTCTACGAAAGTAGATACTTGCGCTTATATGTTTTAGCATTGTTACATGTTTTAGCATTGTCAGCATCGATATATTGATATTCTGTGTATATTATGTGAAAAGTTAATGTCAGTGGTGTGTTTAGCTGCCTGTTAGCGTTAGGGCGGAACCAAGTGGAACGTTACCGCCCCCCAGTGGACTAAAGGAGGATTGCATGTTGTATGAAAAGGTGTACTTCTAATTGAATTCATCTGATGTAGATGAGACTACCATGGAGGATGCTTCATGCAGCACCCTCAAGGAGGGCATCCACGGACCCTACCAGCAAGTTGAACTTTGTCCCTGCCTGCCACTCCACCGACGGCCGCTCTCTGGAGCTACTGCAGGACTTTGTCTCCAGAGCCAAGTGCCTGTTTGTGATGACCGGCGCGGGTCTCTCCACAGAGTCAGGCATCCCCGATTACCGCTCGGAGGGTGTCGGGCTCTACGCTCGCACGGACAGGCGGCCCATGCAACACACAGAGTTTGTCCGCAGTGCCAAGTCCCGTCAGCGATACTGGGCCAGGAACTTTCTGGGGTGGCCTCAGTTCTCCTCGCATCAGCCCAACTCTGCCCACAAAGTCCTGCAGCGGTGGGAGGAGCAGGACAAGGTGCACTGGCTGGTCACCCAGAATGTGGATGCGCTGCACTCGAAGGCGGGACAGAAAAGACTCACTGAGCTACACGGCTGCGCCCACAGGTGAGAAAACAAAACTTCACTCACGCTAAACACATAAAATGTCCTAATAATTGACACACACTTGTGTTTGTAGGGTGATGTGCTTAGGCTGCGGGAGCATCTCAGCAAGACAGGACCTCCAGAGACGGTTTATAGACATGAACCCAGACTGGAGTGCACAGGCGGGGGCCGTGGCTCCGGACGGAGATGTCTTCTTGGAGGACGAACAGGTCCTCCACTTCAGAGTTCCCTCCTGCAGTGACTGTGGTGGAATACTGAAGCCCGAGGTCACGTTCTTTGGAGACACTGTTAACAAAGGAACTGTGCAATTTGTGCACGATAGACTGGCAGAGGCGGACGCGGTGCTTGTCGTGGGGTCATCATTGCAGGTATGAGATAAGTGTCGGCCTTTTCCCCCCCCTCCTAATAATATCAATATTCTGCATTTCAACACGTTCCTCTGTTCAATCCCAAGGTTTACTCCGGATACAGGTTTTTACTGGCAGCGGGTGACAGGAAGATGCCAGTTGCCATTGTGAACATTGGGACCACAAGAGCAGACCACCTCGCTCAGCTAAAAGTGATGGGCCGCTGTGGTGAAGTGCTGTCAGTCATTCAACGTCTCTGACCATCAAGGACGTGGAGCATAAATACTCTTCAACTGCTCCAAACTACCTCAAATAACAGTATCATAGTCTCAGATGCGACGGAAAGAAAAGCCTTTAATCTGCGTGTATTTGTACCGGGGTGCGTATCAAGTATCCACACATCCTGGAAAATGTCACCAAGCCCTGAAGCTCCATGCCTCCCCAGACTCACTCGCAATAATGTGATACAGAAACACTAATTTGCGAAATCAGTGAAAGATATCATGTTCTTAGAAGAGAAATCTCCATAAGGGGCATCAGGCCCGAATTGTGCAAGTTGTTTATAGTAAGTACTCAAATATTACAACACCATAAAAAAAGCCAACCACGATGCTCAGATGCAAAATAGTGAAATCAAAGCTATTTTAAGAAGAGAGAAACCTACAAGCTGCTGCTTTGTTTTTTTAAAATACTGTAACGCAATGGGTAAATCTTTTAAAAATTTGGTGCTAAGAGATGGTTGGATTGAATATCAATGCAGTAGATTGAATTAACGGTTTTCTTGATCGTGCTACCTTTCACCAAAAACGATGCTATTGTGCTTTTAATAAAACTGACAAAGGTTTGTACTTGAAAATGCTACAAAATGTTTTCTGTTGAATAAAAGATGTACACGTTACAAATGACTTGATTTTTCTCATAAATTACTGTATTGGAAGTTATAAAGTGGAAATTATAAATTTACCTTTTCAAAATTTTCATAAGCAGAGTGGAGCACAAGAACAGTCTAGGGGGGGTTGAAAGAAATAGTAAAGAAATCAACGTGTTTTTTTTTACTCAGTTTATTGAAGTGAGGATGTAAACAAATGTTTCACAGCAGTTAATTTTGAAGCTCATTGCAGTCTCACAAACACACTGAGGGCAGAGTGACCGTGGACTGACTAATGGAGAGATGTGTAAGGACATTTTGCTGCTGAAATCTCTCATGAAGACAGACGCTCCACTCCTCCAGCTTGGACCGGGTCTCCTCGCGCAGGTTGGCAGGGATGCTGAAGGAGTACAGGCAGCACTTGTGAGCTGCATCTTGCACCTGCCATGTCACCGACGCCGTGGTCACTGCCAGGGGGGTCATGGAGAGGCAGTTTTCGAAGCTTTCACTTTGATCGAACCAGTAGGTGGCAGGGTAGCCCAGCAAAAGTCCAAAGACAGTGCACAGGTTCCATTCATCTGATTTCTCAGTAACATAAAGAGGTTTCGCAGCTTCTTCGGATGTTTCAAAGTCTCTCAGAGCACACAGCAACTCTCTTGCAATTGTTTTCAGCCCTGCCCTGGGTGGGTCAGTGATGGCGGGCTTGTCCAGCGAATGGCAGACATCAATCACCACTACGCCTTTATCTCGAAGCTGCTGCTCTAGATTGGATCTCACGGAGGCTTGATTAACAATGAGCGTATTGCCATTTAAACACAATACAAGAAGCAATGGAGACACAAGCTGGGACGACTGCAATGAGCTGACATACCGCTGCACCTGCTCTGCATCGGCACTGTTGGTGTCGTACAGCAGAGCTGGTTTCAAGCCCAAATCGACAGCGGAGACCTGAGCGGCCAGATCCAGACTCTGATGGAGTGAGAGAGATTTCTTTCTCGTGGACAAACATGTACGAGCTGCAGCAACAAAGATCTCCTGAGTGTCCATAACTTAATTCATCACACGATGCAAAATAGGTGCAACAAAATAACACACTTGACTGTAACTCTGTTTCTGGTGCAAACTTCAGACAATATTACTAGTTATGAAGCAGTTAAATAAGCGGTTTCACATGACAGAAAACAAGAGCAGGCATTAAGTGTCATTAAGTGATTTTATGTCACAAAAAAAAAGAAAAATAAAGGGGAAAACTAGGAGGACATTAAATTCAGATCAGGATGGTTTGAGTTTGAACTAGCATAATCAAAGTTCCATAAGCACATATTTATATCCCTTGTTTCTTCTTCATTGTTGGTCCAAGACACCTAAACGAACAAGATCACATCAATTATAAAATATGCACCACACTCTTTTAGCAAGCAGAATATTGTTTAGGCATGAGCAAACATATCAAGAGCAACTAAAGGGCAATTAAAAAAGTATACCAACTCGTCCGCAACACACAAATGCTTAAAACACATAAACAGAGATGTTAACTCACCATCATCCTGACTGTCACATCGTTATGTCACAGGCTGAGGAGACATCAGGTCAAAATCTGAGAGGTTTCTTGCAACCCAAACACCAGCGGCGAACAAACCCAAGTTGACCAGAAGGTTTCTAAAGGAGGGGGGAAATCATATAATTAATTACGGATCATCTTTCCTGTTTTTCTTGTTATTGCCTGTGAAATGTCAATCTCGATGCACTAAGTGGTGGTAGGAAGGTGCTAAGATACCGTATGTCTTGTAGTATGTCTTGCTAACCTGACCAGTCAAAGCAGATGACCGCCCACCCTGAATGGTGGATCTGCCTACGGTTTCTTTCTAAAAGGGAGTTTTTTTCCCCCAGTTTGCCCAGTATTTGCTCTTGGTGGGATACGTTAGATCCCTATTTTGTACGCGCAGCTGTTTGTGTCATGGCACTCTTTGTATGTTTGCATGTACATCCATGTAAAGTACTTTGTAACCTTAAGAACTCTGAAAATAAATATTATTATTATTAAAAAAGGTTAGAAATGTTATGTTGGAGACATTTTCAAACCCCACTATCTATAAGTGGTGGTGATGCTGGTGCTATCACAATTAGATGTGGACATTTGTGTTTGTTATACACACATTTAATGGGAAAAATACAGCAAAAATGAATATAATCCTAGTGACATGCACACAAAAGTGACTGCTGCCTGTGGAGAAAAACAAAAAAAAAACAGCCACGACCGACTAATGGTTTAATCATGTAATGGTTTTAGCACCTGCAAATCCAGAGCTCCCAGTGTGGCTGAGCAAGGCAAGGGCAAACCTGCACCCTGCTAGCATTAGCTTACAAGCTAACCAGCACATTTCTCTCAGTCATCCACATCCACTGACCTTCTGAAGTCGTTCCTGTCCGCCGCGAAGCGACACGCCGAGCCGATCCAGTCCATCACAGCCGACGGGCTCTTTTTACCGTCAGATCCACTCATTTCTTTAACAAGTCTTATGCAAAAAATAAAAAAAACACCGCAGCGACGCACGGGAGCAACGAGGGGAGGAGGGAGAGCGGGCGCGCCGGAAGTGACGCGTACGGTGCGCGCCGAGGCTCAAACCTCATACGCTGTTACCCAACGCCGCTGCCTGTCCTTCGACGGTCCAAGGATGTCCGCCACCAGGTACCGCCGCTTCCTCCGGCTGTGCGAGGAATGGCCGCGGGACGAGACGAAGAAGGGCCGCGATTTGGGCACGTTTCTGCGGCAGCGGGTGGCGGCGACCTTCCGGGAGGGAGAGAACACGCAGGTAGGACGGAGAGGCGGCGGCGGCGGGGCGAAGCGAAGCCAGGCGGGGGATTAGGAGTGAGGAGGAGCAGCCTGGAGCCCAGAGACACTTCCCATCGCTCTGACCCCGGGGGTCAATGGCGATTAATCACATTTTACTCAATTAAATCATGTCATCGCCTCCTTTAGTTGGAGCCACTTACCTTAGGATGCTTTGTTTACTGTGCATGTGATTTACTGTACATAGTTTTACCACTACAACCTCATTGTTTGCCTTTTCTCCTTACTTTGCAGCAAATAGTGCATTCTTTTTTCACATTTAATCTGAAATAAAAGCATCTAGGAGAAGTGTCTAGGGTTTTCTCACTAGATACTTTGCTAATCTGTCATTTGTGAGCATCTCTACACATAATCCACCCCTTGTTTCAGGTCATTAATCTGTATTTTAGAGGAAATATATGTGTGTTGGTGCAAATAGTTAAACATATGTGTCTGTTTCTTTTGTCAGCATTCACAGTTTCATTTTATTGTTAATTTTAAAGGAAATATACGTGTGTTGGTGCAAATATATGTGTGTGTTGGTGAAAGGATCTGAACTCATTGTCTGAATAGACGCTTACTGACCTCAAATAGTTAAAAACGTGTCTGTTTCTGTTGTCACCATTCACAGTTTCGTTTTATTGTTAAACAGGATGTAATTGTAAAAAAGGTGGAGGTGGAAGTCATGGATGTATCAAACTGCTGGTTGTTCTTGCATAACATTTGACATTTCCTCCCCACCAGATTGCAGATGCAGAGAAGTGCGACCAGATGTATGAGAGTTTGGCGCGTATTAATGGCAACTTGTACAGACAAAGAGTAAGTGCGTCTTCACCATCTGTGTCTTTTGTTGCATTTCTGTTAATTGATGTTCAAAGTACACAAAAAATACGTTGCAATACAGAAAAAAAATGCTTGAAATGTTAACAAATATAAATGTATGGAATCTTGTTGTTAGTGTTTAAAATCATTAAAAGCTTTCACTGGAACTGTCTGCTCACAGTTTCCTCGCGTGAGAGACACAAGCTTCACTGGCGTGACAGTGGAAGAGTGCAAATTGCTTTTGTCAGGTATGGACACAAAAAAAAGAGTGCTTGTGAAACCCTCATTTGTCTGAGTGTTGAAATAACTTCATTTTTAATGCTTTCTCTTGTAATTTAACAGGAAGTATGCAACAAACAGATGACGAGAAAAAGGGTTTGTGGAAGACGTTAACAGAGAGATTCAGCACCAAGTCAACAGAAGATACACCAGAGAAAACCTCTGAAAAATAACCCTTTCTTAACACATTTGTCTCATTGCATGTATAGAAATAAAGCTTCTTATTGGTATCTTTATGAGCTGTTGGATATTATTTTATCCATTATTAGAGTGGACTGAACACTGCTAACTTTTGAGGTGGCGCAAGAAATGGATTCACTTTATTAGCTTATGAGGCTATAAATCTGTTTAATAGTTTTGCCGAAAATAAAGATTATTAGCTTCTCTTAAATCACAGAATTCTAAAGGCGTGGTCTAATAGACACATCATTATGAAGACAATGTTGATATGCAGCAACTCTTGACAGTCGTTTAAAATTTGAAGATTTTAATGAAAGCATTTCACAATGAAAAATATACATATTTACTTACAAACAGTTAAACATTAAACACTCGCTCAGTCATAATGTGGAGCAAAATTAGACCCCGCAGAGGACTGTAAAAAAAAAAAATTTACTTTACAAAGTAAAACTAAATTAAGCACCATTTCTCGGTTAGATTCACACATGTGTAGATTTTAGCAGGTCTTCTAACAAACAGCTCAAAACCAACTTCAATGACATTCATAATGATTGATATAAAGCGTGATGGAAGAAAAAAAACCCCTGAATTGTATAAGTAAGCAACCTTTCAACACATTTTATGATTCACGTTAAAAAAAAACAAGGATTTTGTCCGCAGTGCACACAGCTCTCTCCTATTCTTCTTTTTCTTCTTGCTCTTCTTTCTCTTCTTGCTCGGGGTTGTCTCTCCAGATGCGGTAGTTGAGGGAGGTGGCGAGGCACAGCCAGGACAGGTAGGGCGCCATGAGCAGAGTCGCAGTACGGCTGATGGAATACCACGACAACATGGTGGCTCCAACAGTCCCAGTCAGGAGGACAATCTCTATTAGTGCCTGTTTGAGAGTCACAGGGCAGCACATTACTCACAAATACATTGGCTATAAAACGACACATTTCAAACTTAAAGGGAAATACAACAAAACACATACCCATTTCAGCTTGTGTGCACCAAAGAAGATTGGAGTCCAGGCCCAGTTCAGAGATAGCTGCAGCCCATAGAGTCCCAGTGGCACCAGTGCATCCTCAGTGAAACCTCCAAGCTCCTTCCACACCAGGTAGGAACCGTATCTATGATGCAGGTCAAATCAGGGCAGGTGAGATGAAGATGCTCACAAGTGCATGGGAGTAACACTTTCAAGGAATACTTACCCCATGCCGGTGTAGAGACAGGTCCACACCACTGGAAACGCTGCGTTGGGAGGGCGCCATGATGGTTTCTCCAAGGTCGGGTACCAGGTCTTCACCTCTTTGCGTGTGATGTAGCCCCCGTAGAGTCCCCCCAGGTGCGGCAGGGCAGTCATTCCAACCATGGGCAGCCACATGTTCTGAGATAACAGCGGAGAAAAATGCAATGCATGTGGAGTCTGTGTGAGAGCACAACACTGGCGTGATCATGATAACGATAACGGAGCTGCTCCTGTTTGGAAAATATGCAAAGCAAATACCCATTTCTATAGTGTTAATTCTAAAATATGCACAAAACCTATGATGTAGTATGAGCAATAGTTTGAGGCTGCAGGCGGTTTGTCCTTCAGAGATCCAACATTTGCTTTGGCTATTTTTGAACTTGACTATTAAATGCATGTGACGAGGGCTTTGTGGAGTTTCAGCGGGGTTATACTGATCCCTGCCGGCCAGGAGAGAACACACTTTCACTTCACACAAAATATGGGTCACAATTTATGTTTGAACCTGTTATTAAAACAAAAAGAATATGTCACTGGAGAGATGACAGACAGAAAGTGCAATATTATATTGTATTATTGGTTGACGTCACCAGATAACTGGATCTATCTGAAACTATTTTTCTTCGATTTTATAATGCACAACCAGCGAGTTGCAGACGCTTTACTGCGGCTGACGAATCTGCCGATCCGACACACCTGTATCGTTGACCTTCCGTGTCACCACTTGACACGATCACCAGTTACGCTGGAACGTCAGAAGTCTGTTGACAGCTTCGCACCTCTGGCAGCCGCGGCGTAAAAACAACCGCTCACTTCGCCAACAAACGTGCTGTTTTCAAACTACTTCCCTTTTTGTTTATGATGGGATGGCGCACTGGCGCAGGTGTCTCCGCATAAACGTCCTTGCGACAAAAGTTTGGGTGAAGCAAAGTTAGCTTAAAGGGTATTTTCTGCCATCACTTACCGCTCAGTCGGCGCTCCGCTCCAGCAGTAGTGTTAGTATACGTATTGGCGCTAAAGTTGCTCACTCTGCGCAGAAACGCAGCATGCGGCAGGCTGCTCTATTGTGATATAAGGGTTTTATTGGGCTGGGCTTGCTTATCGCGGCGGTCAGCGACACGACCCAGACACTCCCTGCAATGGGTGCCACGCGCGGTAAGCAAAAGCCGTGACGTCACGGCGTGCTTAGCAACGATTGGTCGTCAGGCCCCCGAACCAAACGTGACATGAGGATGGCAGCGGGTAACAAAGATGATGAACCGCGTCGAGATGGTTCACTCCCGTGTTCAGCTGATTGGATCATCTGGCCGGAAGCCCGCCCTCAAACCCTTGTTTGTGATAATATAGTCTTATATGAAGTGTTTTTTGCTTTGAAAAGCGAAACGTGCAAAAATATGGACAACATATATATGTGTAAATATATATAACTTTGATAGTTTTAGCGGTAAAGAGGATTTAACTTAAACCCGGCTAATATAAATATACATAACTTTGATGGTTTTAGCGGTAAAGAGGATTTAACTTAAACCCGGCTTACATATATATATGTAGAAATATATATGTATATGATATTTTCTAAATATATTTATAAACACACACACACATACATGTATGTATATATGTATACATGCATATTATATTTATTTTTTATTCTTATTTTTATTTTTTTGGTTGGATATTACATGACAACATTACAAAACCACCACTTAACAGCTGTCATGACTATATGGTAAATTGCTCAATTAATTTTCTCACTTCCCGATGACTTACATATTCATTTTATTATCAATACGTGATTGATTGATTGATTGATTGATTGATTGATGAACGTACTCCAAATCCAACAGTTTTTATTGTTAAAAAAATCCCCAAAAGTATAGAAACATGAGGATGGATGGATAGATGGATAGATAGATAGATAGATGCTTCATCATTTTTTGGATCCATGTTTATTACAACATCAGAGTGTTTGAGTCAAGGATGGAAACACCCTCAAATCAAAGCACAAGAAGTGAGTGAGGGAATCCGGAGTGGGCAGCAAGGTGGTCTCTCTTTTTTCTTTTTCTCTTTTTTTTCCTCCTTTCCATCGCCCCTCCCTCCC
>CAESWR010002550.1:119976-155536 GCA_903171835.1 Mullus surmuletus | reverse complement strand
TTTTTTCATCATATTATCAAGTTTGATCTGTGATCTTGTAAACAAGGGCGAAAATCCAGGTTCCTGTTTATATATGTATGTGAAATAGGGCTGTCACAATATACTAGTATTGATGATAATGGTGGTATTAAAATATGAAATTTCAATATTGTGTTACAAATGTGCATATGATAAATCATGTAAATGATCCAGTGCCATTTGAAAACAGCCTACTTTTTGTATGTAGTTGTACAGTTACTGTTTTCATTCGTTTTGTTTATACCACCTTAGACAGGTTTCATGTTAGGGCTGTCACGATATAAGGTTTTTTCACTTCACAATTATCATTGGCAAAAAATGTCACAATAACGATATTATCGCAATATTGACAAACATTTAAATGATAATGGTACAATCGATGAAATCCACTGTACTTTACGAGAGTCGTACCTTTTGGTAGTAGGCTGGGTTCCCCGTCAGGTAGGTGAGGTGAACAAACTCCATGTGGAGAGTCCCAAACTCAGCCAGAATGCTGCTCCCAGCGGAGGCCCAACCCCAGTTACGGCCAACACCACTGGAAAAGGGAGACGGGGGGCATGGGTGGAGAGATAATTGAGGATTTTCTCAATGCTGAATTTAACATTTGTAGACGTTTGGGCAGATTCCACAAGCCCTCTGCGAACATGCATTATTCAGGCTTCTTTTCTGGTTCAGAGCAGCGTTAGCAGCTGTAAAATTACAGAAGTGTTAAAATCAACATTTTCTTGAAAGATGATCTTTTTTGAGAGCAACTTCTCTCTCAAAACCTCTAACACCAAAATACAATACTCCCTCTCACAAACACTGACTTTTTCTGATCTCCTTGCACTTTGTCTTACTCACAAGATTCATTAGCCACTGCATACTCCTGGTCTCCTACCGCGCTGATGTTTGAGCATTCGGTGCTTGTAAGTGATGTAAGATAAAAGCATCGACGAAATGAGAAAATGCACGCCGGGAATAACACAAGGTCACGAACTATGCTCGAGAGTGATAAAGGTGTTACTTGTTCCTCCGGCGCTGATGGACTCCTACGCAGCCCTGAGAGGAGACCCGCTCGGGTGAAATAAGTAAAAAACAACCACGTGGACAGATGGTGGGGGTGAGAGCTTTAAAAAGTGTGCCAGGTCGATGTGAGGTAAGTCCATTTGAAGATGTTTGAGGATATTTCGGGCAACTTTTTTGGCAGGACGATATAAATAACGACGTTACCTTATGAAAGAGTAAAATATAACATTTCCAAGTTCTCACTGCAGGAGAATGTATTTCATTCAAATGTTATATGCGATTTAGCTAATAATAAATGTATTTGAAGCAGAGCTATGTGAGTCACTGTCTGAATCATACTTTTTTCTCTTGGATAGAAAATCAAGATGTTTATTTAAAGTTTCCCTACTATGGGACTCACAAAGGATTATCTTATCTTATCATATCCTATATTATTTGATAATATTACTTGATGATGATAATGATAATATGAATTTTTAGCAATACAGCTTCAATGGTGAGTAAAATTCTTTTAAAAAGGCAACACCACACACGCACGCACTCACACACATACATGGTGCCCTATATAAGCCTTAGAGCAGGGTCCTCAACATTTTCCAGGCCAAGGACCCCCGAACTGAAGAAGAGATTGAGTGGGGACCCCCTACTTATATATATTGTATAAAATTGTGTTTTATATTAAAATGGTCCTACAGTACCATGTATAAATGTACCTTGTTATTGTTCATTCAATACTAAGATATTCAAATAATACTCAGATTTATATATTCCTCTTTATTTTAGACATGGGTAAGGTAAAGTGACTTAAAATGACAGCGACTTAGTGTTATCTATAAAACATTTTGCAACCTCCACGGACCCCCTAGCCTAAAAAGTCATGATGCAACACTCATCACTCACATAAATGGGAGTGGCCTGTCCCAGTTTCTGTTGTTTATGATTCTGAGCGACACATTGCGCATTTAGGATTACTGGACAGTCAGTCACTAACCTCTTCAGGTTGACCATGGCCCAGGGGATTCCTGTGGGTGTGTTGAAGGCTGGAAGTAACTTCTCTGCAAGCTGGACAGCCTTCATCTTGAATACCTAGAAAGACACACACACACATAGAGTTTACATTTTCAGCTTGGTTTGCTTTGAACGCCCCCCATGCCTTTCACCTGCTTAAAAGTCCTCATCAGATGGCTGACAGGTACAGGCACAAAACATCTGGCAGCAACCAAAAACAAATGTAGAGTGAAGGCAAATAAAGCAGAGTGAGATGTCAAGTGGCGGAGGATTGCTAAATGATGGCCGCCGAGTGTCGGAGCAGAACAGATTTATGGGGGAGACTGGCAGCTTGAAATACGCAGACGCTCCCTTCAAACGGTGCTGCAGTAATATGAAATGATGCATGGTACGTGTGAAATGTGTAGTTAGGCAAAAAAAATAAATAAACTGAGCAAAGCGAAAGGCCGAACTCCAGAGTTGGATTCCATTTATCACAACGGGAATCTAATTTACTGATGTGGGGAAACTGACATGTGTTCACTATGTGATTATACAAGTTCTTGCACTCATTTGACAGATGAAGCCCTGCGGGCAGTGGCGGCGGCTCGATCTTTTCTCCCTGTGCCAATCAAACTGATAAAAGCAAACCAAGGTTACTCTGCTACTGAACTCTCTGGATACAAACATTTGTGGAGAGAAAGAAACAAACACTGTGACCATGTAGTTTGAAAAAAAGAAGGTGAACAATTGAAGAGAAGACTAAAAACAAATTCAACACAAAAAACAGGAAAGTAAACAGATTTGAGGAGTCTTTCATCTGCAACAATTACGTCAAACTTCGGAACATGTTTCATGAAGCTGTGTGGACGAAATGCTGTTATGTTTGTACAATACAATTTCATCCCATGTTTTGATTCATTCGTGGTCACGGAATACACTTGATCGATTCACCTTGTTGGGTTGCACCAGCTTTTCTCCCAACAGTATCTCACCTCAACACTGCAGCACTAAACTATGCAACATTTTAGACTATAGATCTTCAAACATCCGGGCTCTCTCTTTAAACTAATTAAACAAGCATTTTGAGTAAGTATTAATGTGTTTAGTCGCAAATGTCTATATAGATCCAGGGTCTTGGAGCTTTAATAGATTCACACACTGACACATTATGAAGTAATGCCAAGGTTCGGCCTCCACTGCCTCACAAGATCTAAAGCAAAGTGTACCACATTCATGGTTGTGGTGAATGATTTAGTAGCTAATTTTTCTGATGGCCTCTAAAAACTTAGCCAGACTTTTACCGAACGGTAAAGAAAATGAAATAACATTCATTTCAAATCCTTAAATTAAACTGTTGTCATATTATGTCATATTAAAAAAAAAAAAATACAGACACACACTGCAGGGAATGAACTGAAAAGTGACCACCACAGCAGCTATAATGAAAATATTGCATTAGTGTGCTTGAGGGGGGAAAAAAAAGACAATGGATTTGTGACGGTGCTGGCAAAAGAAGACACTATATTCAGTAGACAAATTAATTTTTTCCATATTTTTCCATTTTCTTTATCAATTGTGCCCTCTAAAAAATTAAGACATCTTTTTGAAAACAATTTTAGGTAGATCAAGCTAAACTAATAAGAACAATAACTTTACTTAAATGTGAAGTAGAGGCAACGTACCTTTGACAAGTAAATTCAACTAAATGTTTACCATAGGGAACTTTATTTTGTAAAGTACATTATTGAACTATTCTACGTGAACATGCTTCTGAAATACAAATATCCCCTTAGCAAACCATCTACTGAGAATAAATTGTCGATGACAGCACAAGCCGAAATTAGCTCTCAACCTTTTGAAAGATGCTTTTCCCCCGAGGGATAGTTTTAAGATAAACTTATGAAGTTGTACAGCTAGCGGACAAAGCAAGGCAGCTGAGAAAAAGGATGTGCAGGGCAGAGGGTGAATTCATCAACACGATTTGTCAGGACAGAACAGTTTTTACAGAGAGACCGGATCTATGGAAAATATTTGCTGTCTTTTAAAGAAAGCAGAAGCAGTGGCACATGTGGGTGTTTGCGGAATACCTAAACAGAAGACTTGGACACGAGACAAAGACACAGACAGGAGGGGGGGGGAACAAAGATGCAGACAAAAGGGTGCAATGATAGACCTGCATAAGAAGAGGAGATGAAAAACAAGGGCTGGAAGGAGCTGGCAGAAGTAAATGCATTGGAAAAAAGAAGGGATCAAAAAGACAGAAAAAAAAGACAGACACTGCAGACGCATCTGAGTGCCTGAAACACACGTCGGTGGAAATGTCGCAAGGATTTTTATGAAATAGATAAGAAAAGCAAAATATCTGCAATATCTTTCTAGTTTAGTTTAACGAGTGAATGACTTTTCAAAATCAAATTATAGCTATTTTCTCCTCCTTACATAACAAATACACTACATAGCGCTATAATCGATATAAACGATATGGTCTCATTCCATATCTCATTAGAAAGAAAAGCGATATATCTCTCAGCCCAAGTAACCTTGGGTACAAGTTTTAATGTGTTTTTTGAACTTCACACCAACAAGGACATCAGCTATGGCCAAAGTTACCAAGGTCTCAGTTTCTTGATGCTGGCGGGCATCTTTTAGACAACCATGGACCCCAAAGGAAACAAAAGGTGTGAGAAAAGCAGATGTGTTGTCCTCTTGGTGAAAAAATAGCAGTTATGGCCTTTGAGCTTGTTTGTCGCTCTCAGTGTGTGTATGTTTGTGCACAATGTGTGTCTGCTCAGTCATCATAAAAATATATATATTTATAAAAAAAAAATAATTAAAAAGCCTCCATTGATCCGCGGCCAGCCTACAGGCTGTACCGAGAGCCCTAACAAATTCTATTGCATTTTATTGGCAATCCCATTGCCGGTGTCACCGAGAGCAGAAAGGATCCAAACGAGCCGTCGGAGGGAGACGACCGGCCGCCTTCGCTGATAAAAATCTACAGTTTATGATAATCATCTTCCTCCACCGCTTTCATCTAAAGGCAGCGATGAAAGATGCATCTGCTCTCGGAGTCTAGCGGCCGAGGGCTTCTGAGGAGAGAAAGCCTGTTGAAAAGTTTCCAAAACGTTTAATGTTTTTGGGGTCATAATGAGTGCACCGCCTGCTGAGTCAGTAGAGGGGATGTGCATACTAGATCTGCACCAGCTGTGCCAAATGACCTGTAAATAAAAAAATAAAAAAATCCCACCAGTTTAAAATCACCATATTAGGTTAAAGGTGAGGGTGTGAGTCAAAAGAATGTGTTGACGTTGAACGACTAGAAACGAGGATAACCTTTAACCGTAATGAGATGAAGATTTGAGATGATGTCACTGTTCAGTCTGCACTTCCTCATTTTGCATTCTTGGATCAAAAACCATTCTTTCACCTCACGTATCTCATTCTGCTAATTTTGCAGCAAAACACTGGTGAAAAATTTGGACCACTTCCTAACTTGTCAAGAAATAATGTTCGCGCCCTACTTCGCGCCCTGGTGGCAAATCTCAAAAATCTAGACCCAAAACGTAAATCCGTCTCGTTGACACCAAATTTACTGCAGAGAGATAGCGATAAGGATATTGAGAGCTTTGGGGGAGGGGTTCCTTGGGGAGGGTGAGCAGCCACACTTTGTTGTCGGCGCGGTTCCGTTTCTTCACTTGTTGCTGTCGCTGTCCCCTCAAGGGCTGACAGTTTTAGTGTGCAGCCTTTTAAAATGCATTACAGCACATCTCGAAATCGATCATCGAGAGGATGCACTCGTTCGCTGACACCAGACAAACACACACGCGGGCTCTAACGGATGCATACAAACTCCTTAGTGGCGGCGGGGGGGCAAAAGACAAGGTCAGAGAGCACTTACGGTGTCACACCTGTTTTAGAAAGTATGGAAAAGCACAAATACTGCATGGATAGATGGATGCATGGACACACTCTTGTGGAGACACCCAGACTGACTCCTCATCCCGATGCTCTCTCTTTGTCTGTCCTCCCCAACTGTTTCCAATTCTGTTTATCTCATCGTTCAGCCATGAGCAATGTCCCCAATCCTGCTGTTTTCAAACCTCTCTGTCGCTCTTTCCTTTATTCTCTCACTCTTTCAGGATTAAGAGAGGCCTCGGACCAGTTGGTCGTTTGTGCCGACGGGCCAAATTCCCAAACACCAGATTTAGAGTATGGCAGGGTGCATGTGAGGGGGAGTGCAGCCTGCCAGGGTTCGAGGTTTGATGTCTACTGGGACCAGCTGTACTAAAAATTCATGCAACGGTCCCATAAGGAGCTTTGGATGCCAAGTGGCTGCCAAATGGTACATCGATGTAACAATGTTCCTGTTGGAGATGGGGAGAGCTGTAATCCACTGCTCAAACACAGCCTTAACTCGTCCAATAATCCAGTTATTACACACGAGGATATAAGTCGTGGAGCGCAAGCAGCTGGAGGAGACGTCGCAAAGCATACTTGATATGGGACAGAGGAACAAAAACATACAAAATAAGAATAAGAAAATGAATAAATAACTCAATAGCTGAAATAAAATATGAAAGAATAGGAAAGAGTTAATTTTTTCTTAATAAATCAATTATGAATCTAATAATCTCTACAATCAACAATCAGTGGAGTGTCATAATTCATATCCAGATCATTCCTATTTAATTAAGACTTCCCTGATTGAAAAGTCTCCATGACAACACACTGTGTAACATTATTACTCAGCCCCGGCCTAAATAACTTAATGAGATCAGCAGTTTTTCACATTGCAATGACGAATTTACAAATACATACAAAACTGTGCACACAGACACAGCGCCTCTTCAGTGTAAAGAGTGGGCCACTGTTGACATGTAATGGAGCCTCCTAAAGGGATTATGGGGCAGACTGTGAAATGTGCTGAATGCGCCTGGTTGGTAAGAAGGGCCCCGGGGGCCAGCAGGAGAGACGGGATTAATCCGCACGCTGTGTCTGTGTGGTTACTGTATGTCATTTTGCTACTTGGTCATGCCGCTTCGCCATCAGGTTATTCATTATTCATATTGTTTAGCGTTCCATGGCTCCACGTGGCACGCAGGACACGTGCCGCCATGGAATAAACTATCATCAAATTTATGAGCCCCTTATGCAGGGTATCGCAGCAGTTGTGACAAATATTTTACATTGAGCTTTAAATGTATTTGGGCGAGGAATTTGACTCACAGCCTTGAGGGTCTGATCTCCTGAACCTGGAACAAATTAGTCAAGTTGTTCTGTTGCAGGAGAGCCGGGTTGACTTTAATGGATGTGCTGTGAGGCTTCAGTTTTCTGAACAATTGAGGAGGGAAACGAACTGCGGTTGTACCTAATTCACACAGACGTCTTTCCCTCATTTCCCACAGTACATCATTCTCTTCTCCCCCTCATTAACTTAATTCTTTTAGCCTCTATCCCCTCTATTTTGCTGTACTCCGTGTACGGTCCATTTCTCCACGTCTCTCTGCTCGTCATCTCAGTCTCCCGAACCTCTCATTCTTTCTTCCCCTCCACTTTGATTACCCCGTTCCTGCATCCATCTCGCCATCTTCTCTACTCTGACCGCCCTGTGATCTGTTTTCCTAGCTGTTTCTCGTACCTTGGAATGAATAATTAGATACTATGTTTGTTTCTTGAAGCCATGGTAAATCATGACATAAGAGAATGTCCAATTTTCGAGGGGATATAAAGTATTTCTACATTCTTATCTGTTTGGATTTTAAAAAGCTGGCGTGACATTATAATTTCGACCCTGTTTACATCATCTGGGCATTTGCGCTCACCTGCTGGCACAACAGCAGCCAATTAGTGTGCATGTCGTTATCCACAAAGACGAAAACAACTTTCAAGGTAAGCTTAATGACCGTTGGTGGAAAAAACCAAACCAAAACGGGTGGCCTCAGTATGTGGTGCTTTCCTGTTTTCGCAAGGCTCTCATAATAATTGGCTTCATCAAACTCCCACTGCAGAAGCGCAAAAAAATTATTTTATGTATACTGTAGTTTACTTTTGTGACAATACCCAATGGCTGAAACTGTTTAATCAGAAAAATGGCCAATGATCACAATTTGTAGCTCCAACATGGAAATGACGCACATGTTAAAATGAACATTAAAAAAGAAAGAAAATACCGAATTCCTCTCTAATCAGGTTATTTCCAATCTGCATAGTCTAATTTCCACTGACATTTGTGACAGGAAACCTTAAATTCTAGGGGATTGAGAATAATTCTACTATAAATATGAGAATCCAAAACAGTGCCCCTGATTTATTGACCGAAGAACATTACTAGCTTGCACCCAAACCCCGGAGCCTGGAACTTAAATGGATAGTTCAGATTTTTTTTCAATGAAGCGAATGTGTTGTTCATCAGCAGTTGTGGCCCAGTTTCGGTGTTGCTCAAAGTAGTTCCGTCTAGTTTCTGGGGTCATATGAATAAAGCGTTTTGCTCCAAAAAACAATATGCGTTCAAAAGTGTAATCCATTTGCATCACGAATTCTTGGCTGCAAGAAAGTCTGACCTTGCAATCAGCCTGCACTCTTTTCCTTCCATTCATATCGCTGCGCGCACCATAAGATTACTCTTTTCAACACATATTGTTTTTTGGAGCAAAAAGCTTTATCTCTGTGACCCAAACAACTACCCGGAACTACTTTCTGCAAGACCAAAACCGGGCTGTCACTGCTGATGAAGGACACTGATGATGAGGATCTCATACAACTTCATGTAAAAAAAATCTGAACTATCCCTTTAATACCTGAGCAGTTAAGTTTCAAAAATGCCTGAAGGGAAAATCTGAGCTTGTTGTCAGATATTTCCTTAAAAACGACTTTAAAGTGTTTTTTTTTTTCTTTTAAATTCTGTAGTCACATTATAAGATAGCTTATTCAACGGTAATCACAACACTTGCTCATATCTTCCTCCCTTCATCCCCGGCCTTCCTGCAGTGCAGCGGCACTGAAGCCGGGCATTTAGGATGCGGCGCATCTGTTCGACAGGTTCAATGTTTGATGAAAAAAAAAAAAAAAAAGAGGGAGCGGAGAGGTCCCCCGACGAGATGAAACACCCAGCCAGTGGATAAACTGCAGTCACCAATCCTTGGACAACAGACAAGCTAAGCTCTACATCACAGGGAGGAAGGTTACAAAATGAGAGATGAAAAGAGGTAAAGTTTTGGGGTAATGCAGTAGACACGGGGAGGAGAAAGCAGTGAAGATGAAGGAACAAAAGACAAGCGGTGGTGGGGGGGCAGATGTCTGGAGGGAGAGGCCTCAGATCACGATTTTTGGAAGTACTTGGAAAAAATAGACAGACACTTGCCATTTTCCGAGCAATTATAATATTGTGTTTCGGTACTTGGCTTCTGACCTGTTTTCTCCTCCATGTGATTGTTTTCCACGGCTCATCAGCGCCACACCTCTCCCCACTCTCTCTTTGCACCTTGGCCACTTTCTTTTGTGCCCTCCCTCTGACTAATTTCCCCTCTTTGTCTGCGGTTTTTCTTCCATCACCATCATTATCTCCGTCCGTCTCTCTGGCGCTCTTCCCTTCATTTGCCGTTCCATTCTGCCCTTGCTGTCTTTGTCCTTGTCCCTCCCTGCGTGTGTCCACAAGGTGATTGTAGCTGGAGCATTTAGGCCCGCCGTGGTGTTAAAAGACTCATTTCCTTATCCACATTTTTTTTTAAAAAGAGGGTTGGGCTTGACTTTCTTCCTTTCGTTCTCTGCACAACACGCTCACACCATCCCTGTCATTATCACTGTCATCCTTTTTAAATTGTTACTGAAAATCCTGCTACAATGTGTGTGTGTGTGTGTGTGTGTGTGGGGGGGAGATAAAATTGTGAACTCTGTGCTCTTCTGATTTCTTCTCTTTCCATCATCACCTTGTATTCACAACTCCTCCATTTAGTCTCATTATTCTTTTCCCACAATGCGTAACAAAGAGCCAAGACCAAGAGTTATTGAGGAGAGGCTATCATGGAAATAAAGTGTTTCAAATCCTCCCTATGAACGTACTTTTTTGTTCTCTGAGCAGGGCGAATGACCAACGGAAACCGCAGACTCTGAGGATCCATATGCATTTCCTGTACACGCATAAATCAACCCTCCACATGTACAAATTGATTCGTGTAGATTTTGCACCATGTTCGCTTAACCTCTGACATACACACCTTGCTGTGAGAGGAAGTTGTAAGAGGGGAGATAAAAAGATATGATGCATGACCCTAGAATGGCGGAAAGAGGGGAAATAAAAATATAACGAAGGGGGGGGGGGGGGTCATGCAGAATAGCCAACATTTGTAAAGGTCTATATTGGAATATGCAAACAAAAATGATTACATTAGAATTTGGAGAAACAGACCCAACCCCAACTATACAGTATTTGGTCAGTCCACAAGAAACTCAATATTACATTGTTTTTTTTTTTATTATTTAAAAAAAAAAAAAAAAGTAAATATATGTTCTTGATTGACACTTGAAATCACTATCCTGAACTGGTTTCATGACCCCAGCAAGGAGATGAGGATAAGCTAGCAAGGGGGCCAGAGCTTGTGGGTGGTAGAGCATGTTAATGTGTTGATGAGCAAGGTCTGCTAACCGCATATTGGGTTATAAACAATGAGAGAACAGAACACACCAGTAATTGTCTTTGTTTCTACCGGTAAAATTGCTCCACTGTTGGCATGTTCCTGGAAGACATTATCAGGCCTAATACCGATATTTCTCAATTGCTCCACAGTCAATTACCATTTTACTAAATTGCCTGCGACATTAGTGAAACACAGCCTGCAGGAACAGGCGGGAACATATTCAAGAGAGAAACTGTCTATCAATGCATCAACTTCAACAAAACACTCCAATCTGTACGAGTCTCTGCTGCATAAACTACGTGCCAGTGTGAACTTTGGATGTGCAAAGGTTGGAGAAAAAGATTTTGTATTGACATGATACCAACCATGGGGCAAGAAAACTTTGTGGAGTAAACCTGCACCAATAACCTTTCAATCTAATATGTTAGAGGGCTAACGGTCCGTGTGGGCAAAATGATTATTTGCCGATCCGCTGTAAATCGAATGAGTTAGGCTGCAGTCATGTTTGTTTACATCAGTTACGCCAGGGGCGATGTATAGCGATGTTAGCGGGGTAATTAAGCTTACTGATGATGCTGTCAGATTTGTAAATCCGCAGAAAAGGAGGCGTATTAACGGTAAAAACCCATTTTTTACGAGAAATGAGAAAACAAGTCAGAAGCTTTCAATAAGAGACGCACCATTGAGCACCGCCACCCAATCTTAGTCTACAGTACACTCATTTTGCAACCGAATTTTCTGTAGATAGCAGAATATGAACTGAGGAATATGAACAATGCAGCTGTTCAGCAACTAGCATGACGGTAAAAGGAGTTGAGGATGGCAATAGCTGAAGTGTCACTCAAGAATCATCGAATAAATTGCAATGCCAGTAATTGTAGAACAAACGCTTTTCAATCCATTGTAAAGAGTTGTGACAGTCTATCGACGACATTCCTCGAAGGAGTGCTTTGTGAAGAAAAGTTTCTTCTGAAAGGTTCGAGTCCGTGTACTATTAGCTAAGGCAGGGAAACGATCGAAACCGATTGATCAGTGTAAGAGCTTTTTGAACTGTCACTGCGTCCTTCATCAGCACACAGCGAGTGAAGCTTGAGCGTTGGGTGAATAACGCTCTAAACTGTCCTTTATGGAACGACCGACTTGGCACGTTTGCTCTACATTGGTATGCACAGGGCACTTTATTTTCTAACACTATATAATACTAATACAATACAATCACTGCACATGGTGGGTAGTATAGTGTACTGTAGATAATAATGAATAAAATAATTACTTTCGTCAAACAGCTGTGAACAGAAGCATAAAGCGACAGCAAATTTTTCTTTCAAAGGCTATCCTGCAAAACCATATCTAAGTACTTCATGCTGATGGTTAGAAAAAAAACACCTTAAACTTGGACCGACCTGAAACTACTTAGCCAGCCACCAAAGACACTTATTATCAGAGATGGAAGCATCTGAGTTCACTTTTCGGTAAGTAATGCCTTAGAATAAAGTTGGGAAAAAAAGAGAAAAAAAGACATATGATGTGCTCACCATCAATAGAAAAAGTGATAAAAAGCCAGAAGAGATGAGGAGGACACAGCATGACACACTTATATAAAAATGGGCCGATGAAAAAGTAGAAGGTAAATGACGAAGTACAAACGATAAAGAGACAATACAAAGTTGAGAGTAGAGAAATGCTGCAAAATAAATAGAAATATAACAATGCCAGGAACTCTCGTCACATCAGATATTGCAGAGAGAAGTCTGTCAAATGAGGGAAGAGGAATACAAGGGCAGAAGTGGAATACAGTTGAGAATTGGCAGCGAGTATAAAGGGAAGGACGAGGTGATTAGATCTGAGCAGACAAGCGGTGATGAGAGCAGAACAGAAAGCGCCGCGAAAGAGGAGAGAAGATGAAGAGGATGGGGGAGAAAACGAAAGGTATAAAGAAAAAAAAACAGGGAAAAGAGAGGTAAACACAATCCATCACCACAGCTCTGCCTATATTTTTGTATATCAACACGTCTTTGTCCTGAATGCTGATGTCCCAACACTTTTTTTCCCCTAAAAAACTCACTCTTTGTTTATATTTTATTAAGTGACATTTGTTCTTTTTTATCCTTAAATATAGGATTCAATTTGCTGCTCTCCCCTATCCCTCCTTTAATTTCCCTGACTGTTCTTTCATTGATCCCTCCCTTTGTTTTAATCTTCCTGCCTCCGATTCCGTGTTTGTGATTGTTTGGTGGTGTCTGAGTTGATGGTGGAAGACGGAAATGCATCATCTAATGAGGCTGTCCTTGTTTCGGTTCTCTTTAAAGAAACTCTCTTGGTTGAAGAAAAGTAGAAACTTCTGCTCCAAGAAGGGTAAAGATTGTTTGCGAGCTTGATCACTTTCACTCCGGGTATTTTTGAACCTTAAGAATCCAGGATTTCTACCCACACTTATTATTACACACTTCTACACTTATTATTCCCAGATGGGACGTTTCTAGACATTGTTTTGTTGACTTCTAAGAGACTAAGACTATGGTAATGAAAATAAATAATAAAAAGATATAAGAATTGTTATCTTTGAGTGTGTACAAATGGGTGCGAATCCAGATTTAGCAAGATGCATTACAAAAACTCCATGGCATAAGAACTCTTTGTGATCGACTGTATGTTTTGTGACACATCCTGGTAATGTTTGTTGGTATCTAATCCATTTCCACTTTCATTTCTTCTTGTTTTCCTCAACTCTGCATTGCTCCGCCATGGTGCCTGCTCCACTTTTTCCCCGTGTATCCGTTCTATCTGTCTCCTTGTGTATTAATGTCTCACTTCAGACCTTCCCCATCCTGGGCCTTCTTCCCTTTATTTACCACCCCACACCTCCTCATCTACGCTCAAACCCATTCCTCAACCTCTTTGTGACTCAAATGCAAACACGGCTTCATTCCGGCGCGCTAACATCCGACTGGCGTAGATGCTTATAATTGATCAACCTGATGTGTCGCTTACAACCTCCAGCTCCTCCTCCTCCTGCTGCTTCCTCATTTAATGTTACATCTAATTTCTGTCTTTGCTGAAAGATAAAAAAATTGCATAATATTCAGAAAGTCACATGTGATTTCCCACGGGACCAACGCCGCAGCGATCATTTGTCCAGATGATGGTCTACTATTCGGGGGGGTTAAGTGCCTTGCTCAAGGACATTCCCAATGACTGAAGAATTCCCACTCGTTTTCCTCTCCCCCTCGGCCATTATTCATTCTCTTTATCTGTAGCCGTCACCTCCAAACACCCTCGGCTCATCCTTACTATTCTGTCACCGTCATCTTACACCTTCTCCCGTGCTGCTTCCATCACTGTCTCTCTGCTTGGGCTCCGCCTCTTTTCTGAGCCGCCACCCACTGCGTCTGTTATTGCACAAGTGGGTTCTGATGAATGACCAAATCTGATCCTGGATGGAGGCGGCTCCCAGTAAAAGAGCGGAGTGACATTCAATTTTATTTACGCAGCAGTTTGCCTAATGTTGTTATTCATAGTGATTTGGCAAAATCATAGTTCATTGGTTTGAAAAAGGTTTTTTGCATTATTCGGTGTAGCCTGACAAAGTTTAATAGGAAGTTTTGAGTCTGAGCGGGCCCAATTAGTGGCATCCGGCCAATCTTTCTTGCTGGCAATGAAGCCATTCTTTCACGAACTGGTATAATGACCTCCCTCCTTTGTTCAATCACTTAATGAGGTCGAGACTGTGTCATCGAATGCGTTGATGGACAATGCCACTCGGGTGATATCAGTCCTACTCCTGAGGAAAAAATATCCACATAAATCAAACCATGAATCTTAAGGTCTTTCATTGTGCCACATTTTGTCTTTTATTTATCCCTTTATGTTTCTTATTTTGGTAGAAGAGCTAATTTCTTCATTAAACCTTGAAATAAAAGCACTTATTATGAGAGAGCTAACAGTCTTTAGAACTGGAAAAAATGTTAAAGTATTCATTTTTCATATTGATTAAAGTTATTATGTTGTCCAAGTCAAACGTTTCTATTCAACTTTTTAATTTTAACTCAGAAAAAGTGCACTATTAGGGAAGAAACAGTATTTTTGCTTTCCTGTTTGAGCTTTTTATATAACTGGACACAGGTGGTAGTGGTAGAGGTTGTGTATGGATCCCTGTTTCATTGTCTTAAACGTTTAGCTGAATTATGTACATTACACATACATACATTGTATGTTTTGAGTAATTTGTTCATGTGTTTATCAGTAGGAATGCAAAATCACCAAGCACTCACCGACTGTACTAAGATTTAAGTTACACATGAAAAATGTATCTTACCCAGTGATGACTGAAGTTGACTAGCTTTCATATAGCCGATACGGAAAATCACTGTCAGTCAGGATTTCAAGGAACTATCGAACGACAAAGAAAGTTTCCTCGAAAAAAAATGTTGGCCAGAACTTGTGAGGACCACATAGAATATAAACAGAGATCTTTCTGGATGCGGCAATAGCACTGCACACATATTTGATGCATTTGTTCCCATTACAGAGGGAGTGCTGCTTGGCTAGGCATGAAAGTTGGAATGGATTAGATGGACAGGGCGAAGGAAAAGAAAAGGCGGATGTTGCCAGACTTGGGTTCCATCGCCTTCTTCACTGAATATCAGAGTCTGCCTCCTCAGTTTAATAAGAACAGAGGAGAAGGTGGACATGTCGAAGGAGGGAAATGAGGGAATAATAGGAGGGAAGCAGAAGGCAGGAGAGGAGCGACACGTCTCGTTAAATAATTGCGGCCTCTCCTTCTTCAAATTTAACAAAGGAAAAGCACCGACACCTCCTTTCAAAACTCATACATTCATTTTCGGGTGGGAAAACATTTAACATTGCAGCTGCAATTACTGATTTCTCAAGGCATACATAGGCCGTTTGAAGAAATTTGACCTTCCACCATTCCACTGAGATGCCAGGAAACCGTTACATAAATTGTGGTGGGGGGGGGAGGGGTTAACTTCAGTCAAATCCACACTGACTGAATAGCCATCAGGAGTAGCGGCAGTGAGAAAAAAAAACTGCATATGATCATATGTGGAGAAATTACTAGCAGAGACTGAGCTTTAAATTGTCTAAAACACAGCTGCTTGACACACGAGTGAGGGGACGGAGGCACCGAATGAGTGGAACATCGGTTCACACTATGACTGCCCAATCGAGACCCATTGTGCAATTTTCCACAGGGCAAAATATGACAGTTATACCGGCACGTCTCTCGCTGCGCAAGATCCTCATGAAAGTCTTAGTTTACGATGTCTCATATGCCACGTCGCAGGGGTTGCATGCTAAGTGATTTAGATGTATTGTAGCTAGAATGTGTTCACATCTTTCATAGTGAGAAGTACGATTCACTGAAGATACTGTGTGTGCGAAAGGACAAGCAAATGAGGTTCAGTGCCTTACTGCTAATTGCAAACCACTTAACAAAATCACACACACGCACGCAGGTGATCTTACCTCCTGTCCGGAAAGATAGTAGGCTGCCAACAGTCCTCCAATAAAACGGATGTTGACCTCAAACACAGACACCTCAGCATTCTGTGGAAACACATCACAAAAAAACATCAATGAATTAGATTTCATTATCTGTATTAAGTAATGCAATCAAATATGTTACTAAGTTTTTAATTATCTTTGTGGGGGGTTGTGTCCCAGTAGCATTTTGATTCATCCCCTTAGTGTGGATAGATAGTGTTTGTATGAACAAGTTTAGAAAAAAGTCCATGAAAAATGAAAGATGAAGAAAGAAGGGAGAGTTGAGACTGCAATGACATTCACTGAACTAAAATGATTTTTAACGTTATGGTATATCAGCTCATGCAAAATACTGTTAACTACAAAGATAAACGACACCAACATAAGACTGATGCAGCCTAACATACTGCATATTGCATTTAACAATGTGTACAAACACTGCAAGGTTTATGCAAATTCCTCTACCTATCCTTTATTTGTTCTATTTGTACCACAGCACACTGCTAGTCCTGCAGTCGTACACGAATAGGAGTCTTTGACCCTTAAAAAAGCAACCCTATAGGCAATCACTGCAAAATAGAGAGATCAAGATTAAGTACATTTCTTTATGACTAACAGGTCCTTGGTGCCATGGCAACCCTTACACATTGAGGCTACTCATCTGAAAGACCTTCCAGGCTAGAAAATCAAACTCCTTCAAAAGCACAATGTGATTATGCACCTATAAGCAAAGACTAGAACTGTGCATCTCTAAAGGTGTAACCCCTCTTCACAGTGACCGCCCTCTAGAGGGGACAGTGAGAGAGAAAGAGAGAAAGAGAGAGAGAGAAAGAGAAAGAGAGAGAGAGAAAGAGAGAGAGAGAGAGAGAGAGAGAGCAGCAGTGTCTGAATTCTGCAAGTGTGTCCTTGATTGCGTCAAGCCATTTACAAGGTTAAAAGTAAGTGGGACATGCACTGATTGGAACACTTCTGATAGCCAGTGAGGGAGCTGTAGCTTTTGTTGGGAGGAGATGCTGCCACAGAACATTCATACTCATTTCCAGGTCAAATCACTCCTCCTTCTGCCTTGGCTCCCAACAACTTGCCTCTAACCTGCTTTCAATTCATCTGAGCGAAACTCTGCCCTTCTTGCCCTTTCTGTCCGTGTCTAGAGCGGGCCAAAGGGTCGTATCTCGACTTGCTGTGAAACCTTTGCAAGAGAATGATATAGTCCTCTTGGCAGCCGCCTTTAGTATGATAGGTACCGTCTCCAGCAACATACTTCACCGGGGCACTTGTGTGTGGGATTCGTACAGACCATGTTTGTGGAAATAGCATCTTGTTATTGCTGTGAGTCGTTGGTAAAAAGGTTTATTTGGGCGGGGGCAGGCTAGAATCACCAAACTTTCCAGTCAACCACTCCCACTCCACTGTTTTGGAAAGAGATGGTTTTGGAGCCGCCTGTACAATCAACCTTCAGTTGAGATGTTTTTACACGGTGTCAGTGTGTGCAATAATGCACCAGTGCGACTTACAGCTGAGCCCAGCCCCCAATCCCATGTGTGCAGCAAAAAGCAGCAGGAACTGTCGCGTACCACTGAATGGAGGAATGGATGAAATGTGGAGCAACCCGCATCTCCTAGGCTTCTTCTTGTGTTATCTTGCTGTCGAGGAGATCCCGCCCCGCATGCGCAATCCCACTCATGCATGCTTTTGTTCTTCCTGTTGCATATGGATGTCGGTGAGTTCCCTCACCTACATACATATGCATTTACCTTGCATATGTCTCCACTTTGTTCTGTGTGGAAAGATAGAACCACGTAAAATTGTTGACTATCTGCGTCAGAAATTAAAACAAACAGGTTCACACTATACATTGGTATAAAATCGTGTGAACACCCTTCAACATGAATTTCAATATCTGCCTTAGGCTCAATGGAAATCTTTGCATATCATTTCTGAGAGTTGTGACTGCAGCTCATGCTGTGGCCAGAGTTAGTTTCTGTGGTTTACTGGGTAATGAAGGGACAGGTGAGGCTGGAGACAGCTATACTGGCAGTACGTGTCCAATATAACCACCCTGCTATCTGGCAGTTGGTGCAATCATTAGCCAATTTCAAAGGTATTCCTGGAGCTCAGACTCCAGAGGAGCCATTGAACAGGCCTGATTTATAGAACACAGACACTACACAGAAAGGATGACTTGTTGGGTGAAGCCAAGTCAATGATATTACTCTGAAACTACATGATGGTATAGCAATCGTGCCTTGAGTTTGTCACCCTATTAAATCAAATCCAACTTTCCAATGTTTTCTTCTTATTCTTATCTATCAAAATAGCATAAAGGTCATTCCTTTCTGTGCCATGTCCCCTTTCACAGATAATTACTTTTTTTGTTGCATTCCACATAGGTTATTTTTGTATGGTCATCTGTGCCAGTTAGCCTCCATGACTACTTATTTTTTTATAATCACAGTGACAACTAATTTGTTTGCCTCATCCTCTGTATAAACTGACTGACATTTGATTAACAAACAATCAGAAGAGAGCCATTACATGTACTTTACAGCTTTACAGATGACGGTACCGACTCATACCAAGTACTCCAAGCTGAATGGAAGAGGTAAATCATCCGTGCACAGTGAGTGTGCTGTATTTTTTTCAGGTGCGAAATGGAGTCTGGCTCCATGAGAAAACAAACCGCCTTTAACTGCATACTATGTGTTACTTAATGTAAGCCAGGGTACAAAAGCAGGTTGGCTCAAGGGCAGTAACTCTTCAGCATTCAAACCATAGAACCACTGAATAATCACATTTGCAGTGCTTTATGTTGTTCAGAAAATATTTGCTGGAGGTCCAGATTTACTACCATCCGTTAACAACAAATACAATTGAAAAGAATACAATACATATGTTCTTACAGTATATGATTATAAGAAAATATATGATGATTACATGGTCAGCTGCAATTCAATGGTAAATAATGCATTTAGTATTATGTATTTCGTACATCGTGTCATTTAGTGTGTGCAAAAGTATAGTGTAGGACAAAGCACGCCTGAAAACTCTCACTCGAGGTAGAATAAAATCTAATAATCGTCCTTCAACTGTGAAGGGAAACAATTGAAAAACGTGTCATCCAGGCAACGTGGCTAAAATATTACATTTCTCTTAAGCGTTTCATTCTGTGTGATCAAAAAAAAGGACTAGAAAGCGCTGGAAAGGACAGTAAAAAATAGTATTTTCACCTTCACCAAAAAGTGCGTGGCTAACATGGGTGCAATTGTAAAAAAAAAAAAAAGACAAAAAAAAGCTGAAAGCTGACATTATCACTCCAAAACGTACGTGTGGCCATGAATACGCATGCTTTGTAATTTTGATCTGCAACTGGAAACATATTGTTGATGCCATTAAATATCCTAGTGTATATTGTAGTAAAATTATTTAAATAAGGAACTCCTGACTTAATCAATCCAGACTGGCACACACCCATTGACAGCTAGCATTAATTATCTCTCCATCTCGGCAGCTCACTCTCTAATCAAATCCTCAATTCAACTAGGGTTATTAAAGCGAACAGAGTCCATTAATTTGGTGGATCTTTGAGCTTGCTGATGGATGCAGACCACACGCGGACACATCCATCATCTGAGGCCAAACTGCAGTGCGGGGGCTGCTCCAGGACAGCGGAGAGTCCAACAATGACTCACTGCTTCGCTTGGAGGCTCGATCCGACGCGGCAGCTATTTAATCATTCATTAGCGGTGAGACAGGTGGATGTGACGGAGGCAGGTGGATGACTGTACAGAGAGGTGGTGAAACGAAGGTCTGACACACAACAAAAAGGTTATGAGAACCATGATATTTCTGCATACTGTACACAACAAAGGCACACTAAGGACAATATCCATGTGCACCAGTAAAGAGTAAATGTCAGATTTTTGGACGCCTGCCCACGTTCCTCAGTGTTAATTTTACAAGCAGCCCATTTCAAACATGCCTAAAGCTTAATTCCAGTTTGGGATAAAACTTCGATTGGATTTGCCATCTGTTCCTTTGTGAATGAGAGCACCTCGGTTTTGGCAAAAGGGGCCAACGTTACAAAAACAACAAACAAAAAATGGCAAACTTGAGCAGGATGGAACATCATACAGGTTGTAAACAAACATCCGATTTAGCCAAAATTTACTTAGCCTCTTAACATTTGACAGTTCTAGAAAGGGATTTGTCATTGCCTGTTTACAGGTTTTACTTCAGGGTTTAGAGGAACCAAAATTGTTGTGAGCTGGACGAGGGGGTTGAAAATATTTAAAAAGAAGTAGTTTTAGAGCTATTCATAATTGCCTTTAATAGCATTTGAACTCCCCTTCCAAGGCTCTGTTGTATTTAAATAACTTAAAAGTGCTTACAAGAAAAAAAGAGATGCAACCAAGATGCACAAAAACCTAATCTGCTTTCAAGCTTGAGCACTGGTGATGCCAGTTGGGGTGAAACACACACACTACGCACTACCAATTTGATTACGCACATCTTAAGAACCCTCATTCACAACAGCACTATGAGCGTTTATGAAAAATGGGACAAAAAAAAGTCCTCTTCAATTATTCAATTAGAGAGAAAAATACTGCAAGCAGCTCTTAGTGGGCCCTCGCACTGAGCAACCTCCTTTTTGTGTGAAGTACCGCCACTCTCTGCGTCTTTCTGGGTGTTTGCCAGTTGTCGAGCTCTTTGAATTTAAAAAAAATAGGGGACAATCTCAACTTTTCAAAAACCAGCATGCCTGATGATAGCAAGGTGGAACAGATATGTCGACCTGATCGGTGAGCTGACCAGTGATGAGAACACCATTAATGCAGAACAGTGTTGACCTAGCTGGTGGTGTGGTGGTGTGTATGAGCATGAGGATGAGCAGCATGGCCCTTAGTTGCTACTATATTTTGTTCCAGAGATTGAGCCCTTCTGAATCTATCTTATATTCTGTCAAACCTTGAAAAGTCAATAGTCACAACACAGTGTCATTGAAACTTGGGCAAGAGTGTGGCATTTTCAGAAACCATGTTGGAAAAAATGCGTATAAGTTTTGGTTGTGTCTCTCTGGCATGATCCATTCCAAGGATCTGAAAGACCGCAAATCCATTTCCACAACAGAGCGCCATAAAGACTTGGCACCAAATCCAGTGTGCTCAGTGCCCAGGAAAACAAGGGCATGGACGTTCTGTCTCGCTAGCATTGTCCAGTCAGGATCTATGGTCCTTCAATGGAAGATCTGAATCCCAAAATAAGGAAAGTTATAACGTAAACAAGACGTATGGTTGAATACAGAGACTTGTAAACAAGTCTGGCTTTTAGGTTTTCCAGGTACCCCGAGTATGAGGAGTTTGGGCATGTGTTGCTTTGATCTTTTGGTCCAGGTATGTGGCTTAAATGTGCGTGTTGAAACATGTGTGTTTCCGTATCATCAAAAACATTTGGGACAAAGTCCACCATGAAAGACCCACAGTCCAATTTCTGAGTGTCGTAGAAACTTGGGACCAATCTAGTGTTGGTGCTCAAGCTCTGACACTCCGATGAATCCGCAACAAGTGCAACAGATAAAACATTTACCCTGAATCAATATTATTGCAATGCCATCATATTTAGCCATGGCATCGATAAAAGGGAAAAGGACCAAAAACACTAAAAGGTCAAGCTGACCCTCACAGTCGCGCGCACGCACACACACACACGCACACACACTAACACTAGGGAACGCATGCACAGGCGGCTGATTAAACCTGCCTAAGAGCGATGTGTTTAATCTTCTTACTGGAAATCCTGACGATGCCCTTATTCTAGCCTCAGAGCTATGACATGGGAGGCTGAGTATGACTGCACCTTTGGGTTGAACAAATCTTTGGTTTTCACAAGGGCCAGGCTTAATAACAGTTTTGCTGCCAATTATGCTTCCAGGCCACTGTAGGCTCGAAATATATTGCTCTCTATGAGCTGGGGAATTACCTGTTTTGTAAAAGGCCTGAGCAAAGCTACAGTAATGCCGCAGCCATATTGCAAAGATCCCCCCAAAGCTTGCCTGACCTTTCATGATTGTTACGGTAGCTGGAAGCTAATGCCTGAATGCGTGCAGGTATAAGAGCATCAAACTAAGCTGTTAATGAAAAAGCTACACACCTCCCTCTTTCTCTCGCTGGATACAAGAGCGTCAAGCTCTTTCCTCCCCTCCCTCTTTTAAGACCTCTTTCTTTTAGTCTCATCCTGTATAACCACACATCACCTCCTTTTCTCTCATAATTCATACTATTTAGCACAAACACAAAACATTTGTATTGCTTTCCTGTCATTACCTTTCAATATCACAGATTATGAGACGTACTGTTCTCACACTTTGGACTTTTCTTTTATTTCTTGGTCATCGCTTGAATACATGAAACTGATTTTGAATTCAAAATCGCTGTTAATCCCTCTTAGCAGGATATTTTGGCTCGACTTATAACCAATCGAGTGCTTCTGCTTGAGGCCGATGAGATGCTTGGTTTGTTCTAACAAACAAAAACAAAAAACAACAAAAACATCAGATCTTACCTCCAAGAACCTGAAGTGACAAGTGTCATCAAGATAGAATGTTTAATGACATATTTTTGTGAACAATACCACATATCCTTATTCTCCATTCACGGTTCTTCCCTCCATTATTCATTCTCCATACACCCAGATTGTCTATAAGGTTAATTAGCCCTTAAGGTGTCAGACTGTTAGATCCACTCTGCCTACCTGCTAGCTGCTCTGTTATTGCCTCAGTAGGAAACTAACAAGCTCAAGCATCAGACATTGGAACAGGAAGAAAGTAGGGAGAGTAAAAAAGAAAGGGGAGAAGAGCAGACAAAAGGAATAAATGTGCAGAAAGATGATTTCAAGGGAAATCTGGGAGAGATATCAGTACTGTCGAGGAGAAAAGACAAATGGCAGTTTGACCATAATGGGACACCGGTGAGAAAAGAAGAGACAAATGATACAGGAGGGATTCTTCCACCCATGACATACGGGAATATAAATGAAAAGGTGGTTCGTGTAGTGGAAATACATGTGGGTATCATATCTGATGGAAAAGGAAAACAAACAACAACAATTAACAATTTAACCATGAGCACACAAATGACAAAAAACAAGCTGGCCAGTGATAAATAGCCTCTGAATGGGCAAAAGATAATGGAATGGCTGTGAAAAAAATTACCAAATACTCTAGATATGTTGGATACAATATTTTTAGACAGCAGAATATGACATAAAATAATGTGAAATCTATTGCATAGAGTAAGAGATGTAACATGATTTTTGATGCATAAATGGGAAGAGATCTATACACTACAAGGGACAGGGAAGAATAAAAGCAGAAAAGAGAGAGGAAACGGATGGAGGTGATCGACAGGAGAAAAGGGAAGGAAGCACAAGTGCAGATTATGATGGATAAGAGATGTCAAATAATAATAGCGGGAATAAGGCTTTTAACACAGGAAGTTGAGAGGAGAACAAGGGGAAAAGACGCAATAAACAAAAGTGAATCTCTATTATAAGCTTTACTCTTAAATGGGTAACAACTGCCTTCAAAAGACCACCACTGTACATATTTACAAGAGACTGTGACTTCTTTTCCAACTTAGTCTGAACTGATATAGTGTAAAGGGCCTGATTCATTACAGCTGGAGGGAGTCTGGCACGAACACTTCCAGTGCCACAGAGAAATACCTGGAAAATTACCTCTTCTCTAAAAGTGCCATGTCAAGAAAATTGCATCAATTGAACTTCAATTGCAGTGACTTTCAGTCTCTGCAACATGAGTATGTGTCTGCAGCTGACTGCTCAGCTCAGGTCAGGTCAATCTGTCAGACACCGGGTGTTTTTAGATTGAAAATCAGTATCGTCAAAGAAAAATGTGAGAATCATTTCAATCAGAATTACATATAAAAACTAAATTTATCAAGATATCAGTGTTTAAAATTTCTTCCCCCATGATACCCTTTCTCTCTCTCTCTCTCTCAAACTTAAACGTTCAAGGTAGATCGCCCACCCAGCGTTGTGGTTCTACTCAAGGTTTCCTCCATTAAAGGGAGTTTTTCCTGTTTTTCCTGAGGTTTTCCCTGTCATACAGTACTTGCTTTTCAGGGATATGTTGGGTCTCTGTCAATACACAACTATTGCAGTGTGGTCTAGACCTGCTCTTTGTGCCTGAGGATGACTGTTTGTTATGAATTTGCGCTATTATAAATAAAATTGCTACATAAATAAAATTGAATTGACGTTGCCTGCTAATGGTAAAAGGTTATAATTTTATGTAAAGTGACAATGGCAGATTAAATGTGAGGCTCCTTCCAAACCCTTATCCATTATGTTTAGTGTGAACAAACAAACAAGTGGGTAAATTGAGAGGAAAGAACACAAGTAATGTATGCATTTTCTGATGTCTATAGAAGGACGTTGGATACACACCACACCAAAGTCCAGATTCTGTTCAATCCACTCTTGTCCATCTTTGAATTCGTCATGCAGACCCATGATGTACAGGGTGTCAAGAGCGTCCACGATGGTCGCTCCGAGTTGGGAGTTACCTAGAAAAAATGCACAGTAAAGATCAGATACAGAACAGAACAGATGCAGTTGTAAGACATATTTATACGTAGAGGTTTTATGTGGAAACAGTGGATCTCCAGGGCAGTGGAAATCTAATTACAAGAAAAACTGTATGGATTAAAAACAGCAACAGATGTTCTAGTGACATTTAGAAAACAATATTAGATACCTTGTGTAACATCACATAATTAATCAAAGTAATGAAATCTGTGCAATGTTATCCCCAAACCACTGTGCGTCGCTGTTTGGACCCTTGTAAATATCAATATCAAACTTTCCTTTTTGTTTTGACTAGCCTCTGAATTTCCACACTCTTCTAAGCAAAATCATATTCAATAGGTTTTCCAAAAGCCAGTATAAGGACAAGAAAAGAGGGATCTCATTTTCCTCAAGCAAGCCACCTGTACTGTTTTACTGTGGCTGTTCAGTGTGGACATTTAGGCGGACTTGCGTATATAATGCAGCTGCAGCACTCGGCCCAAAGGCTCTGATGAGGTTATGTGCAGGGTTATAATTAATATTCTTACAGGCGCTAGATTATGTATAACCTTTACCAAGCTGCCACTGTGAAACATGGGGATTCAAGCATTGTCGTGCATCACTCATGGAGGCTGGACTTCAGGCTAATTAACACATAGGTACAATGGCCATCGTCGTATTACTATAACATGATAATTACATGGTAATAATCATTTTCTTGATTTGTGGTGGTCTATCATGAATACTATGTTTCTGGTCACTGATGATAATGAGTTATTTGTAAAGAGTTATGCAAGAGCCACAAAGCCCAGCTCTATGCGCTCCTGAAAAGCGACACTTATTGTCGCTTTTCGTGGACTGCTACTAACTGTTAATGCTTTTTATCATTGCGATACTACATGTCAGCAAATCCCCCCTTGGTCTTAACTCCACTTTTGGGACTGGCTATCTGAAAGCACTGTCAGACCCTATGAAAAGTGCATTTGGTCATAATTTCAACAAATGAACATTCATATATATTTTTGTTGTCATCATTGTAAATTTTCTGCTTGCTTTTCTGAGCGGCTGCATTTCTTTTCATCGGGATTCTATCAAATACGATCTAAATTCAAAAAAGAAAATTATGTTGTTCCTGCTATCACATAGGCTACCTCAAAGTACTTTTCAGTTGATAGTCAGATTGCATACATAAGCTAATTATTGAATTTTAATAGTGTATATTTCTGTCAGTATAATAAAATTAAACAACTTCAGGCAAATAGCATTAAGGAGTTGCAGCATATTCAGGGAAGCCTCATTAATATGCAAAGCAATGCAGCAAGGTTTGCCAAAATATCATCAGATCATCTCGACTCCCCCTCTTCAAGTGCCTGCCGTTTTTAGTCCATCTCAATGGACGTACATCATGGCCACATTTTAGTGAATTAAGTCGGTAGCACTGCCCTTTATATCCTCTCTCATTTCATATCAGCTAATGCGTGTGCCACTGGAACTCCCAAGCCTCCTCACCATCTCTTCTTATCTACAACTCCATTCAAAAGAGGAGAGCGTCTGGCTTGGTGCGGGACCTGCAGTGTTATTATCGTTATAGACAGGAACCTCTAAATCACTCTAAAAATACACTGCAGTCAGGCAGGGCCCGAGCTGATAGCAAGATGCCCTGGCTGCCTGCCGGATCTTGACAGATTGGCCCGACTCTTAGAGGAGCCTCGCCCCTCTGCTGGACTTAGAAACCCTCCCCTTCCACCCCTATCTCCCTCCCTTCTGTCACTCTCGTCACTACAGGGTTCGCTTTAGGCAGTTGTAGCGACGTGACACTGGTAAGGCAAAGACAGAGACCTGTCAATGTTCCTGAGTGGGAGAATATCCCGTTTGAAGTCAACATGGCGTATGAATGCTCCCATGTGGAAATACCTTTGCAGTGCCTGGATGCGATACACCGCAGTGAGACAGACAAATTGTACCTTCTCTATATTCTTTTAATGGCCACACTTTTCTTCTAAGACAGCAGGAGATCTGGAGCTTTCTTACAGCTGAGGACACACAACTGCTATGAATAATGAATTCAAAAAAACAAAAGCAGGAATATATTCTACATCATCTGTCATTCATAAGCGAGCATGTAAGTGACACACACTTCACAAGTTTCTAACAGCACATTGAATTCTATTGGTAGAGAGCCATGATCCAGGTCTATGGCTGCTATACATTTCTTTGCTTACACACATACATTCTACAGAAAAGTCAGGAAGAAGAGATGTAAGTACAAAGGCAGCCCGAGCGAAGAGAAGGGCTGAGATATGAACAAAAGCTGCAACGGAAGTGTGAGCAGCCTCCATTTTGAGCATAAACACGATGTAATCTGAACGTGAATCGACAGGTAATGCACTCGTGAATAAAAAGTAGAAAATCTCTTGGCACAGAAATGTGATATTTTAAAGAAAGTAGACTGCTTTACAACTGATGTAGCACATTAAAGGTATAAAGGGCAATATCTTCGTCCGGGACACCAGTGCGCAATGTGTGTGTGTGCTCGTGTGATTCACAGCTTCATGTGGGCAGGCGCTGCGATCACGTAAAGCATTAAGGCTGTGTCAACCAGGCAGAAAAAAAGTTCCCAGCTCTGATGGAACACACACGTTCCACACTGGCGTTATGGATAACAATGTTGCTCTGTTTTCCTTTAATTTTAAGTGAGTGCTCCCCCATAATTAATCAAACCAAATCTGCGAGTCTCCTCTTATATGTAGCGACACTTGGTTGATCCATGTGCCACCTAACCTTGTTTTTGGAGACACTTCAATACAAAATCAAAATCACACTTGTGACTCATTCATCTCCCTCAGCCAAGCGGTGGCGTTTTTAGCCCAACCTTGAGAACTTCGGCTCTCTTTCATGTTTGGATATAACCTTGTTCACAACCCAACAGCTCCCCCCACCCCCACCCACACACACACACTCATTCACACACTTTCATCTCCTTTCTGCTCCAACACACTCTCCATCTTTTTCATCTACCCCTCCTTCATCTACCTAACCATCTGTTTATCATACATCACTGTCTTACTGTAGGTTTTCCTCCCGTTCCTTCCTTCACTCTTCCATTCAGACTCTGGTGATTTTTTGCCTGACTTTAGTTCTATTTCTCTGTCCCTTCGCCTTGCCCCTAGCCCCCCAAACCTTGTTCATCTGTCACTGCTCCATCTCTACCTGTCCATTCTGCCAGGCCTTTCTAATGGTGCCAATTGTGGCAAATGAACCCGAATTGGTACTTCCAAGAGGTGTTTTTTTGTTTTTTTTCCCTCAAAAGATGCCAGCCACCGCTTATCTGAGACAAATTGGCCGGTGTGAGGTTGATTTGGCAAGTGGTCACTGCAGCTTTGCACATACACACAGCAAAGCTAAAAACCCTCACAAAAATCTCTTTTTTCCCCACATGTACAGTGTGTACGCTGTCCTCTTTTCCTATCCTGGGTGAACTCCCGCACGCTCCCCAAATTCCTGTCTCTATCAATCAAAATCTCATACAACTTCCGTTATCTTCATCGCTCACACTCCTTCGCTCGGCAACTGTGCCAGTTTCATTTGACCGCAGGTTTTAGAGCTCTCCAATATGAACCCATACAAGGCAGGCGCAAATAATCAGCGCCAGAGATAATGAAGAGCTCAGGTGTGTTAGAGGTCTTTTATGGGTTTGGATTATTCCATAGGACAGAGGACACTGGAAAGGGTATAGTTTGATGAAGCACAGTTCAGGTAAGATGTTTGTATTTCATGAATGTGTGTTTCTTCAAGCTGTTATTTTTTTCCTTTGTGCGTGTGAGAGAGATGTACAATACGAGTCTGCATTTCTCAACAGGATGCGATTGGGAAGCTCAAGTCAAAGTAAGAAGTGACTTTGTTTGCCAGAAAACAATAAGCCTCACAGTTGTCAAATTTCTAGGACATACTATCTCTCGTCTTAGCTTTGTCTTACATGTAGTTTCTTTATTTATGCTTTCCTCTTCTTCTTTCACGCCCTTCAGGCTGCTGTAGAAGAGTTGGCCTTTGAAATTGCAAAAATGGCAAACACCGTGAGCATACTTGAAGCACTGTGCTGATATCTGAATCAATAACGGCGAAAATAAAATATCTCAGTGCCCTCAGTATCAAGGTTTATTTGGAGACACGCCCCTAGCCTAAAATTAGACTGGCCAATGAATTCTGGTATATTCAACATTTTAGGTTGTCTGGTGTCAGCAATATCAAAGCACATCAAAACACTACAGTTTCCAAATGATTAATGGCTATACTCAGTATTTGTAGAAGTTGTATTGCAGTCTTCAAGCATATCTCCTCCTCATTTGCTCAAGGCATTTCAAAATGTTTCATAATGAGCCCAAAGGCGATAACAAGGCCAAGGCAGCTCCCATACGCCCCTTCAGAAATGTCTAGCTGCCAGTAGACAACCGGTTACCAATTTACTTGGCAACAGACTGACACATCTGCTGTGTTCTGTTTTTATCCTAGGAGAATTGAGAGTGGTCGGACTGATCTCTCTCCTCACAGAAAACACCTTGATGATACTCCAGCCCAAATGTCTGACTTCAGGCTGGGTTTCTTGCTCTGAGATGCATTGTTTTTGAGGTAAAGACACTTGATGGTATGCATTTGTTACAACACAAAATGCTATGCTTGGATTAGACTCAACTGTACAGCACAAAACACATATGTGTACACTGGGTAATTCCCTGTAATACTGGTGCATTGTTTCTCTGGTAATTCATCTGATGCACCCTCAGTTGTATAGATAGTCTCTGCACTGAGAGTCCATCTTGGATGCACTGGTAGAGCAGGCTTGGCACTATTTTTCCCTCTGTGATTTGTTCTGGTCTATTTTGGAGAGAAGAGCTACACAAATCCATAGGTCATAACACAAATTGGGTCACTGAGCAAAATGTTATTTAGAGACCAGCTGGTTACTTAACTTTAACAACTGAAGGGACAAAAAGGCACAACAAGAAGAGGTCATTAAAGGAGCAACGGGAAAAATGAAAGTTAAAAATAAATAAATAAATCACACATCTGCTCGTGCTTGAGGTACATCATGATATGTTACTGTACAAAATTTTCAACGCAGGCAATAGATTTCTATGCATTATCAATTTTTTGGGTCACTGCTTTTTCAAAATCAGAATAATAATAATGAAAAAGAAAAAAACGAAATTAAGAAACATTTCTTTAAATGCACATTTGGCTTTTTAGCAAACGCAAATGCAACATTGAAAGCACAATAAAACATTTCAGTTACTTGTTCCATAACCTGACGGTTTTGGTTCAAAACTGAAATAAAAAAATAATGACTAATTCAATTTCTGTGATGAATTCAAGCACTCCGGAGTCCTTATTGCAAAAGAGAAGACAATCATCTTTGTTGTCATTATACAGATAACTCGAATGTACACCATGTAGTATTGTCTACTGACTATACAATCCAGACTATTCTTTTTCATATTTGTCAGCTCTAACTTGTCCAAGCAGCATTCTTTTGTTTAGCAGTAGCGACTTAGCAAAGGGCTGCAACCTTGGTGACCCTGGGTAAACAAAACACAGCAAAGTAATAAAAGGACCTCATTTTGACTGACAATACAAATCCTACAAAATATGACCTGATCAACCCCAATATGATCTCATAGACTGGCTTGGGATATCTCAGAATAGAGACCAATCAATTGCTTTGCTTTCAGGGAGATAGTACCAAACAAGAATACCCAGATGTATTCCATGATGGGAACATGAATATCCAGATGTTTTTCCATTATGGGAACATAAACACATACAAACAAATCTGCTTAAAATAAATAATACTAATCAATTACCACAATCTGCCATTGGTTGTGATAACAGAAAGTTTCCTGTGGTTAATCTAAATCAAACCTTTACAAGTAGAAAGGCTGGCTGACAACATACCGTCATCAGTCAGTTGCATCCAAATAGGGAGATTAGAAAAAACTGGGGACACAAAACTGGGGACACAACAATTCTGTTGGGAAATCGTTTTCAAGACATGACAGCCCGGCCGATGATTAATAAGAGAAAAGAAATCTGTGCTGAAGGGCAACAGATTTAAAAATGTTTTGTCCCCATCCAGTGGACAATGGATTGACATTATTCACCGTTAGTTACCCCTACTGTAGCATAAATGATTTTTCATGCAATATGACGTTGGACCCTGAATATTGGATTGCTCGCACTGTCTATAACAACACAGAAATGCGTCATTTATGTTGTTTTGCTCTGCTGTGTCTGGTTCACTGGTCTTCACTTATGGGTTCATTGCCATGGTGCTGCTATGCAACCCTTTTTCCAGGGTGAAATGCACTGTTTCGCCCTGGGAACAAATCATGTGAAGACATGACCTAGATGCTGAGGGGAAAAAGCACAACTACATGGCTGTGAGCAAGAGACTACTTCTGACTTCACGGTTATCACAGTATCCGCGTGAAACCTGCAGAAATTTTGCTGCAAGGTTGGTATCCAACAGCTAGATTACACACTTCAGTGTCTATTGATTAGAAAAGCTAGATATCAAAGAAGTATTTGATCGTATATTGTGACTTGGGATGAATCCCTAATCCAGTTCCTATACTGTGCTCCATCCCAATACCACAGAAGGCTTGTAGAGGTACACAGTGAAATTCTTCCATAAGATACAGGCTAAAATAAACGATGAAACAGCAAGTAGCCCAAGACTGCAAATATAATGGGACTGATTAGTGTATAGGTTTTCAGTGTGTTTTTAGGAGTAAAAGAGTGAGATCGACTAGAGTGAGATGAATATTATAACTAAAATATTACACTGATCTAGCCAAAAGTTAGTCTCTATTGGCAACATGCTCACATAAGCTTAATACTCTTAATGGACAAAACACGTATCATGAATAAACTCAAGCGGGCACTGAAACTGAGACCACGTGTCCAGACTTTATCCCAGTTTTGAATCTTCTCCATTGACTCCTAGCAGGTCGCTCGCAGCTGTATGCCTGAGGCTGTCTGGGATATCACTTAGTGAGAACATGTTGAGCTGCTTGCAGGAGAAAGCCAAGTGGCTGACAAGTGAGAGATTCTCCACCTCAAAAATAAAAAAAGCTACATTAAAATCAGACTGCCAGCTTTCAGGGGAAAACCAATAAAGCACAAACAGTCACGAGGTACAGTGCGCAGGGCAGGCCTCCCAATTCATCAGTGGATTCATTCGTGCCCTGGCAGACAATATTAAATCCACAGAAACGGCTCCAATAAGGTCAGTGAGGGAAACAAATGACATCCACAAAAAAGATTTTGAAGTAGAACCTACCTCAAGTCGCCCCCCCACCCCACCCAAACCAGATATCCGATATGACATTCTGATGAAACTTTGTGGCTACCATCAAACAAGGTTTCTCCAAGATATATTACTAAAATGATATATTTAGGTTTGTTAGCACTTTGATTCATTTATTCATTATGATGAATAGTTATGTAACTGAGATCCAAATAATAATACATTGCCCACAAAATTCCTAACAATCTTAAAAAGTTATTTTTGCCTCCAAGTGAAAACAAACCTCAGTTTAAGACAAAAAAAGACTAGCTTGGCCACGCATCAATGCCGAAGTCCTGATGATTGTAACGTGACCCGTGTCCCTCCAGGATCTTGGAATAACGAGTACTGTGTTTACAGATAAAACCTGAGCTGTCCATCCAGAATAAACAAGGCCACTTGAGCTGCCACTGGATCTTGGCTTTTGTTTTAACTCAACCACAGCGTCCACAGAGGTCAAACGCTCACAGCTGGAATCAATAACGGCTGATGGGTATCATTATGCTGTGTCAGGGACAGTCACAACACCATGATGACCAGAGTTGACGATCGTCTTACTGGATGGTATGACTGCTGAAAGCGGCACTCAAGCGTGGGAAATCCGCAAGACACAAACACGACTTGTAAGTCCGACACTCGATTCGGATGAAATATACCGTGCCGGATTCAGGTATTTCCTTAAACCTACAAAAGTCCGGGAACAGGGTGAGAGTTGGAGAGAGATGGATGCAAAAGAATCACTTCTGATTTGAAGGTGGTGAACTGTGATTTACCAACACATCAAAGCAGGCATCTGAGACGTTCCCAGTTAACTCCGGAAAGATTGTGTGTTCCATCGGAAGCTCAAAATATGCCTGAGGGCCTTTTATTTTTCTCATAAAATGTTACTGTTGGTTAGCAGTGAATATGTGCATCTGATAACTTTTTTGTCAACTAATTGGGCAGTTATGGTTGTCACACTCATTCGAACCTTAATGACAAAAAAGACTTTAAAATTATTATTTACATTATATTTAGTTTTTGTCTGTCCTTACTTGAACTGTTCATCCCTTAAACAAAGGCTGCTTGTATGTCTAAATAAGCTCTACCCATTCTCCCCACGACAGAACAGAAGAAAGAAAGGAGAGAAAAAAAAGACAAAACAAGACCAGGCAGTGAACTGAAGGTTATCTGAGCCTAGTGCCACAATAAGAGCCTCAGTCCTCTTGCTGCCACGCTGGCCTTTCCTCTCTTCTCCGGACAGATTAACACTGAGCTGTAAGGCGTGGAGTGAGAACACACAGCTTTGCTCCTTTGTTTCTTCTGCGACCACGTGGGAAGACGTGTTTTAATAAAGGCGAGCGATATGCAAATCACTGTCGGGCCAAACAACGGCAGGAGTCTGGCCTGACATAGGATGGTATACTCTGGCTTGCAAAGGGAAATCTCCCCACATTTCCCTTTTGCCCTTGAAGTTAATTTCGTAACTCCACTGAAAACAGGAGGAGCTTTGCATCTGCGTTGCAGTGTGGTCCACTTTAAAAGATGCCAAAGATTTTGTTTTCATCCACTTCCCAGCATTTATGTCCCTTTGGCACGACTTGTTCCTCAATGCTGCTCCCAGTGGCTTCAGCAACAGTCTGCCGTGCCTCTGATATATTGCTTTCTCCTTCTCAAAACGCGCGTATACACATAATTAATACGGCCAATTTCTGTGGGAGGAGAGAACACCTCATCAATAATGGAGATGTGTTTTGTGAAGACTTCGAGGTTTCATTTGCACCCTCCTGCCTTGGTTTGTGTTACACCAGCCACCCTGTAATTAATAACCGGCAGACATTGGATTCAACCGTAACAAGGAAAAACACAGGGATTCATATTGATAAGTGCAACCGAAAATCACGCTGTCTGTGTGCAGGAGGACACTCTTGAAAGCTGAGAAACGGTAACACATCCACACACGGCCTCTATCTGCCATTTAGCAGTGGCTCATGAAATAACACGGGCGCCCCTGGCAAATTTACCAGACGGAACATTCCAATTTGACACAAAAGCCTCGTAAGCACGCGTCTTGCCTCCCCACCCCTACCCCAACCCCTACAAATCCAGCAACATTAAGTACAAGAAGGCAGATACTTCGGAAGAAAAAAAAAAGAGATCAGATGCAGTGTACACAAAGCAAATCGGATGCACTTTTTCCTTGATGTGATCAAAATACAGATTACAAAACCAGGAAAATCAAACATGAGCACACATCACAAGCTCGAGTCGAAGACACACAACTGTCTCATATGCGAAGTCCTTCAACACATGCAGCCAATTTTTCCAGACACTGCTCTCCAGCAAAGGTTATTTTTTAATATAATCTTTATAAAGCTGGGACTGTGGGCTGCAGATCTCATATCCAATGTGACAGCAACAAGACCAGCAGAGGAGACACGGTAACACCTGACAGGACAAGGTGGCACGAAGGCAGAGACGTGAGGGCTGAGTGTGAAAACTTGCTTCTCCTCACTGGCAGCTGGTGAGTTTACTATTGAAATAAACTCCAGATCTTAGCGCTTTTGTTATGCACTTTTACTGCATTGGACATTGTACAATTTCTCCACATTATGTAACATTTTCCTAAGGTATAGGACGGTACTGGTGTAGCAGCTGGTGTAACATGTCCATATCATAAAACTGTATTTTAAAACATCCATTTTAATGTTTAAAACAGCAACACTAATCTACTGGTACTATCCATACAACTGACAACTTGCAGCGACAAAAGCTAGCCAAGTTGTGTGATTCGTGTTATGGGCAGGAGCTGCACAGGTGCATATGTGGAGAAAAAAGGAGTTTCCTACAAAACACAAATCACAGATGATGAAAGGCTACAACAGCTGGACCTCTCTGCGGAAAAAATCACCGCTGCCTGAGGCAAAAGCATCTCCATTAACCAGAAGCAGATCCCCCTCATGACTGCAATGTGACAGTCCTGGCAAACTGTTTCCTCGTGTCGTCTCGGGAAAATATATCATTTTAGAAATGCGACTGATTGATTCAGGTATTAAAATCCGTGTAAACATGGGTGAGTGATCATTTTAATTACAGCGTCTTTGAATTTGCATAAGGGACATTTTAGCATTTGAATATTACTTCTGTTTCTTTTTAATTTGCCATTTCGGTGAAGCCCATTTCAATAATCTCGCTATAGCAATACGCATGCGGCCCGAGGCCTTATAACACGACCTTGTCCACGAGATGAGGCTCTCCACGGGCCGCTTTAGTGTGTGAGAAAGACAAGAGTATGTGGTGCACTCACGCGTGCATCTCTGTGATACACGACCATGTGAGCAAACTGCCAATGGGCACAGGCGGCAGTGGGAGAAAAAAAAAGGGCTTGTCCGGCTTACCAAAGATATTTGTGGAATGTCCTTTTTTGGCAAGGGGCTTCAGCTCATTGTGACCCCAGCCATACTGTCTGTAGCTGTCCCACGCGTGCTTCATCATCTGAAAAGAA
>CAESWR010002550.1:87190-114786 GCA_903171835.1 Mullus surmuletus | reverse complement strand
TAAGGTCTATCACATGTGTTATCTCTCTCCCAGGACATCGGGACACCTGCATAAATCACCGCTTGTCCTTATCTGTGCCTGAGAGGGGTAGGAAGACTACCTCTGTAGATGTCCATTATTTCCCTCGAAATTCTATGCTTTCTATGTGACCCTGTGCCTATACCTCTGCAGTAAATGCTTTTAACATGCAAATCAAACACTAAACTTACTTCAGGACAGTCAGGCAGCCAAAGCCTGACCCTATGAAGGTCAGAGTCTGGGGGAGATTAAAAGCCTTTTTTTTTTTTAAACCATCCCTTTCCCCATTAACCAGGAGTAAAAAATCATGCGTCATGTTTCTCATTTGATCAATTTATTTTTCCGGCTCAACAAAAAAAAAGAAGTGCATGTGTCTCTGCGTCATTAGTTCGAAAATGCAGTCCAAATGCTAACTTATGTGAGAGTTTGCGGCGCACAGTGATATGCAAATGGAAGATAAGTCGAGAATTGACTGCGGCTCTGCAGATGTCTGCTAATGCATAATACCGTCCCAGGGTCAGCCGCAACAATAACAACACACACCGTGGGAGGCTGAAACCAGGCTTCATTAGGACCACTCAATAGCTGTTTTGACTGTTTGACAACATAATCCAGTGTGCGCAAGATCACAATTCAATCCTACATTATTGCCAAGGTCACAGGGCTGTCTTCCATATCCTTGATGCAGTTTTTTAGCACAAAGATAGAGATAGATTAAGTGCATCCACCCCGCTCCTAAGTTATAATGTTGAATAATTGCCAAAAAGTGTTTTAACATGATGATGTCACAGTAAACCAGACGTACGGCCCATTGGATTTGAAGATGCCATCACATCTTTTTATCCTACAAGAAATTTGTGTAAAAAACATTGTCATAATACCACAATGAATCACTGCCAAGAAGAGTTGATCTTTGACCATCAAATTCTAATCACTTCACGTGCTGCAGTCCAAGTGTAAGGTGGCGCCAAATAAATACTTATGCAATGCTGGAATGGACGAAGATGATGAAGCAACATGCAATCTTAATTCTATAAAATGAGATGACTTTTAAGATCAGTTTTCATTAGGAGCTTCACAACAGCAGCCAGTCTTCTGCCTAGCAGTTGCAAAAACAATCTGTCGTCACAGCTAAATCTTGTGAACCCTAATCGCTGATGTGATACGGTCCTCCAATGACACTCTTCTAATGCATGGAAACCCACAGGGCTTAAAAATATTCATAAAGCTTTTGAGACCTGGTGGCTGATCACAAAGTTGTTTCATTTGCCATTGGTTTGACCACCAAAAAACAAAATAATATAAAACAAAACAAAAGAAAACAGGCAGCACACTTCTTTCCAGGCAGACAATCACTTTGTTTTACAAGGTTTGGGGGACTGGTGTGGTGAGAAGGGGTCACCTGCTGCTCTAACCAACCTCCAGAGTCAGGCTGACTGGTCTGAAGCACCCATTCGAGTTGTCTTTTTTCCATCTTCCGCCTCGTCTTTCAGAAGATTCACGAGGGTGGCGAAAATGTGACATCTGAATTGCTTCTTACGGTAAATACATTCAGGACACTTAGGCAGAGGGCGACCATAAATTTCGCTTGAAAATGAGATCATAAAAAGTCTGGATAGCCTGCCCTTCCACAGACCCCCCAAGATACTGGGTTCATACAGATAATGGGCTTGAGATATATTTAGATATGATGTAATATATTAAAGAAGAATGCATGGAAGCTACGCAAAAATCCAACAATCACAACTCAGATTACTTTGTCAGCTGTGATCAGACCTTGCAGTTCTCATGTCATTAGTCGAGGCTGAGAATATGTTGCACAATTTCATCCAAGTGAAAAGGATAATCGAGTCAATTTTCAAGCTTTTTTCTCCACTCTGCATAAGGCTGATACTTTTTTTTCTAATGGAAGACTGTATTATATTTTAAGTGTACTGCAAATCGCATTCATATCCACAGTATGTAAATTGAACAGAATTGCTATATTGTTGAGGCCATTTATAGGTAAACCAGGAGCAACTATTTTTCATGATTTAATTACAGTTATTTATTGTTCAAACAGTTCTTTCTTGGCCTGTTGATCTTCTATAAAATCCCCAGAGCCTGCAATACTACATCACACAAACATGAGGATACATACTGGTTGGTTTGTCAGAACATTTTGTTCAAATGTCATCACGACAAAAGACTCTAAGAGTGCTGATTTAAGGCATTTGGCTACATACAGCATAATAATCTTTCTAAACGAAGGGTAATGTTAAACTATGAAATTGACACAGTATTTTGCCAAAGTCGGACTGTATTTTAACACCCCAGTGAAAATCATTTGGAAGCAAAGTGCATTTAATGAACACTGCATATCCAGATCACAGTAAGTTTTTCTAATTTGTAAGTAAAATTTCACACCTAACTTTTTCCAATGCGTTACAGAGTGACCACAAAAGTTCTTTGACATGTCTTTCTCTTGATATTCAAATTTCTTCATGCCTTCATCCTGCTGGTTTTAAGCCCTTCTGGGTGGGCAGTCGACAATTATATCTGCTGGAAATGAGACCAGAAATTTACAGCCTTTGGTAGAGCACCTGTTGAGTCAGAAACCGGTTTTGAAAATGCAGCGCTGACACATTCTTGGAAAAGTTAATTAACAATTATATTTCACAACCATTTAATGTAATGGATGGAATATCATAACTGTTTTCACAGATATGACCGTGGGTGTTTGCCGCCTCAGGCATATGAGTTTATGTCCCCTAACTCTATCTGGCCATTTATTGATTTCAATATGGCCCACTGACCATTCCTGGCACCATCGCAAAATGTTGATAAATGTGATCTGTCATTGTAAAACTTAATAAATATATATACTATATTATGACCCAAAATGAATAATTCATTGATGGGTGTTGACAGTATGAATTCTATTCTTCAACACAGCGGTTTAATTGCTTTAAAAAACTCTGCTCACCAGGTCACTTATACTGGGTTGTTGTGCAAAAAACTGTTTAAGCACACTCTTATTGTGCTATTGACGGCTTGCAGTCCCTCAGGTCCTTCATAAATGAACACGCTGGCTGCATTCCAATGACGGTATATCCCAAAAAGGTAAATATTTGAATATTTGCCACGTGAATGCGAAAGAGGATTTCCGTTAGTGAAGCTCATAGAAACATACTAAGCTCCATTAAGAGAGAAGGTCTCCGGATTGGCTCATTGATTTGTGGGTGCTGGATGTTTGATCGATGGTGAAGAATGACAAGTATATGCCCAAATGCCACCATTAAGATTAAAAGTAGTAGTAGTATTAAGTACTTAATTTACTCAGAATTCTTTTAGCTTCACTCAAAGCTATGACTGTGTAATGCATGCAAAGACATTAACTGCCTTAGCCATTTGCACACAATGAAAATAGCAAATTATACCTGATTTTCATATGTTAAATTTGCGTCTAATCCCACAGTGTGTTCGCTAAAATGTGCTACGCTCCCAAATTAAAGCATCCCACACAAACACCATCATGGGCAACCTGGGGACAAACTGGGAATTGCAGCCCTTAGCATTTGGAAACTAATTCTGGGAAGCCAGACAACGGGATTATTCAAAGCATGTTTTCCGCCTGCACACGCACACATACACACATACTAAAAAAAACTAAGCTTCATCTGTGATGTTCTCAAACACACAGGTTGTTCATCATGTGGCACAGTACACACAGACAAGAGCTCGAAGGAGTCCTTCCTTTCAAACAAAGTAACATATAAGGACATGGGGGGGGGATTGTCGGTGATCCATTTCCCCGTGACTCTTGCAAACCTGCTTACTGATGAAACGGTCTTTTATTTTGATAGACCCTCTGAAAGAGACAAATCTATTCTAAGGCGATCCTGTCCGCTGCAAATTACACTGATTATGACTGTCGCTTACTTACCACAAAATGTGTAATCGCTGTCTGCCTTACACCCAATCGGGGAAATTTAGAATCAATTCACTCAGTTGGGCCTTTTGCTCTGACCAATAGAAAAGTCTTAACTTGTGAAAAGCCATTTAAAAAGGGCCATTCCGTTGATTTACAATGCAGTTCAAATGATACAGGTTACAATTCTGCTTAGAGCCGACAGCATTCCTTAAAATGTTTGCAGCTCACATTAGTAGGACAGAGATATAATATTTAAACATCATAGCTGCGTTCCTATATCCATACTACCCCAGTATTCAGTATAGCAGAAAAAGATTTAGCATGTGGAATACAGTATACTGAAAGTACCCGGATGACGAGTATTACTACACAAACACATCCAGCTGGATTTTACAGTATGCAAGCCAGCATGCTCACAAAAGTATACTGTTAGTAAGAAACACAGCCTAAATGTAATAATGCCAACTCTCATATTGGTTTTGGTTCAAACTGCTACATTTTAAGAATTTTGGATTAATCTTGTTAAGGTACCAATTTATCTTGCAGGCTATGAATTCAGACACTGACAGTAATGGCTGACACTCTTCATCTGCTACATAGTGCAGCATTCCTAAATAATGCTGTACAGTTACTCAACAGGGAGTGTGAATAATAATCCACCATGAATTAGAACATAATTATTGCATCTCAGAAATTGTATGGACCTCTTGTACTAACCCTGTACCATAATTGTAACCACCACGAGAGCAGTGGCATATGGAGGTCGACTTTGTAGCCCACATTTAAAAATGCATCAAGGAGCTGTTGGCATACATGGCCATCCATAATATATAGCTGGACATAATATTCTGCAGAGTGGCAAGTTGTCAAATGTCTTTTTCCTATTTTACAATAGACTGCCTTACAAGACAGTAAGAAGTATAAGGTAACCCAAAGTAAATGTCAAAGAAAAATCATTTGTTGCTTAGTCACAATTCAGAAGAAGTTCATTATTAACAACATCATTCTGTCAAGGACGGTATATCATCGTGCTCCTTTGTAATCTCCTGAGTCTCCTTTTCTTTTTCTTCTTTCCCATCCTGACGCAAATAATATGCTAGGTTTTCTGATGATGAGCAACTCTTTGTTCAATGTGAATCAATACCGAAATTTTGACAGAAGATCATTGGATTAGCCTCATACGCATAGTTGAATTTGTAGATCCTTTCGACGAGTTTGGCGAATGACACGAACAGAGGAAGGAGCCAAATTAGATGGTGAGACAGAATGCAAGAGATAGTTACTTAAAAAAAACATGTGGCAACTGATTTAATTCCAAACAATTGATAGTTTAATATATAGATAGGGGAGAAGATGAAAGTGTTGTTGAAAGTTCTGTTTTGTCACTGTACATTTTGCTCTCACTAGCATTCCAGTCATCATTTTTTAACAAATAAATCTGACTGACGGAAGCCTGAGAGGACGTGACCAACTATAAGCAGAGAAGCAGGCCTCTTACTTTGATACAAAAAAGTGAGCGTGTGAGCGTGTGAGCGTGTGAGCGTGTGCATCCATTTAAGTAATGGATTTCCCTGACAAATGGGAACCTGCCCATGATGTGCGGGCCTGCAAACGCTGACTGTGTTCTGCTCGGTCAATTGTGTGTCGCTTTCGGGAAACTCAAGGGGATTAGGATCAGGTGTTGCCAACGGTCTCTTTGCCCCGGTGATCAAAGCTGGGGACGACAGGACTGCCCAACCTTCAGCGCTCAATTAATTTAATTTCTTGTTGCTTATTGGGCCTAACAAATAAAAGATAAGAATTCTCTATTAGAAACACATTTACAGCACAAGTTTGGTGTAGGATTAAGATAAAAGGCTGGCTGCCAACTGACTGATGGGTGCCAAGTCACTGCTCAGACTTAGAAAGAGAGAGAAATAGCATGAGATAGGAATCTTAAAAGTGAGAGAATTAAGAATAAGAAATGTGGAAGGAAATGGGCGCGACTACCTCTTGCCAATATTCCACATCTCCATTGGAAGCCTTGGCCGGCTCTTTATGGACCAATACATCTGGATAGCAGCACCATTTAGATCGCACTTAAAGAGGCCTGCTTTCGCCATCGATTTATCTGGGCTGTACAGCCACAGTCCATTGATCTCTGGGGAAACACACGTCCACTCTCTCTCCAATGCCAGCCACAAATCTATAATCATTTGCTCTTCACTCAACAGTCACAGCTGAGCGACTGGCGAGCCAAGTTGGCAATCAGTCCTGTGGCCCCTCGAATGCTTCGGCCACCTGAGGAGGTTAAGTAGGTCGAACAACTTTGATCTGGAAGATTCCCCTTTTCTTTTCTAGTCGGCACGGTTTCTGCCCTGAACTCAACAGGGAGCAGCTGTCAATCGATGAAAGTCTGTGCCACACACCCATTTTTTAATTATGAAGGTAGCTACCACGCTCCTGTAACCAACCTCGCTACTGGTCGTAATTAGGTTACAAAAGTTAAGAGTTAAATAAAATGTAATAGAAAGCATCCATTTTGCTGAGTAATTCAATAATTACAAGGATTGCATTTCAAGAGATTATGCATTTGGCACAAAGCTTGAAGTTTTTAAAGATTCCATAAACATACAATATACATAAAACAGCATTAATGAAAAATCTACCACCACTGACATTTATAACTTCTGCATTATGAACTCATCATGGACATTATCATGAATGACTTGTCTTGACTAAGGTTTTTCAAGAATATTGATCGATAAACCCTCCAGGAAGTGAGTCTTAGTACAGCAGCCCCATGAACTGTGGTCAGCTTACTCCAAAAGCTCTGTCCTAATAATATTCCATTATGTGACAGGCTTTGGAAGAGTTAATAATAAAATACATTTTTTGTCTCCAAAATCAATAAAACACGTGAATACTTAAATCGCGATCTTCTTTGCACATGAAACAAGATGACTGTGACAAAAAGTAGAAAGAATGTTAATTATCAAGACTTAATTACTGTCGCGAATCATGGTCAACAGTTCAACCCTGATCATTTTAGCAGTAATCTGGGCTGAATTACACCTGTGGATCTAATACAACTGTTCTGATTGAGATCTAGACATACTATCTCGAATTTATCCAGGTTCAAATGAATCAAGGTTAAGGACAGAGTTAATAAATGTTTAAAGTATCACCAATCCACCAGTTGGAAACTATGTGCTCTCAAACGAATTTTGAATTACTCGTTGAATTACTCAAGAGGCAAAACAGGAAAAACAGTGTCATCAACAATCCACCGTTAGTATAATAATAGAGCAGACAGATGCTGTAAACCCATGGAGAGTAAAGTGGTAAAAGATTGGTCCGACACTGCCAGAAATGCTTTTCGCTGTCGACATGGAGCGCAAACGATGACACAAAGATGGATACTGTTACTCCTTTCAACTGGAATTTGCAACGTCAAAACGCAGGCCAAATGGACTTGTTGCCCAGTTTGCAAGAAAGGAGCCTGTCTTGCATTTACATTTCCATAGCAGTGTGATATCATGATTTCTCCTTGGAATCACATGCAATCAGGAAAAAGGGAGAGTTCCGTGCCGTATCCCCTTACAGCTGCTACTTTTTTGTTCATTCGGGAGCGTATGGCGTTCTCTGAATGTAATTATGACAGGAACAAAAGAGGCTTTTTAGAGACAAAGGTGGTTTTGGAGTGAATGGGCGAGCTCCCTTGCATGGCGAGCGTGCCCATTCCAAAGGCCGCTTCAAGAGAAACGATATGAGGAAATTATGCAGAAGTTGCAGGGAGGGAGAAAGAAAGGAGAGGAGCATGCCGAGAGAGATAGGCCAGGGTTGGCTCAACGACTATAGAGAGCAGGACCAGATAGCACCATCTGCATTCTGCACAGACACTTTCTGTCTGGCTCGCGGTTGCCTTCAATAAAAGCTGGCGCAGAGACAGACGGCTTGCGTAGGAAATTTATTCAGATGTACAGTATCCTCAAACCAGCAGTATGACTCTAAACTGCTCACTCATGTCAGTTAGCTCACTTACTTAATTGATTCAGACAGCCAGCCGGCTAACCTTTGAGACTATAACAACAAATTACATTCTATAGCATTCTATCATATGATTCTATAGGCTTTAGTGCACAATGGGAGCTTGCTGCACGGATGCATTTTTGAATTATTAGATTTTGCAGTTTTAAGATAAGACACCATTAATTTAAATTAAGCAATAAGCCACGAATGCAACATTTCTACAATTTGTCAAATTAAAACAGCAAACTTAAGAGGAGATTTATGCCAAAGGACAAATATAGACTGATACTAGTCTTGTCTAAATGATTTTTGCAGCTAGTGGTCTGAACGCGCCAAAAATGAGAGTTGAGTGTTTAAAATTCAGTGTATTATTCCGCTGCTTATTTTGCATATCATTATGTCCCAAGTTGCTGCGTCCCCCTTTGCATTTGACTGACAATCAAATCAAAACAATCAAAACTAGAAAAAGTGGCATTGTATTTTTGGGGAGGGCGAAATCAGCTGTGATTACTTCCCCTCCCAAAAAATGAGACATGAAACTGAAGAGCAACTGATGCAAACAGACTTTTGGCAGACTGAGGATCGTGGAATAGAGAGAGCTGTCAGGCTGTTTGTTTGCAAAAGCCTGCACCTGGCTCGTCAATAACTGTGTTGCGATATTGCAGCTCCTGCAACCGACCTACCTGCATCACTCATCTTCGAAAAAGAGCAGTGCACAATCTGGCAAGGTGAACACTTCCAAATTTCAATCACCTAGACATCTTACCTCTCGGATTTTGTCTCGTTTCTCTTTGACGTCAGGTTCAAGTGGCTCGCCGTCGTTGACACCCACCACTTTGGGCATGGGGACAGGTGGCAAGGGTTTTGGCCCCACGTCCTTCTTCTTCAGGTCCTCCACCACTTTGTTCTTTTCTGTCTGAATCTCCGCCTGCAGCTCCTCGCGTGACTTCCGCAGCTTCTCCTTTGCCTCCTGCAGCGCTCGCTCATGGTCTGCTCGTATCTTGTCCCGCAGGCTCTCTTCATCCTCCCTGTTTGGGGCAGAAAGAAAGCAGGGGGTAAGACTTTTTTCCCCTCCATTTTTCCCCCCTTTGTCATGGATTCAAATTAGTCTAAACAAAGCAGTTGCCTGTTATCCCGCAGTGCAAAGACAACCTTTTTTTTTTTTAAACCAAGGATGACACAAAAAGAGTTGGACGAGGAAAAGAGGGGCAGGGGAGGAAAGGTGTGCAGTGGATCTCTTCCTGAAATTAATTAAAAATGAATTGGGAGTAAAACAGACTATTGAAGATTAGTGCAGCACTGCCTCAGAGATGAAAAGTTATGCATGTTTAATATGTAAAAATAGCACATCGGCCCATTTCCCCTTAAGATCTGTAGGGTTTTATTAAGTAAAAGAATATTAAATTCTTATGAAGTTGGTAAAGGTGGTCTCTAAACCCAACGCCAACTCGCCAACCTCTCATTCAAGTAATTATGAATAGGACGAACCATCAGTCTCTCGTGGGAAACTTCCCCATCCTATTATGACTCCACGCTTACATCGGCTCGAGGAAATGGGACAGGTGTAGAGGAACACCAAGGAGGAGGCGAGTGGCGCCAGAAAGAAAAAAGGAAATATCATCCGTCGATCCGTGTGGTGGTAGGAGCTCCGGGGTGTTGACACGACTCTACCTCGTAAGGATATGGGTCAGTGATGAAAAACAAACACAGCGGGGCACCGAAGCAAAAGGTGGCAAGACAATGACACTGGATTATTTTTCTATGGTTACAAAAGGACAAAAAGAGTTCATGTGTCCAAGAAACGACCAAATAATACAACGACAGCTGTGACCAAGGTCGATATATGGCCGCTAGCTTTGGGGTAGGAAGTGGGGGTTTTGTTACATGAAAGAAACAATAAAGTGAATCCAACTGATTATCATCACAAATATGATGTAACTATATAGTGTAATGGGTCAGTGTGGTACAGAGGACATTAATTTAAAGTCACACCAACTGTGGAGTGATGAGCTTTGATATATTTTCAGCCTCTTTTAAATCAACACTGAATAATTTCTGCACTTGTGTGCTTTGACCTGTTGTATGTCTTGCTCTTGGCTTCATATGAAATGACCAAACATCAGCCATAAATCAACTGTTGGAAGCAGAAAATCCAGTAAAAGGGGAGAAAGGGAAGACGAATCCCTCTCATGGAACAGATCAAGCCTGATAAATATCCACCCCTAGCTTTGTCTACAAGTGTGTTTGATCCACGTGCAAATTGGAGTGTGAGCATGTGAGTGTGTTTGTTAATAATCTTATGAACCCAGGAAATGTGGGAGGAACTGGAGGCCTGCTGTGATCTCTGTGGACTCAGCTGCAGGCCTCCACAGAAAAACAAAGCTCTAAGATAGCAGAAAATGCTAAAATACTAAGATGTGTTTGCAGAACGAACGATTGAAAGACTTCAGCTCAGGGACAGGCTTTGATTAGTTTTAATATGAACAATACCTGTGGCAGCCACTGGACTGATGAGAGAGATATGATTTAATTGGTTTGACGTGGCCAAGGATGAGATACCATGAGCTAATTTACACCTGGTACTAACATGCGATAGCTATCGAGATTATGATGAACGATCCGCAGGTCTCAGCACTGATACCTTGCATAGAAATGCAAATTCTCAATGCCTGGATTGTAATCAGACCATGATATGCATATAAGCCAGGGTGAGCAGCCAGGCGACCACAACGTAGGTCAGGTCCAGAAAGGTGCTGCCTCAAAATAATGTAAAGACTTCCAGCCAAGCTACAACCTGCAGCTTTTGCCAGACTTCCATTATCAATCAGGATGGAGTTTTTTTCTACACCGCAGCCATTTGAGGTCAGGATTTATAGATTTTTTTCCTTCACTCAGGTGTTGAAAATGAGCACATATACATGTTTGCAAAGTAAGCATTGTGAGGTTACTGCCGATCATGAAAGGTAGGTGGAATCAGCAGACTAAGGTATGACTCATCCACCATGAAAGCAGATGTCTGCATTGTAGACCCAGGCGATAACACCATACGGTTCGACCTGAGCCAAGATCACAAAGAGGGGAGGCGTTTCCAGAGACCGACCATGGGACAGAATATTAAAGAGTGTTTAGCGAGAGAGCTTGGCACATGTTGTATGGCGCTTAAGATACCTGCCGCCCTCAGACAACTTAAAAGAGAGTTTGCTATCTTCCAGCGAGAGCTATTGTGAAGGGGAGTCATTAGGCGACGATAAGAATCACATTCTTTGCACGGTTACATGTATTAGAAAACAAATGAGAGAAAGAATAAAGAATGTCTAGGCCACTGTAGTATCACTGCTAAAAGGGTTAGTGCAAGCCAATGCGTAAAATGAATGAAGATCAGGCATTGATGCTGGCAAAATAAACAGATTTAAAGCAATAATTAAGACCAGTGTACATAACAGCTGCCCACTACCTCTCACTTGGTAAAATGACAGCCATTGTTAGAGGCCAATTGTATTGATAGCTTCAACTTAATATCACTCTGTATCAATGTGTTGTCAAAGTCTGTACTATGTGTAGCTGATTTGAAAAAAAATGTTTGGAGATACAAATTTGAATACTTGATGATTTCAAGTGAAAGTGACGGAAGATGTTTATTTAAATTGTTTTTACACATAATATTTGCAACCCCTAGACCAAAAATTGTGTTTAGAAGCTGGTGAAGAAAAAAATGTGCAGAATTTGAAAACAAAGTGCTACTGAGAGCTCAAATGAAAGTAAAGGATACATTGTCCCTGATTTGAGCATTAAAAAAAATCAACAAGGCTATTATTGAAACATGCCTAATAATGTGACAAATGATCAGTTAAAAACAGGTGAGTTAGGAAAAAAACGACAAATTCATTAGCCTAACTATGGCACATGGTGACTCCCCACACTAACTCAATAGAGGTAGGCAGTGAAACAAGATCAGGACAAACTGATGTCAAGATAGAATCATTCGAGATGGAAGTGACTAGAAACAGAGATGTTTTATAATAATTATTATTCATACAAACACAATGAGCCTCCATTTTATAATTCCGTCATGATGGTTAACATAGGGCCAACGGAGACCAAAAATAAAACAGCTTCGAGTTATGCAACATCGCCCTGGAAACAATTCATACATATTCATGCGGCTTGGTGTGCATGACTTTAATTGATGGAAACATATCTTTGCAACACCAAGATAGCCATTTTTGGGGTGTAGCGTTGTGTCGGTGAATGAATACACCTCTGAGATTGCAGATCTCTGAGCAGCGGCATGTTTTGCATGTGTGTGACATGTTTCCTAATGTGTGCGAATGGGAGCGCATGTACGAGTTGGCTCTCCGCTCCGTGACACAGAAGCACGCGTGCATATTTGTGTCTTCTATTTCCAGGAGTGTGATGGGGTTTCTGTGTGTTGCTGACTGCAATCTCAAGATTTGTGTCCAAGCGTGTGTGCGTTTGTGTGCGTCTATGGTGCGTCTGTCTACACTCAAGGGGTTCACACTTCCTTTGCATGCTTCCCTCTACATCTGTGTGAGCAAGTGCGGCATTGGCCGCATGAATTTAAATGTGATATTTTGATGGTGCCGGTGCTAATATCTCTGAGTATGCATGTGTTGAGATTTGAATGAGTGTGACGAGAGGAAATAGCAATGTGGTGTCAGCCCTGGGTGCTGATTGCGCTGAATATATGTGTAGCCCACTGTCAAGGAAATACAAACACCATCTGCAAATTGAGCAAAACTGTGCCACACAGACCCACATTGACCTTTTGGACCCATCCTCTCACCCTCCATCATTTTTTTTCCCTTTTCCTGTGAGCCGTTACCAGGCTATCGTGCTTCCTATTCCCTCCGACGCTCACATAATGTCAAATATGTAATTAAGAGCACATCAACAGCTGCCTGAATCAATCACTGACAAAGAGAAGCGTGGGTCCACACCGTAGCACATACACCCCAACCTGAAGACCATGCCGTGCCCCTCTCCATCAGCCTGCGACCTCCGTTTTGAAACATTTAGACGGAACCGAAGTACATCAAGCAGAAGCTGGCCTCGCCGATTAGTTGCTCCTCTCATGTCTGTCTCGCTAATCTTTAATCTTCTTCAATCTATTAGCCGTCCCGCTCATCACACAAATTTCTTCTTTAGCCTTGTCATGAAATGTGCTGTCCTTTTCCATGGCAACTGGAGAGAAGCAGCAGTTGTCCGACAGCCTGGTGGGGCATCTTTTTTTCTTCTTTTTTTTAAGCTGTGGGAACACATGACACCGGGGGTAGCAGCATCGGCGAGATGCCATGTAACCATGGAAACAAACAGACTTACGTGCACACACACAAGAGGTCACAGACAGCAAGACGAGTCTTAATTACTTAATTTACTTATTTATGCAAAAGAAATAAGCCCACTGGGATCACTGCAGACTGTCTGAATGTGCTAGTGCTTCAACTTGGGCGCGGGGGGGGGGGTGGTAATTAAACATTCAGGCTGCTTTTCAAACCCCAGACACTCAAAATTACCCTGCCAAGTATAATCTAGTTATATTTAAGCAAGCACATCAGGATATGTGTTGAACACTTTGTGTTATAAAGCCGCCATTTTTTCCACCAGTCCATGGTGTGAGCATTTCAACAGATGTGAATGGGAATAAGGGCAAATCACACTCCTACTGTCACTACTTTTGCAAGTAAAAGTGACAAACGTTGCCAGAGGCAGTCGCCGTCAGCTGCTAAATAATGCTCGTTCCAAGAGTGACTTGATAACGGGCCAAAATGAAACTTGTATGGTTACGCATGAGCATGCGACACAGTCTGTACTCAGATGATTCCCAAGATTGACTGTCACTCTCTAACCGCACGGAACAACTGGGAGATGGGCCTGAGGATTCTTGCAGCACCAACTGTGTGATTTGTCTTCTTTCCAGCCTTTCACGCGGCACTGAGTCCAGGAGTTTTCAGATCAAGAAGATTGCTCCTATTGCGCACGCCGAAGCTCGAATGCCGGGCCATCACTGGGTGTTTTGTGCTAGAGCTCCTTACGCCGCAGAGATTGCTACTTGGAGTGAACTCTGAGTCAAGATGTGTTCAACTCACGGTGAACCCGTCTCACATAAGACTGCACTTATCTCAGATCATCGGTTCAGCATAAGACAGCGCAATCAGTAGCAGAATCTGATGAAAAGAACAAACACTTGTTTCTCTCATTTCCATGACAGTTGAGATTATGTATATTGTTCAGAGATTAAATGTTTGTAGGACAAAAAAAAAATCACTGTTGATTTTAATCTTTGTTTTTGTGTGATTTTTTAAAGGATGTGACATTTTGACCGTTGCGTGGATCTGCTGCTGGCATGTGAAAGCAAAACACAGCTAACACAGTCCCCATCTGGTGGCAGACCCACCTTAAAAGCACATGCAATCACAACCATCATATCAAAAGAGGCACGTGGGAAGCCTGATAGATGCTGAGATTTATAAAGTAAAGTTGTAATTCCAATTTTTGAGAGAAAGTTGGGCTGAATCTGACTGCAGTCACCTGTGCTCTTCAAAAATATCAAACAGTTCAACAGTTGCACATGTAGATGAGACATTTATCAAATTGTTCTACATTATCAAATTATTTTTGACATTTAATACTGAAGTGTTTTGTTCAGAATGTAGAGGTAACTTTTAGCAAGGTTCTGATTTTATCAAATTTCCCAAATAAAATAAAAAACACAGTTTTTCTGTTTGAGGTAAAAGGTGATACAAATATTTCAAAGAGCTTACATTAATTCTGCTGCTATGTGAGTGACGAATCCACTCTAAAAGGTTCTGCTCCAGGAGCCTCGGTCCTTGAAAGATCAAAAGACTGTGAGCACATAAGGACATTCCTCTGAATAATCAAAGTCAACAGAGTGCATGACTGTCGCACAGGTGCTCCCGAAGTCCATGAAAATCAAAGTGAAACATTGATTTTGTCAAACTAATTACAGCTAGCTCACACCTGCACACAAACATCACTGTCTCGGTGCCTGTTGTAGATTAACAAAGACATATATCAAATCTAGATGGTATTCTCTATCTTCTCAAATTTGGGTCTTTAATAATTAATCGAGATAACTACAAGCAAACAGGCTACTCCAAAGACAAAAAAAGAACATAAAAATTGCAGTTTCATGAATATAAAGTAATGATACTGACACCATCTTACTAATTACTATTTGTTCAAAGATAAGCTGTTTTTGTTTTCTTATATTGGCCAGGGGGTTGTTTTGGCACCAAAAAATAAAAACAAGCTCAAAAAAAGAAATCCTTATCAACTGAGAAATAATTGATATGTTCTGTCCCTCTTGTTCTCAACCCTAAAATACTTGTGGCTTGCAGGTATGAAGCTTGCAAAAAAAAACAAAAAAAACGTGAGTTTCAGTGATCACAGAATTAAGCACGATGTAAGAATACGAGCAAAGAGGTCATAGTAGACGATAAAGGTGAAATGCAAGCTACAGTAGTTTGTTAAGGAGTTTGTTAACTCATGGGTTTAAAGAACATACAGGTGGAAAAACTGAACAGAAACGAGATGAGCTTGAGAGAAAAAATGTGCCACTTAAGTCGAGAATTTATTCCATTTTTATGAGACGTCTACCCTCAGTCCATCTCTGACACATGAGTCGAGCACCTTCCTCTTTTCAAGCATCAAAAAGACAAGAGTACTCCCATAGGCACCTCCCCCCCCCCACACTACAAGAGTTCGAAGTGATGTGGACAAGTCTGCCTCACACTTGGCGACCAATGAAGAGAGGTGGCCTATTTTCAAGGGCTGCCGAGGAAGAAGGGTTTGTGTTTCGATTCGGCAGCATCTTCCAGAGTCCCCTTCAACGTGGACTCTAAGACAGCTTCCATGCCCAGCGTTGGCTCCGCGGCCCACATGGCGCGTGCGGCGGCACTCTCAAGCTTTACCCTGCATGCATAATAACATCCTCACAGCCATTCTACCAATTCTGTCTGGGCCCTGACAGCCTCCTGCCTCTGAGCTACGACTTCCCGGCGACAAACGCACCGAAACGACATCACTCGTATTCCGCCGCTCTGCCTCTTAGCCGTTTCATCCTGCTTTACATCCCCCCAAACAAACCATCTTACTTTCGCTTTCTCTAATTACACGTCCAAAAACGCCTTCCCTCCACTTGTCGAGTGCTGCGTGAACATTAGTTTTGTAGTGGTTGTTTATCATCAACCCCTCAATCTGAACATTGTATGAATGCATGTTTAAACACAATACACGATTGTCAGTACCTTCAAGGTTGAAAACTAAAACTGAACGCATGACCTAAAGAGGAGAGATGATTCATTTTTCCTCTCCGTTGCTTTGCGTCCACATATGGGTACTACCACATATACCATATAATCTGTTTATCTATGTCAGCGTATCTTTTAGTTGGCCACCTGAGCCCTGACAGGCCTCGGGCAGTACTCGTGTTCACATCCAGCCCTTCTGACCTACATTGTGACTGACGGAATAATGCCTCCATATCGCTCGCTGGACGTTCCATGTGCCTGGAAATTGGTCAGCCATAAAACAAAAAGCCTGGCCGGTACGAGCACACCGGAAACCTTTGATGGCTGAGGGATGCGGTGGCCATATGATTACCCAGGCACATGCTCCTGTTTCAGAGTGGCAGGAATGATGGGGGTGGGGATTCGCATGTGAATTCTGACAGGTTTATGTGAAAGCTAAGCCTCAAGACACCCAAGGGCCTATTCTTAAAATTGGCATTGAGTGGTTTCACTTTCATCCCATTTCTTTAACTGACAGGCAAGTGGCACCAGTGTTTGGCAGGGACGGGATTTAGAAGGAAGCTTTGTTGTTAACCATGGTCACGTTGTCCCAGAAGACCGGGAGCATCTCTCTGTCAGTCGGTCTCACAAATCCATTTCCCGCTCTTTTGTTCTGGATTGTTTTTCTTCTTGTATTCTTTTCAGAGAATTACAAACTGCTCCCCGATGGATCGTTGCTTAGATAATTCTCCTTTTGGACTTCTGTTATCCTTCTTATTCAAATCATCCTTCAAACCCACCAACTACTTTACCTTTAGAGCTGCCGTTTGGCCAGAGATCATAAACCCACCCCAATCTGAAAAGGCCCTCCAAGCAAATCTTAATGGTTCTCATGGAAGAGAATGTGTAAAATCCATCAGTAACTTGACTAATGTCAGACGAGCCACCCATGCAGTTTCCTTCCTCCATATTGCTAGAACTCATTTCAGAAGTAATTTTACAAGTAGCAGTGGTTCATTACATTTTGCTCCGTCCTGTTACGCCTTGCAAACCCACAATTACCTTCTAAGTTCTGGATAACTTTCCCTTCATCGTATGAGTCTTTGAGCGATCACAGAGTACCTATAAGATCAAATAATATCACTAACAGGTATTTCAACACTCCATCTCCTTGGCAGTCATATTTGACATCTGGGCGATGACATCACAGGTTTTTGACTTTCATTTGAGCAAGGCACTCGTTATCGAATTCCAGGTATGAAAATAAGTCTGCTGGAACAAAAGATTTGCATTTTTGGTTGTCATGTAAACCAGGCCACTACACAACCCAACACTGCAACTGAAAAAACTGTTTTTAATTTTTTCATACATTATAACTGGAGGCAGGAGCACACTGGGAGGTTAAATTTGAGGTAATCACCTCATGACTCCCATGCTATTATACACTGTGTCAAGCTGAAAAGCTAATTTATACATTTATTAAGTAAGAAAATTGGAAATCTTATTCAGTCGTCTGTGCTGATAACGGTCACAGCTATAACATTTTTTCATTTTTCTCCCCCCACTCAAATGTTCATATTATGACACAAATTTTTGAAGGTGTGACTCACCAGTATTCTGAAATGACACAATTAAAAAGAGCCATTTTCAATCTTATTCTAAAATTAAACGAGTTCTTGCTATAGGAGTAAAATTGATAGAATACTGTTTGCTCAATCTATTCGTCTGAAAGAAGTTCTGTGTGATCTTCTGTGGCAAATATGACTTCAGAGTTTTACAGTAGCTTAAAGATGATGAACCAAATACGTCAGCAAAATGGTTGATATGCAAGATTATGAAAATACCAGGTGGTAACTCAACAAAAAAAGTTTTAATAGTGTAATCATTTACCGGTTGCTTTTTTATTCCAAATTTTCATTGCCTATTAATCTGAATCAGCCCATAGATTTTCCACAGTTAAACACCCTCACTGTATGCTCCACTTACACCTCTCCCGTGTGACGCTTATGCACAACCTCAGAGCTAACTGCAATAGCGGTTCAAAAGTGAAGTGTGCTGTCGCCTAGAATGCACAGAATCCTCAGAGCTGTCACAAAGTGCTCCAGGCCGCCATCTTGTCAAAAAATGCCAACCTGTATACACATGCTATGTATGTGTGCGGCAGAATAGATGATGGTATTAAAGGCATAGTTGTGTTTCCAGGCGACTATTGATACCAGAGCTTGTCCAAAGATAAACATTGTCTGGCTGTGTTATTCTTTTTATTTCATGTGCTTTGACAGTCAAATATATTTTCTTTTTTTGAGAAACTGGAGGCTGTGCCCTCTGAGAACTTCATGACAGGTTTGAAGGTCTGAAAGTAAACAGAACGATGTCAAACTGTCTAAAATTCTAAAACAATTTGTCGTTATACTTGTGGAATGATATCCAAAATTAAGATTTGTGAACGATGAAACCACACCCTATCATATTTAATTAGATGAGTAATAAATCACCTGATTAGTTGTGTTTACGTATTACTATTGTTGAATTCTCAGTAATATGTAACGAGCTTACAGTCTCTAACATTGCATTAAAGTGAAGCGGCTAGTGAGAGCGAACGTTCCTGCACAAACAAGGCCAACAGTGAGTGGAGGAAGGGCGGCAACCGAAGAGGCAAAGTCAGCTCTCACCGTCACTTACTGTCTCAATGTGCACAAGTAGGTTTCTGCTGTTTTCCACTGGATTCCGCTAATATTACCAGCAATTGCCAGCTGTTTCGGAATGAGATAATCAGACATTAGCTGAGGGGATTAGCGGTTCCAAAAGGCACTGAGCTTTAAACTAAAACTCTGACATGCTGTTGTGTTTCAGTAGATGACACTCTGTGTACCTACTGAAGCGGTTACCAGTAATCTTTGATGGTGCCTGTTATGAGCAAATTACACTCAATAAAATGGATCATACTGGTGTTAATTGTTTAAGTGCTCGGTTATCAAAAAGCAGATTTTTTGTGGGGCCTGATGTGCTTCACGGCTGAAAAAGTTCTCTCTTCATGGGTCGTAGGTAAAAGCGTGTGCTTCATTGCTGCAGCCTATTATCTCCATTTAAGTGGAAATCCATTTAGCAGTGTTTTCTTTGGTCCTATGAAAAATCGTCATTGTGATTTCAGGGCTGTGGTTTTGTCAGATATCATTGGTATACCACCAAATTGTTGCTTCAGTTGAAAAGCCGTATCAAAATCTATATCAAATTCAGTAGTTTAAGTTTGTATTAAGTTTACAGCTAACAAACGTTCTTTACAAACTTACACACAAAGATATGTGCTCATGGTGTGTCTCTTTGTGTGTGTGTTTGTGTGTTATTGGCGCTCAAGCCGATCTGAGAGGTTGCAGCTGTGTTCTTCTAAGACAAATTTATCACATGAGAAAGGTGGGAACAAAACATGAGGAATGATGACAGAAAATGAAAGACAAAGTGCAGATCTGATAAGCAGCATGAATGGGCTCCAGCTTCTGCCTGATGGAACTCCACTTCACAATCCTCAACCTACTGGTGCCTGTGATTAGTTAAGAAATAAGGCGCAATTAAGTGAAGTAAATAATGTTTGGGAATTTCACTGCTCACACCCAGATAACATTTAAAATGTTTCACTCTCTATGACAGTTTAATGACTAAATGTACAGATATAAAATTTTGGCCTTGAAAAAATGAGAAAACTATCATTAATGCTGATGTTTTCAGCGCATAAAAAAATAGGAAATAGCTTTAGGAAGGAGCAGAGTCACAGCCACAGAGTCTGCCTGGTGACACATTCACACACAGAAATGAAGGTCTGGCAACACAGCTCTTCCACTCAGCCTCCACACAGTGGTGCATCCTTAAGAGGAGATGTTTTTGCACTCAGCGGGCGGCAAAGTTACTCCGGAAGGGAGCGGTGCTTTCGACGAAACTGCCAGGACTGAGAGCGTGCTCGGACAAGAAGCTGGGGATGGCAGAGAGATGCCAGGGAGAGGGCAAGAGGAGGCCACTATGTCATTGGATCATCCAGATCATCAGGCTCTGGACGGAACAGATGGCCACCCGTGGTGTAGCTCTACTGTGGTACCGATTGGTTGCCTATCAAGTCACCCTAGAGACATTTCTCAAATGAGAGTGTCTTGGCAGAGCTCAGAGGAGAGTACTTCCCTCCCGTGTTATCCTGCTATCACAACGGTGTGTCCCTCTGCTAGTGGCTCCTACGCCAGGTTAAAGGATGTGGATGATGCTGAACCCCGGCCGCAAAAGTAAGAGTCTCAAAGAGTGACTTTTGTTTAACTGCACTGCAAAACTACATACATGAGGAGTCTGTGGATGTGTTAATACTGATCTTTACATTCAACGTCTACTAGACACCAATTTAATTCTATAAACACCAGAATTAATTGCATCATCATTACAGTCGAGTCTCACTTTCGGTCTACGTGGCACTGTGAATTCTTGACAAAGTAATAGCAGTAGTAGAGTGAAAACGGATTGTCTTCTAATGAGTAGCAAATACATAATTTCTCTCAGCCAGAATCCAAACACTTCCTGGTTTCAGTCCGTCCTCCCCAGATTGACTGTAAACCTGAGAATGCTTGCCTTACTGGGACGCTTTAGTGAGAGGTGTCCTCCTTCAGAGTGCACACTGTTCATAATTTGAAAAAAGCAATGACAAATTATAAATTAGTAATTGATTAATCAAAGACCGCTTATATGAAGGTGAGCTGCACACACCGCTCCATATGTGCTCTGATTTTAAAAAGGCTGATGTTGAATGGCACTTAATCTACCCGTGGCAAATCTTATAACCAGCATGGGCGGCCTCAGTGTGTGACCTTGCACACCTCGATGCATCTATACAAGCTGAATCTCCTTCATTAGCAGAGAATTATGCGCTCACCAAACAAAAACACACACACCAGAGATTTACTTTGTGGCTGACAGGCGAATTAAGTAAAGATCACACTAAATATAATAAATAAGTGCACTTTGATGTTGTACCGGGCCTTAAATATGATTCAGGGGGGGGCTGCGGTGTTGATTTATGACCAGAACGGAGAGCGAGAGCAAAGTTATGGCCCTGCAACAGTAACAATAACTGGCAAGGTAATAACTGCAGAAACCAGGTTATTTGCATCCACGGCACTGAACTCCATTATGGAAGGGACATGGAGTGACACAGTGCTGCTTCTCCATCTGTGTTCGCCTTTGGTGATTTAACTGAGCTCGAGTCGTTGGACGAATCAGCTTCATTTGGGTGAGCAAACAAGTAAACGGCACTGAAACCCTTGATCAGCATAGCGAAAAATGAAAGCCTATTCCCGGAAGTTCTAGCATCCGATTCTGTATCATACCACTTCATTTGTAAGAAGCACACGTACATAAGATACTTTGCTTTAACAATTTTTCTCATAACGCTAATAATGTTCATGCTCAGTTACAGGATTCTAAGATTCCCCTCGGACTAAAACTGCCATGAAGATTTTGGGCAGCAACTGCTCAAAACCTGTTTTCCTTTTGTTTGTTTACAAATTGATGACATATTAGCAGGCTGCCTGGCCTTTCGCAGAGTTATCGTCCCAGCAGCTACGTCTGGCCTTGTGTGGGTCGGCCTCCATACAATGTGAGGGTGTTAGACCTTTTTTCCAAAGGTTTGGGGTTGAATAATTGAAAGGTTCAGGTGGGAAGTGAGATAAGGACAGTCTTCACACTTTGTACAATCAAACCCTCCAGACACAGGACTCTCCGATGGTATCTCATTACCTTCCAGATATTATTTTATAGCAAAAGACAGGCAGGAAAAAGTGGAGAGGAGAATTACATCTTGTGTGAGAAATTCATACATATCTAACAATGCCCAAGAAAGCCCATTCATCCACTGGATGAGCATTTAGTAGAATATATTTACTGGACCAGAGGGCTAAATAATCATTCCAAAAACAGGAAACCGCCCTAAGTAGGAGTGGTATTGACTTGAGATTTACCAAACTGTAATGGGCTATTTTCCCCTCAGTTGATACCGTTTTCTCCTAAAAAATGAAATTAAATAAAATCCGGCACTTCAGTAATGCATAAAATCCCTGGCCTGTAGAGAAAAATCTTTGTCAATGAATTCCTCATAATAAAACCGCATCCTTCCCTGTTTTGCTAAATGTGGTCAGCAGGAGAAAAGTGATGTCCTGACCAAGTTCATGCAAAAAAGCACCAACTCGCGGCCAAACATTGGTTAATTGTGGCGGCAGATGGCAAGACTGTCAAACCCACTGTGCACTTTGGCCGGAGCCCAGTGTGGACACTCATTACTGGTGTTAGATTTCTCAACCTGGACAGAACAACACAATACAAATTTCTGTTCTTGGCTGGATCAAAAAGTGACAAGCTGCCTCTGCTGTCAAAGAATGCAGGGAAGAAATGTTCGTGAAGTATCTGGATCATCAGGCAAGGCTTGATGCAGGAACAAGTAATGCAGTGAAATCATCTATAATGACGAATCTGATCATATTACAGGAAGATACTTATTCCCTTCCATCCATCCGTACTACTTCTGTACTCAGCGATGGCTATTGTATCGGGTATCTGAAATGTCAAGAAATCTCTCAATTCACCGGCTTGCTCCTTTCTCAAATAGAGTGCTCTGCTCTAGGGTGGTCCCACTGTTTGAGTCATACCCGAGCGTAACCAGGAAAGGACCGTCAACAGCCTTTCATTAGCATCTCAACAGACATTAAATGCCAATTGCCAAAGGAACTATGTTTCACCTGACATTAAATCACAGTGATTTCTAGCACTCCGTATCGCCACTCTGCTTTGATTCACCTAGGAAGAGGTCAACTGGAGGAGGCCAACTCTATATCCCAATAATAACGATAACGACAATAACAATATAAGACATTTACCGTACAGTCATTCAGACCACTTGTGTTAATACTGTTGAAATCTATTACCACAAATAGTCTCAGAAATCTCAAGTGTCTGTTTAGCAACAGATTGCTCCTTACAAAAATAATCATGCGAGCCACGGGCTGGGCAATTTATTTATCCTCTAAGCTTCAGGAACCACCGGAAGTTTTCCTTTCCTGTGAGATGCAAAAACACAGACATACAATGTATCTGAAACATTAATGCCCGTATTCGGCGGCTGAGCATGAGTAATGAGGACCCTTATAACCAAGGTTGTCATCATCGCTCAAAAAACAGAGGTCATGCAAAATCATCTATGGGCTGACACGACGCGATGCATCTGTTAATTAGATTACAATAGGTCGTACATCAGCCAGACAGCAGGTTGGTAAGTTTCAGCAAAAGGCTGATGTACATCAACATCTGCTCCTGCTGTTTGTGATTGGACGAGACACGGGCCATGATAACTGCAGACAGGCGCTCATTAGCATTAGTCACTCGCAGCAGGGTCACGGCAGCTATGTCACGCGTAGGTGTCTGCACAGGTCAAACACATGCTGAGAAGACGCACACCACATGCGGGTAAAACAACTGTAAGTTTTTGGTGAAAGGTGGCCTGAGACAGCACTGGGGACGGACACACACACACACACACACACACACACACACACACACACACACACACACACACACACACACACACACACACACACACACACACACACACACACACACACACACACACACACACACACACACACACAAAATCAACTTCAATTGTAATCCTCCTTAGAAAGCGGTCTGGGTGCTTGCCAAAGTTTGGCAGCCCCAGAGGAGTCCACAAAACCAGTTTTACCTACAAACATATCTGCAGTCACAATCAAGATGGGAAAAAGGAAGAGGGAATTCCTAGTGGTGATGGACAGGCAAAGCCACGATAGTGAGGCAATTGTCACAATTTGGTTGTGACACGGCTGATTATAAAGTACAGTATCAGCTACACGCTACCTAAATGTAATAAAACAAACATTGTTTTACAATATTAGCAGGTGATCTGTTTTCCACTTTGCTGTGATATATATCTTGGAACAACATGATGTTAAGCTGCAAATCAGCACAAGTTTACTGCAAAGCACATACACTAGTTGACATTTCTTCCAGAAGACTTCCCCCCAAACAGCAACAGATAAACAAAACAATGGTCACCTAGTGATAGTGAATACATAACAGCTCAGCTAAATGTATAATATTCTCAAATGATTGTCAACATCTGAGAAGGTCACCAAAACAGATGGGTTACTGCATGGAGAAGCTAAATAATAACCTTTACTCTCCTGAGAGCTTTTTATAAGACTATTAGCATGGTGAACTCTTGCACACCGAACTTGTTCTCCATGGGGCTTTCTGTGGCCAAATAAGGTAAAAGGTGAAATTATTATGAGCACTGCTGGGGTTCCTGAGGGTGTCTTTAAATGCTGGAGCGCCTCATTTTCCGGGGGCTGCTTGAACCCCTGATCCTCCAGAGCACAAAATGATTATTTGAAGAACAGCTAAAGCCGCCGCACAAAGCAGAAAATTGCACACATTTCCATAGCCTGTTACGGTAAAAAAAAAAAAAAAAACGCTTATGTAACATGTAATGATCTCACACCCTTATTCTCCCACTTAGAATATTGCATTGTAATCCCAGGGACATTCTTTATCTTATTCTCAAAAACTCTGCAGCCATTATTTCAATCCAAATAGCATAGATCCAATGGGTGAGTCCATATAATCTGGGTTGGGGTTAAATGGTCCCCTTGGTAATTTGCAAAGGGGGTCACTGTCACATTCAATAAACAACAGACTGTGAAAGCTACCAAAGGAGTGCCAAACCACAACAGAAAATAAGACAATTTTCTCATTTATTGATTTAAGTGTTCATCTGAGTAAAATGGCTATTTTCAGACGATTCAATTAATTTTTGTTCAGCCTTAAAAAAAAGAGTGCTTTTTTGAACGGGGAACAAAATAGATAGGGAAAGAGAATGTTTGTGTTATACTTCAAACTTCAAAGGCCTGCATTGACAAACAAAATTGATGGTGGTTCTTACTAGATAGCAATTATCGACTCAAATCAATGACTTAAAATAGCTTAAAATAATTGTCATTAGTCAACAATCAATATATTCAAATGCAATGATGATAGCTGTACACTTATAAACTCAATGAGAGTGATGCCGATCTGTTGGTAAAAGCCATGTGTGGGAATTAAGGCTATGGATATAAGATATGATCTAAATTGATCCTGGTTATCAGTTAAAGTCTCCACTGTGGTTTCTGACCTAATTTTTACTCAAGCTAATGCTCATTAACATCACAGTTTCACAGATGGGAAATGCTGCTGCTCGACTCTGTGCATCCCTACAGATTCTGATTATGGTGATTAAAACCATTAATGTCACACACTTAAAGCTTAAACTCTCGGTTTGTACTTTGCTGCTATCGAACTACGAAGAAAATGAAGGGTTGTGACAAATTTAAGCTTTTTTAAATAGTAAGCAAATATAGTCACACTTGACCGTTAAAAAGTTTATTTAAATGCTGTCAAAAGTATAATGCAACAAATAATAGTGCTGCAAATACCATTCCAGTATTTTGTATTGCATTCCTAAGATTGATTTGTTCGTTTCTGCTCAGTTTCATGATGTTGTATCATTCCTTCCCCAGTGGAACTCTTTGGAACCTGCAATTAAAAACACGCAGGTAGAGCGCAACAGGAGGTTTAACAAGAGTCTGATCCAGCCTATTTCACAGTATTCGGTTTATCACAGTGGGAGGAGCACTTTCAGCAGTCTGTTGCCACAGAAACCTGAGGGAGGTTATAAAAACATTCGCCGAGCACAACAAACGCTTAAAATTAACACAGGACTTACTGAGGATTAGGTGAAAACACTGACATTTTCCATGCAGAAGAAAAAAAATTGCGGCAACACAGTGGGTGAAACCAAGTGCGCAAAACTGCATCCTAGACACATTTTGCTCCAGACGTTCCTGTGCTCCGTCACGAACACTGTCTGCTACTTCAGACTCTGGACAACAATAATGAATTATTTCAAGCAGCTGAGTGGTGTCCCGAGCTATGTCGCCTTTTCAGGATGGCGAAAAAATAATTAAAAAAACAAAAATGTACCACAGGAGATTGGGAAGAACGACACAATAGTCCCCACTGTAAAACTGTTAGAGAAATTGCTTTTAACACCTTGCTGAGCGCTGAGTCAAACTAATGACCTCCTACGCCAGCATGGAGACCTTTTCCAATGGAACTATGCTTTCCACCTTCTGTTTGCCATGTGTATTTTATTTTAGCTATTTTGCCATGGCAAAATTATGTGTTATGACTCATGCAGCACATATCGCTGTTCTATACGTGTTTACCAATAAGATGTTTAGAATTATTTGAATAATATACAATATTTGCGTAGGCTTCTTCTATATAACACAGCCCTTGAAAAGCCACTCAACTTGATGTTCATAATGGAATGTAAAAACTGATTCTTATTTTGGCAGCAAATGTAAAAGTTAGTGCCAACTTAGCGGTTCAGAAAATGTAGCTTAATTAAATTAAACAAAAGCTTGACAATCCCTAAAAATCAGGCTACCGTCCTCGCACAAGACCCTTAAAAAAGCTGAAAGGCTTTAACATTACCTAATAATCTCTCACACTGATTTGTTGCCCAAGTCACTGAAAATAAGCACGCATTGAGGTGTCAGCATTGTACAATGTCTTGAATTTAGCTAGCTGAGGATAACATTTGAAGTATGAATTTGATTTAGTCAGGAAACAAAGATCATGACAACTTTTAATAAAAAATGTGTTGCAGAAGACCTTTAAACATCCAGTAGAGACAGAGATGGTGAGAGTATTCATAACAACGCCAGAAGGAAAAGGGAACATTTGGTGACGTGTACCAAAACGTTCAGGAGTGTGTGTATCGCTTTACAAACACTGCCACACCTCAGCTCTCATAACACACTGCTGAAGAGGTGAACCCATTTTCAAGGTCTGGTCAAATGTGTGTGACATAAACTCAGCTGAGAACCACAAACAAACCTCATGTTTAGGAATTCTAAACATTATTTTCTTTGACGAATCATTCAGAATAACACTTGCGCCTCACCTGTGTCTGTGCTCGTCGTGTCCTCCCTGTCCGTGTATGACCACCTGTCCTGAAGCATGCTTCCCCTCTTTGGGCGGGTCGATGTGGGGGATGAGCACGTCCTCCAAGCCCAGGTCAAAGCGCTTGTGCTTGGAATTGTCCGGGAGGAAGAAAAAGGCCCCGAAGCATAAGGTGATGAAGGCACTGAGGATGAGGAGGAGGATAAACTTCTCGGAGAGCCTCAACGTCGCCCTGTGGTGTGGGAAGGAGGAGGCGCCTGGCGACAGGGTGGGTATCCTGCGGCCAGACAGCGGCAGGAGCGCCGGCGTCGTCATGGTTCGGC
>CAESWR010002550.1:27537-41803 GCA_903171835.1 Mullus surmuletus | reverse complement strand
TACATTTCACTCTTTTTTTTTTTATTTTTTTTTTACTCTGTCGCATTTTTCTCGGCCGCCGGTGAAGCTGCACTGCAGAGCTGTGTGATGGGATGCAAAAAGACAGATGTTGCCGAGACCGGAGTGTCAGTGTGAAATACAAGACGGGGTATTTAGTTTGACATTGCTTTCAGAGCTCGGTAAATTAAAAGAAATGCTTTTTTCTGCACGTTTTGAGCAGCAGGGTATGGTAGTGTTTGTCCTTTGCTGTGCATGTGAAGCTTTTATTATCATGGACTCAAATATTCTGGCTTTTTGCTCCTACATTTCTCCATATATGATAATAATAATAATGACAATAATAATACCTTTATTTTATATAGCGCTTTAAAAACAACTCAAAGGCACTTTACAACAAAGCAGAAGGTCAATATACGGCAGTTCATCGTGTTCTGGCCTTTGGAACCTACTCTTTTAAAGCTACAATTAGTGGACGAAAGAGTGTAGTTAATGTAGGGCTGATTTGCCGGTGAATTTGTGATTGATGATTATTGCAGTGATTTGTTTTGCTCTTCTTCGTGCAGCTTCTACCTTGAGACTCTCAGTGTGAGCGAAGGCCTCAAAGCTCAGAGGTCAAATGATTAGTTTTGCAGGATTGGCGTCAATGTGAGACAATTAACATCAACATTTTGACCCTACAATTCTGGCGCTGGACCTTATTTCTGGACCTTCCAATAGTCGACAGAAGAAAGATGTTGTAGCTTGGAGAGAAAAAAAAATGCTTTGGCATCAGTGGACGGCTGGTCCACAGCACTGCCGTATTCAAAGCATGTCTGTCAGCGCAGCAGACGCAGTTCACTTTCTTGTGATTGCATCGTCTAAAGGGCAGCTGAAGGATTTTTGTTTTCTTTTGTTCAGTTTTTTGGTTTTTTTTTGGTTTCATTTTTCTGCACAGTCAGAAAATCTCAGTTTTATAAAACACTCACTTGACCCCGGGAAAGGGGCGCTGGAAACACCCGAATCCCCGAGTAAACTGTGTTCCTCGGGTGGAGGGGCGCGGATGGAATAAATAAGTGCATCCCTTCGATTTGTGTAAGATGAAAAGGAACCGCTGGCTTTCTCCGCATTTGAATTAGCAGCAGAAGAAAATAAGCTACTCTAGTAACATAAACAAACATATTTTGTAAAAGGTTCAAGGAAACGATCAGCGAGTTTTCGTGCACTTTGCGAAATGCATTGTAATTGCTTTTTTTTTTGGGGCCCAGGGATTTGTCTGTCTAGAATCTGTCCTTCTTTATTTGTGAAGGTTATGGGCAAGTGGGGGGGTGTTGGGGGGGAAGGGGGGTGGGTGGGGGGCAACACCACTTTGGGATAGAAAAACAGCAGCAAGATGCACGTTGCCGCCCGTTCAAACCTTTCACTCAAACGTTGGCGTAAAGAATCGACCATGATCCGTCAAACCAATCCGTTACAAATGTTCAATAGGGTTGGGGGATGCGTGGACCCCGTGTGGGTGACGAAGATTGGATGCTGTTTAATTTTCTCTCCGGTACACATGCATAAACACGGAGCAAAACAGCATGGATCAAAAGCAGACAGTGCAGCGTCAGAGCCGCGAGAGACGATTGAGATGTTTGTGGGTGTATTTTTTCTCTGAGTATGTGCCAGTTGGTGTGGGGGTCGGGAGAGCAGGGGGGTGAAGTGGTGGTGGTGGTGGTGGTGGAGGGGGGTTTCTGGTGGGTGTCGTCATCCAACTGTCTTCTAGTGTTAACAGGGGCCACTGTCGCACAACAACACCAAAAAGCAGCTGTTGCTTCAGACCCAAACAGTCACCACCGAATTTAATGAATACATTCTGTGTTTAGCTTGTAAAAAAAAAAGAAAAAAAAGAAAAGAAAAACAAAATAAAACAATTCTACTAAATTCATGAGAACGTTGTTTTGTTCACCTAAAAAAAATGAAATTGTGGAATGGACTTTTCAAAAATGAACACAATCGATCAGCGGATTGACTAACTGCTTAACTGACTAATCGTTTCAGCGCTATCATACAAATAGAAATGCAACCATGAGAATAACACAAGCGCGTGCACACACGTGCACAAACACACACAAGCACACACACACAGACCCAGTTCATGCAGTGGCGGCACATCAAAGGAGGCTCTCCCATCAGTGTGATGGAGGAAGCAGAGCAGCCGGAGGGAGAGAGCTGCTGTGACTGAAATGCTTTCTAATTCATGCGATGGCTGTGTGTGTGTGTGTCTGTGTGTGCGTGTTTGTGTGATTTTATGTGTGTGTGTCACTGTCGCCATGTGTGCAGTGATGTGGGGTCTCTCTCTGGCTGCACATCAAGCAAATCTCGTTTGTGCTGAGGACTGCAGAGGATAGAGGCAGGAAATAGGATTTGGTTCTGTCCGTACAAGAGCCACAGCCAGACCCTCAAACAATCTATACAATAATAAAATTATAGTTCTGCTGTAATTTCCTTGTAGGACTTTAGTTTTTTGTCGGGACTTCAGAATTATATAGACCCTATAAAATGTTCATGCAGCTGGAATTCGTCAAACTCATTTTGAAGGAGCCATGACGGTGGATCTAATCCTGCTCGGCAATACAGCAATGCTCTTAAAGGGTGAATTCGTATATTTGGGTTCAGAGGTTGATTTCGTTCACTGCCTGCCTTTCTTAGAGAGTTGACCGACAAATCACTGCGGTTCTGTCATCGCCTTTTATTGGTTTTAACTGTGATTCACAATCCAGAGTACATGCTCTGATGCTTCCCCTCCGGCGCAGCCTTCTTCCTCCCTTTTATTTCTTTTATGAGCAAAGAAAGGCTGGCAGAGCTCATAGAGTGCGGTCTGTCACCGTGAGATCCTGTTTACAATTCCATTTGGGTTGGCGCGTTTGGACGGTCGAGGACAGATGGTGGTTACATTCCCGGTTTCTGAGATGCACGGACTTCATTAGAGTCAGCCATGCTCCAAATACCCTCCAGACTTTGATTCTTAAGTGTTAAATATTGTCATTAAAAAAACACTTCCCGGACTTCCTCGCGCGGAGACGAGGCAGCACGGTGCGAGTCATCGTCGCTTAATGTGGAGAACGCGGCTGCAGAGGTGATTTAAAGCGACGGATGTTCTCTGGCGGCGCACAGGTGAAGAGATAAGGCGCTTTATCCCGCTGGAAATGCCCTTCACGCCGGACTGAGCCGACTTTATAACACCGGCGTAATAAATGTCAGGGTGTAATGCGCCGGGCGTCGCTCGGCGTGATGAACCTACGGAGGATGATCAGCGACCCTGCAGCTCGGCTTCAGGCTGCCACGGTGTTTTATAGTAAGTTTCTGCGCATTTGTGCTCAGAGGCGTTGCAACAAAGCAGGCAACCCAGGCAATTGCTTAGGACCTCGAGCTGGAAGGAGACCCCCAGCAGGGGCGGAGATATATGGGGGCTGGCAGGGCAACCACCCCTGGATCAGCTGTTCACAGTGGGCTAGGGCTGGGTATTGCTTAAAATGTTTCGATACCAGTACCGTTAAAATGATACCGATACCAACTGAGTACTTCATTTGATACTTTTTGTTACTTCATTCAATATTAATCATGCGAACAAAAAGCAATCAGTTGTGCAATAGTCACCACTTCTCCCCATTCAAAAGATTTTTACACAAATACATTTTGAAAGTGCTCAAAATATTTTGTTTTCTCTTTTTTTTGCTAGATCTGGGTACAAAAACAACCGACTGTAGGTATCGTTAGACAGGTGCAGTTTCGATACTACTTGGTACTGGGTTGTTTCGGTCGATACCTGAAAAGTATTGAGTACCAATACACAACAAAAAACGATGAGGAAACCTGTTCCCACACCAGTGCTGGACTTTGGATCTATTCTTCACATTTTAGTGTGTCTCAACACAAGAAAACAAGAAAAGATGCCAATATTCTGCTTTAACCATCACTATAAAACAGACTGACTGTGAAAAACACTCAAGAATGCTCGCAGTGATTGGCTGGGAGTACAACCATAGAAACAATCTTTTTTGTAGATCTGGGTACAAAAACTAATGATTGCAGGTACCGTGTGAAAGGTGCAGTTTTGATACTACTTCGTACAGGGTTGTTTCGGTCGATACCTTTCGGATATCGAGTACCGATACCCAGCCCTACACTGGGCCCTCCCCTTTTATCGCGTAGATCCCTCCTCCTCTAATCCAAGTGAAAATGAAAAGTAAGGGCGCTCTTTGTTGCTTGCCCCCCCCGCCCCCCTCCCTCCCTACAACTAAAGCAAGGGCGCTCTTCATGTGGCTATTGCCTAGGGTCCCCAAAGTGTCTAGAAACACACCTCTGTTTTGGAGGGAACCTAGATAAAAAAGTGCAGTAAAGTGTGTCAGGTTTCTCTTGAGTCAGCACGGAGGGTGAATTTTTACTCATGCGGGCTCCACCTGTTTTTTTTATTTTGGGGAGGAATTTCAATGGCAAACAGATGTTTTCATCGACGCAATGCATAATCCGCCAACGTCTTTTTGCATTAAACGTGCTTTGCGATTCTCTGCAGCTGCGACGGGGACGGCGCGTTACAGCCACATGTGGTCTGTGTATGTCATGCCATGCCTGTCTGGCCACACATCTGCCTGAGAGTCCACTGTCGTGCTTGCAGCTGTTGGAGGCGCTGGCATGTAAATCAAACGCTACGTCGGCGTACACTCGCGGCGCTGAAATGCAAAGATTCAGGGAGTACAAACTGTATGTTTGCACGTCAGCCGTATTTCTAACTTGTGCGACTGTGTGCGTGATCCACCATGGCCACTGACTGGCTATTTGCGTCTTTGTACAAACAGAGCTTTTTCAGCGTGTGTGTTAAAGGCACCGCATGATTTGGTATAAATGATCACATTACGCAGTTAGCACATTTTGAGATTTCCGGAGTCATTTAGAGCTTTTTACGTGGGCAGGTTTATTCTTTTCTTTGGAATATTTCGCTGTTTCCTCTGAATGAAAACCAAAAAATAGTTTCTTTAATGCTTATTTTGCAGCCGTGCCACGTAAAAAAAAGCGGCAGCTAATGGTTCCTCCTTTTTATTTTCTGCACTCGGCAGCATGCACCTTGATGTCTGAGGTAATGTTTACAGAGTGAGTCTGGTCCGGTTCAGGAGGGATTTAGTCATGGCAGTGCTTATACAGATGTTTCGTCACTTTTTGTTCCCCCATAAAATCAGATTTTCATCCTCCTGTTTATTTTATTATATATTTAGGTGTATGCAGTCCGTGATGGATGGATGAAGTCTATGAGTATTTCATTGGTATTGTTATTTTGTATATAGTCAACTGCGTCACCTGCATTTGTGAACACTAGTTTTCCGAAATAGCAAGCAGGGGGAGTGTTAGAAACCCTTCCCCTTTACACTGATATGCTTGAGTTCTCAACAATCATCTGCTTATTTACACATTAAACAGTCAGAAAACAACTGTATCTGTTTTGAGTTGTTCACTACTCGCAAATTCGAAATTCAATATAAGTAGTTTATGTTGAGTCCCGCCCTCTGCTGACTCCTGATGGAAGTATCTACAGATTCTGCTGCTAAATGCTCTGCTGTGCCGTGTGAGGAGCTGAGGAAATCTGGCTTTTCAGATCTTCCTCTCTGGTAACAGTTGCCCACTGTGCCCGAAAACCTGCTCCGTGACAGGCAAACGAAATGGTGAAGTTGCACCTGGAGAGCCAAACAATGAGCTGAAAAAGTCTGTCGCATCAGGAAAAGTCACATTTGTTCGGATTTGGTAAGAACAATGTCGTAAATCGTGTGCTATTTACAAACGCCTACTCGTCGTCCTTCAGCGGTTCAGCGTCGTGAAAGCTCCCCACCGGTACGGTATGTGTGTGCGCGCGCCGGGTTCCCATATGATGCACTACCCTCCGCTCCGATTTCCCTGCAGCAGTGACATCAGTATGACAGCCGCGGGACAGCCAAGGACGTTGAGGGATGAGCTTTTATTAAAGACCAGACCGCTCCGGACAAAGAAGACGGATCATTACACCGTCTAACAATGGCAACAGGAGAGGGAACAAGCTGCCTGCAGCCTGCCAAAACCCTCCGACAGCAACATCGCCCTCCTTCTCTCTGCGCCGTCCTAATGAACACATTGCAGCTGCCCTGATTTCCAACGGTTGTACCGTTCGCTCTGACACCCTGCCAGCCGCCAGTGTGGCCCGAGACGAACAAGACTTCCCTTCCTTCCCTTATTAAGAAGTGCCTTTACATCTGTGCAGCGTCGCAATATTAAGACGAAAAGATCAAGCAGATGGAAAAAAACGACCAACTGTGAGCTTCTTTACTGCTTTGAAAATCTGTCGGACTAAACAATCGGCTACTGATGTGGAAATTCCCAGGGTTCTACGGAACGTTTGAACATGCCGTCGAGAGGGGGTTTTGGTTTCAAAATATGTGAAGTTGGAGGGAGGATTTTCTATGACACATTCTCATCTACAGCTGTTGCCCTGCTGACAGAAGACCCCCATTAATGTTGCCCCAATGAGTCACCCAAGTCTCATTTACATGGATGGAAAGCAGCAGGATTTCATTGAGCTCATTGATTGAAATTCATATCTGACTCGTTTCCAAACCTCTAGACTAGGTTATTTCATTTTTGGTTGAAATAAAAATCACATCTCACATTCAGATTATATTACAGTGCTTTGTACATTGGATTTCATGCGTGTATCTCTTCATCAGCTAGTAAATAAAGGCTTTTTTGCGGCATTTTGGTGCAGAAATCTAAAAAGAGCAAAAACGGTAAATAACGTGGAGGAGCCAACTCGCCTGCCAGCTTTAATTCCCGGCACCGGCGGAGGGACACTCAAGGACACGGACTTATTAAGAAGGCCAGACCGCTCCCGACAGAAGGAGACGGGTAATTTATCCCTCTGCCAGCAGATGGAAGGGAGCAAACGGTTACGCCGAATTCGGTCGGCAACCAAGGTCGTTAGTTCGAATCCTTGTGAGAGTGTGTCGTTGTAAGAGCCGCAAAATGATGAGCAGGTAGGCAGCTTACATGACAGCCTCTGTCTTCGGAGTGTGTGTGGGTAATGTGTGTTGCGGAATGGATGTACGAGGCAATACTGTTGGAGTCGGAAAAGCCCGCAGCCCATTTACCACTTAACTGCTGCTCTCGCAAATGTGGTGAGACGTATTCAAATGGGCCCTTTGTGCGTTTGCATGAATGCTCATATGCCACATTTAAATGCTGAAATAAAGGGGGGAAAAAAACAAAAGGAAATAACATGGGATACAATTTATGGAAGATGCATTTTAGTGTGAAGCTCCTGTTGAAACGGACAAAAATGTTTAACGAAAGACACGTTGACTAAGGACCAACATGCATTGCAGCTTTTCCCGTCCATGCAAACCATGATTTTGTGGGATTTAAGTGCCTCTGAGTTTCCTCCACATGCAATTTTGTTTGTTGCGTCGTCTCTCGTGGCAACTTCCTGGCTCTACTTATGGCTGAAAATCAAGTTGGGGTGAAGTTTTCTCGCCTGCTGAGCTGGAGTAATATCTCTTTGCCCAACCATCCCGCCACAAAATAACGCCACTTGTCCTGACAGATGCTGCTTTTTATTCAATAACATAAGCCTCTGCGTGGTAAAAAAGTCTTTATCTACAAATCGGGGGGTTGTAAATAAAAAAAATAATTAAAAGACGACCCCTGTATCATCCTGTTTATCTTGTGCGTGTGTGTGACCCGGTGCCGTTAGCTTTGCTCGGCACATTAAATATGCATGTTTGTGTTTGAATTGTTCTTCTGTGCGGCACAGGAAGTCTTTGTCGTGTTGCTGCGATGTCAACACTCATCTCTCAACCTTTCGAGGCGAGGAGGAAACTCTGTACCTGGAGGGGACGGGAAGAGACGAGAGCGGCCGTAGCACAAAGGTTAAATGGGCCACGCTGTTCTTCTTTTGTGGTGCGGGGGTTTTCAGGCGGTCTGGGCATGATGTCGGTGTGATGTAGAGCACGGCTAATCATGCACTTCAGTCCAGCAGTTCTCATTTGGGTTTTTTCCTCTGCAAATTGCACTCAGATGGTTGGACTTGCATGCATCTTCTTTCTGAATTCGGATGACTGATGCATAATTTGAAATTGAATTGCAAATCGCTTCTCTAAACTTACTTGTTAGTGTAAAAAGGCACACCTAGCTCCACCTTGCCCGTTTTTAGTTTTTTGAAGTCTATGTGGTTTGGACATATTTTCCCATTCGCTTACACCTCGCAAAGGAAATGTCGCGAATGTTAGCTGCCCGAGGCGCGATCACGACTTTATAATCCCTTGTAGCCCGCATCCTTTGATCTGTGGCCAATCCCCACTTCCTAACCTCTGTGCAATTATGCTATTTTGACATGTACGCCGGCTCTGAATCGTAAAACAACCCTAGAGGCGATGTTGACGGATGCAAAAAATGCAGAAAATCAAAGCATGAAGTTGCATTTTTTTTTTTATACAGGTGTGGAAATTACGGATGAAAAAGCTACATTTGAGACACAATGCTAGTATCTTTCTAAGCATTTTATATCTGGTTGTAGATTTCCAGAATCAATCAACCAAACCACGGTAAGATTAAGTAAGTAAAATCACAGCCTCCTCTGAATTTAGCAGTAACAAAGAGGTTGCCTTAGGGGCCCCAACAAGCTACAACCGCCCCTGCTGATGCCGGCAATTCCAAAGCTTAAAAGACAGATATGAGAACATATTTGGTTGATTGGGGGGGTCCTTGATGACTCAGTCGAGATGACAGGCTACACCCTTAGTGAGCAAAAACGTCATTATTCCAAAGAACTTGCATGAGTCTGCGACTGCAAACCACAAACAAACTCAGAGGAGCATCGTTGCCAGCTGTTTGGGCTTGTGCGTGCCGTTGTTTGCTCTGAAAAACAACAACAAAGAGGAAAAAAAAAGCAAAACTGGGCGAGGAGATCAAATAAGGACAGAAGCTGTGAGGGGCGGTGGGGCCGCCCGGCTGGGAGGGGTCGCTCCGAAATAATGGTCGGGGCCTGAGTGACGCCTGACCTTCTGCATGGGAGTTTTAAGAGTCGGTGCTTCATAGACAAACGGATGTTTTTCAGATGATTCAGCCGCCTGAGGGAGCTCAGTCTTTGCTGTGATTTTTTTTTTTGGCGGTGCTGCAATTGGTCGGTTAGGTTCTATTTGAGAGGAAACTGAAGGCATCTGTCTGGGTTAAGGGTTTATCTTAGATACGTACAGGGGATTTGACGATGGTCCTCCTCGTGAGCTATTTCTTTTCCACTAAATCCCCGACTGATACCCGATTTTTAGGAAACTGATACTTGATTTATATCCTTGAATAAATAAAGTGCAAAACAGGAACACATAAGGCACAAACATCTGAAATGTACATATTTAGAGCGTGCTGTACGCGGTAGGAGTGTGTGCCAAGATGCAAATGTAAATATTCACCTCCCACCATCTGTGCCCCACAATGCAGCGCTGCTTCTATAAATCTGCGTTCTCATTCATAGGCTGCTGTCTCTCTGAGCTCCCAGTGCTCAAAAACCGGGACACACCTTTGTCAGAGTCAGAGAACAAATAAGCTTTGACACAAGCTCTAGTTTATGGATGCTATAGGATTTTTTTTCAGGAGGAATGTCATAGTTTAGTAAACTTTATATATTGGGTTGTGGGTTTTCTGTGCTGCTTATATTTTTCAGCCGCAGTTTGCCACAATTCCTGTGTAAAATAGATGGAAATTGTTGGCTATTTCTATCAGGAGCCACCTGCACCATAGTGCTATTACTTCTCAACTAATTCTAAAAAAAAGAATCCATATTGTGGAACAGAAATCATCAACAAAAATGGGGGACAGGGAGAAAGACATTTCCGGAGGGAGAAAAGAAGCAGGAGGAGGATCAGGAGAAACATGGGAAGGCGTTTTTAATGGAGTCTTTGAGTCAGGTTGCTTAGTGTGGTGTGTGTGTGTGTGTGCATGTGCCACCTCACTAAGTTTGCTAATTGGTGTGATCAATAGTTCTCCGCTCTTTGTGGTCGGATTGAACACAGGCCGGAGCCGATCACAGCACAAGCCTTGGGGCTGCAGCGCCTCGCCGTGTCATTTATCGTTTACAAACAGGATACGAACCACAAATTATTTGCGTTGTCTTACATGTATTCAAATCTTATCAAAAACATGAATCGATATGCATGCCATTACTTCTGCTCCATTTCATTTTGATCACTTAAAAACAGTCAAGAAAAAAAGCTACTCAAAAGCTATGGCAAACGACAGCTAAATGCATGGCAAAATGGCAAAATACATACAACAACAACCAAAAAGAAAATGAAAATAGAAAATGTGAATGCGATGTATATGTGGCTTTCTTTGCCCCGCCCACATACATTGCATGAACGTACACATGCATATTTAAATGAAAGTGGCCCCTGGTGTAATAAGAAGGCTCCCACCATCATGCTAAAACCTAGAAAGAGACAGAATAAGTGATGTTGATGGTTTCATAAATACTGCACATGGTGTATATTTTCTGTCCTTTGTGGGATCATCTGTATGAATCTTTTCCAGCAAAGGCAAAGGGTCTCGTTTTTAGTGAACTTGTCAGATTGAGATCCGCATGACTGGAGGAGTCATTTTCGAGCCTCGGCTGCATCAACACGGGAGGCTTTTCTCAGGATATGAGCTGTTGATCCATGGATGCGGCGGGAAATCCACGGAACGTTTGGCTGCTGCGGTTTAATGAGAAATCAAAGACTTTCAAGGCCACTCAGTCGTTCTCAAGAAAGTCTCAATTCTCATTATGAGTCGATGTCAAATCCAAAAGGCTGCAGTGAGGTTCCCACTGGGGCGACTGGAAATGAACACTGGAAACAATATCATAAAGAGGTATTTTGATGCAACTTCTGCACTTGATTGAACTCTGAGAGATGAAAGCTGCTTTATTGTGAAATGACACATGTGGATAAACACCAGGAAGCTGTGAATAGTTTCCTGTCACTGTTAAGTTTTGACATCATTTCTGTGCATAGTTGCAGCTGCCTCATCTTTTATGGGAGAGCCTTTTTAAGAATATTTTCATTTGAATTGATATTACTACTTCCATTTTTATGATATTAATATGGAATCTGTCAAACAATACTGTACAGTTGGCATGTGAATGGAAGGTCTGATCCTACCTTTGAGGACCCTTGCAAGTATGGCCTGCTTTGCTTCTTGGCTTTGAATCTTCAAAACCTGTTTAAATAGTGACTGCAACCTCTTCCTGAATTTTATTCCTCTCATTTGTGTGTGAAAAAATGTTTTTTTTTTTTAGCATGCAGCTTGTGGAGGTGCTACTGCAACATAAATATGTATTTCCTGTCTGCACCATCAGCTTGGGAGATTTTTTCTTCCTTTCTTTTTTTTTTTTTTTAAATTTAACATTCATCTCACTGCCTCCTCCTCCTCCCTGCTCATCTATTTTCTTATGTGAGTGTGTGTAAGTGCGCGCACGCGTGTGTGTGAAATCTTTAACCAGCCACTGAGCCTGCAGGGCAGCGAAGGATAGAGACACATTTTCACTCACACTTCCTCTTATCTTCCCTTCTAATTTTCTCACACCCTTGCATGCAGGCGCATGGTTATTTTTCCCCACACACACATACACACAAGCACGGACGCTAATGCCCCCCGAGCTGTATGGTGATATTCCGCTAAAAGGGAGGATGATTTAAATTTTACTGACTTATTCAGGGGGCCGTTATTTCATTGGAAACACTCGGGTGCACAGGCCAAAATCTATAATCCTCTTTATTGGAGGGAGGCTCTGTCTACGTCCTATGGGATTCCTTTCTGTGTATGTCTTTACGTTGTGTGTGTGTAGGTGTGTGTGTGTGTGTATGAGGGGGGATGTGGTGATGCACAGAGCCTGCCGTGAAATCTCTTTGTTCTCATATGGCAATATTTCCATTAGAGCAAGCAGGGATAATCAGCTGTGTCTCATATATAGTAGTAATAACAGAGTAATAACGGCCTGATGGGTTATTTCAGAATTCAATTTAAGTCGAACATCAAAAAGGTAATATTTTTCCACACCCGTCCATATGATTTATGCATCCCGGAAAGCAGGAATATATGATTGGACCTGATTAAAGTTAATGCCGCGTTCAGCAACGTACGTGACTCTTCACGTAGCGACGGCAACATTGCCACCAGTCTTGACGAGTCATAATTTGACACACGATTCTGTATACAAGAGAAGCCCCTCCCCCCTCATCGGCAAATTCCTTTGGTGTTTTTATGACATGATAGCTTCTCAGCAGTGTGAATACAGAGGTTTTGATTGCAGATGATTGTCTTTTTTTTGGTTGTTATTTTACTGCAACTTAACACAGCAGTGTGTTAAATCATCTAAAGTGACAACAAAGCTGCGTTTGGCTCACGATAAAGTGTCAGATGTCACATTAGAACTGTTTAGTGCAGCGGATATGGCTCACAGAGGCCACACGAGGATGTTTTTGTAATTGATACAGAAATAAGGTGGCAGAGCTGATAAAAAACCCCCAAACTTTCGGATTTAAAAAATGAATGTGATTTCCAGTGTTTTTTTTCTGCCCCGTCTCATCTATGGAAATGTGGTAAAATGTAGATTTAGTAGCCAATGTGGTGATGGGAAACATTAAAATACATGAGAAGAATTTGAATAAGCTGTTCTTGAACGGCGGTGACCTCATTCTGTCATTTGACGATGGTTAAAACACCGTCCAAGGAGGATAAGTTCACCATCAAGGTGCTCAGTGGATTTTTATCCCCCACCTCGAAATGTAAAGGAGAGGTGGTGATGTAATCCTCTTGGCGTCCGAGCGGATCTTTAAATGTGATAGAATACTGCATCGAGAGATGGATGGGCTGACCTTTACTTCGCCGGCACCTTGTGAGTCCACATCCATCTTTCCGCTGAGCGCATAGAGCCGAAAACTGTGTATCTTCTCGTCTAAACTGGAGGCAAGAAAGCAAACAAAAAGCCTCTCGAACAGTGACGTGTGGTTTGGCAGAGGCAGCTCTCCAGATGAGAGACGAAAGCTTCCAGGTTCAGGCTGTTTGTTTGTTTTTTTTCTTGGGAGGTGGGGGGGGGGCACCGAAAAAACTACAGCCTTGCACAAAATTACACACAGATTGCGCAGAAACACACATAAGATGAAATCAAATATTGACATGACTTGGCATGTTAAAAGAAAAGAAGAATTAGTTATTTAATTGATATGTTTTCCGGTTCTCCATCCATCCATGAGAATTAGAAGCTTTTATAATAATTTTATAAGTATCCATCCATCTGTCCGCCCGTCCATTCATCCGTTAGAATAAGAAGCTTTTATTGTCATTGTATAGGCATCCATCCGTCCATCCATTAGAGTTTTTAGCCTTTCTAATTATAGAATAGACATCCATCTGTCTGTCCATCCATCCATCTATCCATCCATTTGAATAAAAAGCTTTTATTGTCATGGTGTAAGCATCCATCCATCCATCCATCCAGCACCTTTCTGCCTGAAGTGCATCTTTAAAAGCCATTATTAATGACTTTATACTTATTATCATGACTGTAATTTGGCAATCACATTATTGACATTGGGCCAGATTTAAAGGGCATGTTCCTCTGCGAGAAATTTGCAAACAATAAGCTCTTTAATGGTGAATTTGGGGGAAAGAAAATGATAAATTAAGGCTGGCTCCATAACCAGACTTTCCCCACTGAGACCAATCTAGCTGTTTTTCACCAGGCTAGTGGAAGGGACTGCGTATTTGGTTTGTTGATGGAATACGCAGAAACAAGGCGGGTAGTCAATCATAACATGTAGCAGACGATCACCGTTTGAATCAGTGTATTTTGCGACATATTTACTAAGCGCTCTTCCATCTGCTCGGACGGACGCGCTGCCTCCTGGTTCACAGCGAGCCTGTTGGACCTCTTAAAGTTTAATCTCCTGCAGTTTAACCTGCTGGAGTTTTCTGAAGACAAGTCCTGCTTCCATTCAGCGAATAAATCATGACGAGGGGAGAGTGAGTCCAGCGCTTCCGACTTTTTTATTGCAGCCAAGACGGTCTGAAAAATGCTAACAGGCAGGGAAAATCATTTTGGCGTTTCCACGATTGTGTAAGTGATAGACAAGATACACAAATGTGACACTTAGGTTCTGCCTCAATGGAAGTATTTCACGTTTCGACAAAGAAAACACTTTGGCCTATGTCAGCTTTTGAAGAAACAGCACAGGTCAGTTAATACTGGAGTCGGGAT
>CAESWR010002548.1:0-12757 GCA_903171835.1 Mullus surmuletus | reverse complement strand
ACCCCATTAATCCAATCAAGAAACCTGTTGGCACTCACAGGATGCTTCATGATCTCAGAGCCATCAGTGATGTGATTGAAGACCCTCTCAAGCCCGTCCCAAACCCATATGTGGCCCTGCAACAAATAACTCCAGAGCAGGCATGGTTCTTGACCATTGATTTGGCCAACGCATTCTTTTCAATCCCTGTGGACCCACAGAAGCCTCTAATTTTTTCGTTCACATATCGGGGCTAACAGTACACCTACACGCGCCTCCCTCAAGGTTTCAAATTGTCACCTGGCATCTTTAATCAAGCCCTTAAAGAGGACATTCAAAATGTGCAGCTCTCTCATGGTGTCACATTGATACATTATGTCAATGATGCATTGGTGGCAGCAAGAACTAAGCAAGACTGAACCGCCACCAGAGCATTTTTGAAGATGGCAGCGGAAAGAGGATACAAGGTGAAGAGGACTAAGCTTAATATAGCTAAACTGAGTGTCACCTTTCTGGGAAGAGAGGTGACACAAGGAGGGTCTGGAATGTCATCACCACAAAAGGAAGCCATTTTGGGTTTTCCTAGACCAGAAAAAGTGAAGGACATGCTCTCATTCTTGGGCTTGGCAAATTACAGTCGCTCCTATGTTCCGGATTTTACAGCAATTGCAGCCCCACTACGCAATATGATCGCTGAAGTCGGCCACAGGAATCTTTCGGCTCGACTAACGTGGACTGAAGGATCTATTAAAGCCTTTCAAGAAATGAAACAAGCATTGTGCAATGCCGCCGCTCTGGCAACTCCCGATTACACTCGAGATTTTCACCTTGATGTAGCGGAAAAGGAGGGAATTGTGAGTGCCGTGTTGTATCAAAAAGTCAATGGGGAAAGAAAAGTACTGAAACATCACAGCGCAAAGCTTGATTCAGTGGCACAAGGACAAACAGGATGCGCCAGACACCTACTGGCCCTTGCAAATGCAGTGGAAAAGACAGCGCATCTGGTTATGCATCACCCACTCCAGATTCACACTGCACATGGCGTTGTGGCCTACCTACAAGGTAAACATTTCTCTTTGTCATGTCTCTTAGATGTCAGAGTGTCAAACATTGCTTCAACCAAATATTTCATACACCAAAGAAGGCGTCAACATGGCAATGGGACTTCCTTACATGCAGGAAATTCATGATTGCGAAGCTATCCACAGGAAGGAATGCAAATTGAGAGAAGCATTGCATGCCACGCACCTTGAAACAGCCGATCATTGCTTCTTCACTGATGGATGTTGCTACAAAAAGGACACAGGAGAGAGAGTAGCATCATACGCAGTGGTGGAACTAAGGAACAATGAGTTCACCACAGTGGAGGCTGCCATCATTCCACAACCAGCGTCGGCTCAAGGGGCGGAGATTGTTGCACTCACAAGAGCATTGGAAAGGGCAGAAGGAAAAAGAGTAAATGTGTTTGCAGACTCTACCTATGTTCATGCTGCAGTGCATGTGGATGGTCCTCAGTGGGGAAAAAAAGAGTTCAAAACATCTGCAGGGCATCCTGTCAGACATCAAGAACAGCTGAGAGCACTGCTGGCTGCTATAAGACGACCTGTTGAAGTGGCAGTGGTCAAGTGCAAAGGCCACTCGAAGGGACTGGATCAGTGAAGGAAATGCCAAAGCTGATCAAGCAGCTAAAGAAGCAGGAGGTTACGTCCCACGTCAAATGAGGAGGAGGAGGATGTCACATCGGAAACGACTGCAGACAACAATATCCACTGGCTTAAAGAAAGGCAGCAAGGAGCATCACCAGAGGAAAGACACAATGGCTGCAGAAAAAAGTGGACAAGATTGAAGGAATCTGGAAGAAGGAAGGCAAACCTGTTTCCACCTTAAAGCTTGTGCCACTTTTACTCTCTGAAGCCCACTCCATCACACACAAGTGTAAATCTTCCATGCATCATAAATTGAAACAGCTATGGTGGTGGCCCCATATGAGAGATATGATCGAAGATTATCACCATGTTCTTGACATGCCACACATCTGATCACAAACGGGTCCTCAAAGCTGAAAAGGGGGCATATCCAGTTCCCTGTGGTCCTTTTCAAGAACTCACCATCAACTATACTGACATGGGTCCCCATAATTCCGTGTCCAGGTACCGCTACCTTCTAGTAATAGTGGATAGATTCTCTGGCTGGGTGGAGGCATTTCCATGTAAAAAGGAGACTGCTGCCAATGTGTGTAAAATCTTACGAAATGAGATCATTCCACGACATGGTATACCAACATTAATAAGATCCGATAACGGCACTCATTTCACAGCCAAATTTTTGCGTGAAGTCGAGGAGGGGTTAGGTATCCTCCACAAATTTGGTATGATGTATCATCCCCAGAGTCAAGGCCAAGTCGAAAGAGCAAAGAGATCATTGAAATCCACCCTGGCCAAAGTTATGCGAAAAACCAAAACCAATTGGCTAAATGCGATGCCGATAGCCTTGTTGGGTATTCGAAATCATGAGCGTAGTGGACTGTATTTAAGTCCACATGAAATTTGCACGGGAAGACCAATGAATTGGCCGCCGATCCGCTCTGCCCTTCCAAATAGTGTACAGATGCAAATGGAGATGAACGTGTATAGAAAAGCAATCTCATGTGCGGCTAAGTCTGTCTCTCTCCAGGTTCGTGAAGCAAAGGGTGCACCAGTCGACAAAGATAAAGTGTTGGACACCAATCCAGGGGCTTGGGTTTGGGTAAAGGTACATAAAGTTAAGTGGGACCAACGAAAGTGGTGTGGCCCATATGAAGTCTTGTTAGTCCTTTCACACTCACTTAAGGTTAAAACAGGTACTACCTCACAGTGGGTTCATGTTACCCATTGCTCTAAGGCAAAAGGACCAACTGATAAGATTGATCAGTAAAGAAGACACATGTACCTCGGCTAATGTCAGTATTGCCGTAGTATTGCAGTATTTAAGTTTATTTTTTGGGTTATTGTTTGGCATTTATGTTTTGTGTTTTTGTTAATGATCTGATTAAGTTTCTTTTTGTCTTACTATGTATTTGTAGTTAAACTCTGGTCCAAGAGCTCAGGTATCTCTATACCGCCCAAGATCCACCTTCAGGGTAACGAGGAATTAAGTCCAGGTAGTGAGGTCCTGGTTGGAGTCCGCGCATAAGACCAAGGCTGGTCCTTGGCAAAGGCCCTGGTTAGAGTCCGCGTACAAGTCCAATGCTGGATCTTGGCAAGGTCAAGGTTAGAGTCCGGGAACAAGTCCAAGCGGTTTCTTGACAGAAATCCTGGTTAAAGTCCTGGCACTGTCTGGGTTGGAGTCCCAGGATTAGCAGCAAACACCAGGTTAAAGTCCTGTGCTTCTACTGGGAGTGAAATCAGGAAGGAGTCCGGCCATATTTATACTGTTTTTAATGAGCTGCGGCTCTTGTAATGAAGTAAAGAATCCATTGATAATCAGATTTGAACAAGGTCACACGGCAACACAGCAAGTAGAGATTTGTAAGATAATCTTTTGTGGATGAAACCCGCAGATGGCGGAGAAGTACATATGTGAAACAAAAGTGGATGGGAGTTCTGATAAGGGAAAATGGTGTGATACGTGGTCCTATGTCATAAACTCTGGTACGGAAAAGTGGGGATACTTCCCTCCCAAAGCCTCTGGTGGCAGTGACCCCTTGACCAAGAGATTGACTATAAAAACAGAGGTTTTTACCAAATGTATCGGTAACAGGTGTAACTTAGTGTCACTAACATTAAGAAATCCAAAATTGGCAGATAATGGATTATATGTGTTGGGAGTGCACATGCCGGGAAATGATCCTTTGGGACATTTCACTATCAATGTTACAAAACCTCGTAGTATGGTAAGGCCTTCAAAAGTTTCTGATAGGGAAAAACAAAAGGGTGTATCAAATGATGTGCAAGAAACAATAGCCATGGAAACGGGGGTATCCGTTACTAATAAATGGATGGCATGGATGTTGTATACGGCACAATCATTGAACAGGTCAAACTGCGTAGCGTGTTCCTTGGCTAAACCGGTTATGGGCACAGCACCACTGCCAATTTCCATAAGTGAGAGAGACTGCATCCCTGAATTGTTTACAAATGTCTCATACTAATTCTTCTAAGTGTTCCCAGGTCCAGGTCAAATTCCCAGTGGGCCGGAAGAGTAAGCCACCCCCATTTGTTGGACTCAAAGGTGATTAGAATTGTTATAACAGGACCCAGATTGGAGGGATAAAATTGGGTAAGATGACACATTGTAAAGATATGACTCTCAATTCTACTTAAATAAACAAATAATATACCGACAGGATGTGTGGTGGTGGTGTGGCAATAAAGTATTATGGGGTATTCTTCCTATCAACTGGACAGGCGTTTGCGCCCCAATTCAACTGATTATGCCATTTGTGGTAATTCCAGGGTCGCTTGCTGACATGCCCAAATCAGAAGGGCATAGAACTAAAAGGGATGAGGGATTAAACTTTCTTTCCCTCAGACAGCAAGGTGTACATCGATTCGGTTGGTGTACCACGAGGGGTACCGGATGAATACAAGGCTCGTAATCAAATTGCTGCAGGTTTTGAATCCATCCTCCCCTGGATAACGGTTAATAAAAATGTAGACTGGATTAATTACATATATTACAATCAACAGAGGTTCATCAATCATACCCGAGATGCAGTCCGGGGCCTTGCTGAACAATTGAAGGCTACCTCACTTATGGCATGATAGAACCGTATGGCATTGGGCATGCTACTGGCTGAGAAAGGAGGGGTTTGTGTCATGTTTGGGACGGCATGTTGTAACATTTATTCCCAATAACACAGCACCGGAGGGGTCCGTCACCAGGGCTATTGATGGACTGTACACACTATCGGAATAATTGGCAAATAACTCGGGGATAGATGACCCTCTCACTAATTGGCTAAATAAATTGTTAGGATCATTAAAAGGGTTGATGGTAACATTTGGTACAAGATTACTCATTTGTTCTACTGTTTATTATCTGCGGTTGTTGTTTTGTTCCCTGTGCTAGGAGAATGATTCAACAAATGGTAGAGAGTAGAACAGGGACACAAATGATGACCCAGTTGGTCCCACTGTTAGAGGATGATATAGATTTGTGTGAAGATATGTGTAACATAGACTTAGAAATGTAATGGGTGAACACAGTAGGCTGTGTTCAAGGAGGGATTGAAAGAGTACAAATTAAGGTAAAGGCAGAAAGGCGGGTTAGTTAAAGAATGTTAATGGTTTTATGACCAAGGAGGGAAATTAGGTAAACAACTGATCATCTGGTTTTCCCCTTAACACCAATAAACCCTAAAATACTTCATATTGATTGACTCTAAACATATGTTACATAGGTTAGGAAGGGTAGGATGGCGTGAATGTGTGTGTGTGAGATGTTGCAGGACAAGACCCAAGAAGGGGGGTGACTTTACGACCACCCATGTAAGGAGGATCAATGATGGGAATGGAAGAAGCCTGCAGACTTGCTGTCTTTCCCTGCATCTGGACAAACACACAATCTGCCAGATAGAGTATAAATGGTAGCGCAGGGCGACTGAGTGGCAGAGAGAAGTTGGCAGACCACGTTGTTGTATGGGCTGTACACGCTCTCTCCCTCCTCCAGGTTGTCCTTGTGACCAGTTCATGTTCTACTGCTCAATAAAAGGAGAACAGTGACTTCACCTGAAGAACGATTCCCGGCATAATTTGTAACAAAGAACACGCAGGAGAGAAAAGGGGGGTTTTGTTTTTGCTTTAAGGGCGCTGCCTTTGAGTCCTTGCTCCTCTTTTTATTTTTCCTCCAACAGGTGCATGCATTTGTTTCCGCGAGGTGGAAGTGTCGAGCATGGCAAATGGCTCTCCAGGGTTAAAGCCGAGTAATTCGGCTAGTCTTCTAGTCTCCTCTTTAAATGTGAAAGTAATTTCTTAAGCTCCCGCAAAATAAACAACATTTGTAACATTGTTGTGATGCATGCTTATGTGGGCGAGTGCCGGTTGCTGTGTACACCGTAAATTAAATTCTTTGACTAATCTAGGCATCGACTCGTAAAATCCAGCTGCCACGGATAATGACGATGTTTGTTTTATTTTAGAATTTTTGAGAAGCACCACCGCGTCCTCGACTGGGAAACTGTTCCAGACTCGGGGGTACTGGATCAGTCCCACCTCGTAAGGCTCAGTCAGAATGATGGGTCTAGCAAGCTTCATCCTGAAGTTCCATATCTTGTTCGGATATACATGCGCTGAGGCTTTACTAGGTAATGTCACAAAGAACCCCGTATTCTTTTTGTCCATTGCTCCGTCGCTGTGCTGTGTCCGCGTCTAATATGAAGGTGCACCTGGTTAGCGCGTTACTTTATTGTAGATCCACTATGTCTTTTTCGTCGAGCCAGGCGTTGAATTTATCCGGCCACCCCAGCCATTTCACCAACACTAGTTTTTTTCGACCTGCTGTTTTTCTAGCTAGTATTTTTTCTATCTTAAATACTTTGTTGTCGCCAATAATTACCGGCTGTAACTCTGGTTCATAAAAACTACCTTTCACCTCATTGCCTTCACAATCCGCGAGTCTGTACACGGGCGGGTCCCTGGCTGTGCGTCCAGTTATTGTGAAAAATTCATCCGTGAAAGTCTGCTCATAACCTTTTCTAAACTTGCACCGAGGTTTTGATATTCTCACATCGTCCCCTATATTATATTTAAAGTCTACCGTTTTTGCGGTTTCCCTTTGTAGAGGATGTTGAAGACAGTTTTCTCGTTGTCTTTATCGACACATGCAGGTGCCATTTTGATAAGTCTTGTTATACGTGTCAACACGGTCCGGGACTACTATATCACCGCGAGTTGACGGATGTCAGGTATTTCCACATACGCGTCTTGAAAGTTCTGTTAAAGCGCTCGACTACGCTTTCCTTTGTCTCGTTTGATGTGGAAAAATGGGCAATGTCATACTGGGCCAACAGCGTTTTAAAATGCTTGTAATAAAACTCCGTACCGCCATCCGTCGGAACTTTTGTAGGTATACGTCCGTCTCCTAGAATATCTTTAAAGGCGCGCGTGACGTCGGGTCCCGATTTGTTTCTTAGAAGCCTCACCCACGCATATTTAGAGATACACATGAGCATATATCGCACGTTGTCATTTTCTGCGGAGAATTTGCCCATATCAACTAAATCAAGCTGGAACTGTTTGTCGATCCCGCTAACAAGAACCCTATTTCTCGGGAAATGTCTTGCTGCGCGTGCATGAAGAGTGTAAACATCCTGGCCTGGTAAGAACCTCTTGGTGGTTGATAATTAAGGTCTAACGCCTGCTTCTTCCTCAGCTGCTCTGTGCAGTTTATACACGCTTGATAGACCTGCTGGATGGGCTGGGTTGTAATAGATTTTATGCAAGATGTTTTCCATGATCAGTTTGCAAAAACAACAAATTCATTTTCATTTTCCTTTCCAAAGTTCACCAACCTCTCGGAGGACGACCATATTCATATAATGGTCATCAACAGCGGTGTCATACATATCAGATAGTTTATCCACTACGTTGTCGACTGTTTTTAGATCGTGAAGAAAAGCCTCTGCCACGTCTTGGACAACGCAGTCATCAGCCTGCATGCCGTGTGGGGCCAGATACCACTGTATGGCTGCTATGAAGCGGTTGTTCCATAGCATTTTCATCAAAGCATCAAAGTTAAGCTCATAGAAGGATTCAAGGACCTCCGTCAGACATTCGTGATGTTTCTGACTGGGATGATTAGTCTGGCATCCGTAGCAGCTCTCTTGCCAGTGTTGGTACAAAACAGTGTTGAGCAGGTGGGCAGCTGCTTCCTTTATGTGGACTTCGAATGCCGGCAGCGCCATTCCGCATGCCGCGGGTTCTTCGGATCCGTCGGCTGCCTCTTGCGACGGAGTAGGGGGGTTGATCAGCAGTGTTGGACGAATCGGTGATGAAGCTGGTGACCAGGGGGATGATGATCTCGGAGATGAAGCGGGCTACCATTGCTCTTGTGAAGGTGTGAATGCGCTGTCGTTTTCTAACAAAAATAGTAAAAAAGGTATTGTTAACTTTTCACCAGTCACAGGGACACACTATAAACACATGAATATTCAACCCACCTATTTAGGCATCGTAGTCTAGGTGTCTGCTGATTTTTAGCCTACACAGGGTAGGCATTGTGACGCGCAACGTACGAGACGGTAAATGGTCGAAATCAAGACGTTTTCTAATGCTTGCAAATGAGCCAGCCACTCAATCCCTCTTGATGGAGTTGTCAATTTGGTTAAACACTCCCTGCAAATGTCTCCAGTCACACCACTGGATCAAGAAAGCTGTCTTCAAATATGTCTCGTTCTCATCGCAAGTAAGTGGGTACAGGTGTAGTCTCCATTCTTCGGGACCTCTTGCCGCAATCATTGGCTCCCGATGCTCGCACATACTCAGAAAAATAAAATCTCAGAAACAATCGGCATCAATGCGATACATTTCAGGCCCTGTCCTGCCGATCCATTGTGATATATAAAGCGTCTCGGTATATCCCCTCTGATCGAGGTCCCGGCCCGCCACGGTGCGAAACAGTTTCCAGTCTCTCACAGACAGACTAGTGGTTACCCCTTGCTCACAGCTCTCACACTTTGCACACAACGTAACTCGACTATCGTGATATTTAAACGTGTAGACGTACCAGTTAGCCCCTTCATACTCTGTTAAATGCAGGAGGTGTTCCTCTAGTTAAACCGAATGGCATTCGCTTCTTATTGCTATGTGCTGGCGGCCCAGCTCGTATAGGGAGTCCCGTCAGTGGAAGACGTACCTTCACCGGCATCTTTGTTTGCAAAAAATTCCATCTTCCATCAAAATTCCACCATTCCATGAATGGGTGAGTGAAGCCACACAAGTCTGATCGCTTATATTTGCACAGTTTAATACGCCCACAAGGCGGATCCTTGCGGTATATGATGTCACTTCCGCGGGTTGTCCCAGGATGTGACCTCAGAGGATGTGACGTCAGTCGGACACCACCATCCCCCACCCCCCCAAAGGCACCTTTTTATTACTACTGTGAGTTGTTGCTCGGCAAAGGAGCACGCGTGATGTTGTGCAAAAATAGACCTTCAAGATGGCCTGGTCAGCGGTTCATGTGGCACAGTGACAGATATTGTGTTTGTTAATGATAACATGTTTCTATGACAGATTTGATGATGCACGTGTTGGCTCCCAAAGGCGCAAGGTTGCAGAGCATGTGGTGGGCTCTACAGCTATTCAGGCTGAAGACGAGCATGCGAGTAAGAAGGGTGGGATGCGCAGATAGTTTCCCCTTAGACCATAAAGTACAAGGCATATCTGTGGATAGAGTTGTTAATATGCACAAGGTTTTTGCTGCCAGACAAGCGTACAGTCGTGTACGAACGTTGTCTGGTTTGATCATTCAAGGATTTGATGAGAAGCGTATATACTGCAAAGATGAAATCAGTGCTGCACTTAAACGTATGACTCCATTCCTTGATTCTGTAATCGGGCAGAAATTGGGAGACAATACTTTCAGTGTATTCCTCATGAATGTTCAAAGTTTGTGCCGCCACAGAAATTATTAGGCCATTTGCACACAGCATTTACAGCCTCACTGCATTGCTGTGACTGGTTGTTTACTGACGGCGCTTTGGATACTGTCAGAATCGACAATTACACGTTTCAGTGCGCCACGTAGCATAGCTTATAGTGAAATGACGGGCTTGCACAAGTTGAGATGTACCAAACAGCATGGGGGTGTTGGCATATATTCCAGCAGTAATGTTGATGGTCACATCGTCAATATGCCTGCTCTCAATCTGGAGTGTTTAGTCTACCACTGCAAAACCTATGACATTGTAGTTGCTGTGATTTATCGGCCTCCGACATACAAACTGTCATTATTGAAAACAAACATTCAGAATTTACTTGTTTGGCTTGATAGCTTTGGCAGCAACAATGTAGTCATGAGAGATTTCAATGATGATATTTCCCAAAAATCTGCCCTTTGCTCATTCTTTGAGGAATTGGGCTACAAGCACTTGGTCAAAGAACCCACCACAGAGGCAGGCACATTGATTGATCATGTGTATGTTAAAGCGGATTGGTTTTATGCAGCTGCAACAACAGCTGTAGTCATGCCGGTGTATTTCAGCAGCCATGAAGGCCTGTTTTGCTGTTTCACTGTTGCTCAATAACTTATGGATCGTAATAGATGCTTTATTTGATATTTTATGAATTGCTGGATGTAATCAAATACCTGGAAGTTGTTTCCATGGTCCCCTGGGATTCGCATTTATTATTTATATTTGCATTCACCAACAATACTGTCGCCATTGCAAACATCTTGATCTGTTTTTTCTTGTTTCGTTTTCCTTTCTCTTTCCATTTGAAACTAGTATTTTTCTCATATTCCATGTACAGCTCTTTTCTGTACTGTTTTTTACACTGGTTCTGTTTTTTTATTTGTTTCTTAGTGTTCTTCTGTGCTATATGTGAATGTGTTTGTTGTGTGTACTACTGCTGTTAACAACTGTCATTTCACCAGTAAAGGATGAATACAGACATATCTGCATTTCTCTTATGTGAAGAGCCATTAACTGCAAAGGACTACAATGTTACTGACATGGGCAAGTTCCTGTGACAACAGCGTTGAAAGCCATAATGCAAAGAAAACCTGTTATAGAGCACTACGACAACTATGTTACAGAAAGTTATCACATGTAGTTACATATATCCTCCACAAGAGTACATTGCTATGTCTTTTGTACTGCATCCATTTACATGTGAACTACTATACATTGTACACTTTTGTGATCACTCTATAGATTGTCTTTGATAAATACTACAACAATGTAAGGTTTAGTCATGAACTACATGCACGTGTAGGAAGTATAGACACTTTAATCATATGGCATCTATTTTAATTACATATCCATATTTCTTTAAAAAAGACATCAAAGGAATCATGGTCCCATCATATGGAACAGCATGCGTGGAACAGAGTACTCATCACCATCAGTCCTGGAATGTCCATGGAGAGAGAAAGACATTTATATGAATTAAACCATCAAGAGTCAACACTTCCAGATAGCATGCTGTGTGTGTGTGTGTCCTCACTTGTATGAAATATGCAATTATTCATAACAGTTCTATATAGCTTTCATTTGGGATATGGATTGTTGCATTTATAGATTTCTTTCATTCATTCTTATTTATGCAGTACCTTCTGTGTATTTTGTATTCATGCATGCATGTAATTTTTTTATATTGACTAAATATGGTAAAACGTGCATGCATTACATTGTTGTCAATTATGTTGATTTTAAGATATTTATTATATTTCAACGAACTCTGACTATCTATATATGTACAATTGCATGTATAACTATGGTCTAGAATGCTACAATGCTATTTGGCTAGCAATTACGTAGCTGTCTTTCACCGCAGCATCACTGACCTCTCGGCTCCGGGTGAAAACAGATTGCTGTTTCCTCAGACCCGCCAACAAGTCATTCACCTTTTGTTTTCTCAGTTCTTCTTGCAAGCTGTTGTATTTTTCACCATGCTGAGTTTCATAGTGGCGCTGAATATTGTATTCCTTAAGCACCGAAACTTGCTGCATGCACACCAGGCACATGGGTTTCCCATTCACCTCCGTGAACATATAGGAAGAGGTCCATTTTTCTTGAAAAATCCGACACTCTGTGTCCACTTTTCTCTTTTTTGACAAAGACATTTCACTGAGGAGGGTGCCAGGGTCAACAGAAAAAGCGGGTAAAGCGATAGAACCGACTACAACACAGCGCCACCAGCGGACAATATAGGAACTGCAGATTTTAAAGAAAATTAAGTTTCTCTTTTTTTTTTTCAATAATTCAATAATTTATCCCGCGGGCCAGACTGAACCACCTGGCGGGCCGGTCCCGGCCCGCGGGCCGTACGTTTGACACCCCTGGTCTACATGAATGTCTGTAAAAACTACTGGGGTAATTGGAGTAAGGGCAATGGTTTCTGAGTAGTGCTTTAGCTTTCACAAATTGTGATTGGCTCCTCGTCTGTGGCATCATCTGCCCGAGGAGCTCAGACCGGAGAACTCCTTGTCCTCTAAAACCCAGATACACACTCACCTCCATCGCCTGGCATTTGACTCCCCTTCATGACTGGGTTTATGTTTCCTGCCCTTCATCTGCAATGTTTTTGTAATCGTTTATTAACCTGAGAGGTCCAAGCAGATGGCTCCGCCCACCCCGAGTCCTGGATCTGCCCAAGGTTTCTTCCCAATAGGGAGTTTTTCCTTGTCCCAGTCACTTTGGTGGGAGAGGTTGGGTTCTTGTTTTATATGTGCTTCTGTTTTGTGTGTTGAAAGAAAAGAAATTGAAGTAAAGGGGGCAGGAGGTCAAAAGTCAAAGATTGTTAAAGGGTTTGCTGAATAAGGAGAGAAAACATGAGGTGGTAACAGATAAATAGTTGCTATACTATTAGAAATTGTAGTAAAAATGATGTGATGTAGGAGGTAAAACCGAAATGTAGCCAACAGAGCAAATTATATCAAAAGCTTAATTCCAAAATCCAAAGAAGGAAAGAAGGTCTCACAAAACGTGATCATCTGAAGAATGCCTGCTGACTCCAGCGTCTTGATGAGCTAAACAATAGAAAAGATAACAATAGGACAGAGGAGGATTGTGTGACTGTGTGAATGAGAGTAATTACAGGTCGACCCGAAGAGGAAGCAGTGATGAAGAGTGATT
>CAESWR010002544.1:112694-132281 GCA_903171835.1 Mullus surmuletus | reverse complement strand
TCATCACTCTGCAATGTGAGATAGAAAAATATATAGGCTATACATACTGATTTGTGAAATTACATTTATACTCACAAATCTAATAAAATGGCTATGATTCGAGAAACACCAAGTAGACATGACCATTTTTCCAGCAGCTCATACTGTACACACAGCAAGAATTGATTTAGATCAGGGGTCACCAACAAGGTGCCCACGGGCACCAGGTAGCCCCCAAAGACCACATAAGGTGCCCGCAGGCCTGTTCTAAAATGTTACTTTATTTTGTTGCTATTCTTTTTTAAATCACTCTTGCAATTATATCGATTTGAAAATGACAATACCTAAAAAAAACCAACTAAAAAACATGTTTATACATGTAGTTTAGGTGAATTCTGACCTATTCTAGTTCAAAGGTCAAAGCAAATTTGTTGTTTCAGAAGAGTGTATCACACTGGTAGCCCTCCGTGAGAGTCAGGACTCATGAAGTAGCTCTCAGTGTCAAAAACGTTGGTGACCCCTGATTTAGATGGTCACCACCTGTACCTGAGCATTAGTCAGGTGTGGAGGTTTGGGAGCGGTGCTTGGTTTTTTTCTGTCAAGTGCTGGTGAGCCATTTATCCTCAAGCTGGGGGTCCGACAGAGTGGAGAGGGTTGCTTTGAACTCTGGGAAACAAAGGAGGAGGATTCCACTACCTCTCCCCCAATGGCAGACAGGCAGCTACGGTCAGAGCTGAGGATGTCGATGCCTTCTGTGGACGACTCAGTGGTGTCCACTAACGCTGAAACACACCAGGAGCACATTTAGCTCATTGTATTAAATAATTCTGCAAAAAAAGGTTGTTTAGTCATTAGGAAAAAAATGTCAGAGCTGGTTCCTGTCAGTATCACACTTACGCCATCACTAGATGGTGCAAAAGGTCCAGAATTGTCAAATTCAACACTCAGGAGTAAATATTTCATAATATTCAAATGTCATTCTACTTTAGGCTGATGCATCTCTTAGACAATATTGGAGGAAATCAAAATCCAGCTCACACAGAGGATGATGGACAGATTTCCAGTGTTCAAAGTCATGATGAAGATGATGCTGATGAAGATGGTGGTTGTTTATTTCATTGTCAGTCACAGCCTCAGGGGTGGAGCAGACAGCAGGACTGGTGTCAACTCCCTGTGACTGGTTTCCAGGATAACCAGCAGGGGGCAGTGAACCTCGGCCCGAGGAAGAAGACGATTGGCTGATTGTGGTGGAGGCCGTACTGCCGGAGCCAATGGAGTGCGGTCGCATATATTCTAAGCCCCTGTGTGAACAACATGCCAGAGGGACTGACAACACACAGAGACAGATTTCATCAATGAGATAATAATTATTTGATTTTGAGAGTAATGAGGGCAGAAGCATGATGGTTAAACCATTAAATGTGGCATGTTTAAATTTGATCAAACATCTTTAAGTTGTTACCCACCCTTAATCATTTAAAATAACACTAATCTAAAAGATCAAAAGAATCTAATGCTAGCAGTTCTGTGGCAAAGTCCCGTTGTGCAATGTTTTTTAAGGCATTTAAAATAATTAACAAAGTATAAAGACGGACGCACCATTCCAGAAATACTCTACTTACAACTGGATTCAAATACACAAACACTGGGAATGCATGTGGACTTAAAGAGACAAAAAGCAGTTTTCTCTGCTTGTACCAACAACGAAATGGAACTTTTGCTGTGAGCAGCAGATGAATTTGCAGTGCTCAGAGATGCAGAAAACTTGGTTCAATCAAAAAGTTAAGTCAATGCAAAGCAAAGTGACGTAATAGAGGAGAATATGACATTTGTGGAGGTAAGACCAAATGAGAAGGTAAACATGGTGCGTCTGTCAGAACTAAGCACCTTGCTCCAAAAAAAATGTAACTGTGTGTGGTTGGATGAGCACAATGCCCAGGAAAAGCTTTTCAAAAAGCAACTTTTCTTGCACAGGTGGACTGGGCCTGAGGCTGCCATTTTCCGTTGAGGTGAATGCCATTGTCAGCATGCTAACATGCTTACAATGCTAACATGCAGATGTTGAGCGGGTATGTCTACCATTTTTAGCACTTTAGTTTAGCGTGTTAACATGCTAACATTTGCAAATTAGCGCTAAATGCAGCCCAGCTAAGGCAGATGGAGTTTCATTAGTGTTGCAGGATTCTTCTCACTATCTTGGGCAAATTAGAATTTTGACCTGATGATAGACGGAAAGTCAGGGGACCACCAAAGTTTTTTCAATTCATCCTGAGGGGGACATGAATGTTATGGTACTAATCCCATCAGTCTTGTTGACACCACTCACAATAAAAAGACAAACAAACCTGTTGTAGTTCTAGCTGACAAGTCAAATGGTTTGCCATTCATTCTCTGGAGGCCATGAGTGTCTGAACACATCAGTGGACCAATCGTATGACTCAAACATTATTTAAAAACAGTTCATCCTATTTTTTCAGAGGATTTCATTATGTTCTAATGATGTGACAACAAATGTTGTGTGCAGAGTTCCGTACTTCTCCCAGGCAGGACACAGTTGACAGCTCGGTCACAGATGGCAGCATCGCTGGGCTGAATGTCCATGAAAGGTTTACGGCCCATTCCCATGAACACTCTCTCCTGCAAGCGCAGCTCTGGAACACGTCACATCAACACTTGTAAAGCACTCTCCTCTGCAGTATGTGCCAACACTGCAGTTGTTATGTTTGTCACTACCTCTACTGTGAGCTGCCTGATCCCATAGAATCCTCTCCAGATCAGTGGTCCATGCTTTCTTCACCTCCATGCTGGAGGCCTTCAGAGTGTAGGTGTCCTCACTCTTCCTCCTGCGGAACCAGATCTCAAAACAGAGACCGCTCATACCGGAGTTATGGGTCATCCCAATGTCGCTTGTCTAGGTTAAAAAAAAAAGACAGAGAGAGAGAGAGACAAATTGCAAGTCATAAAAAACGAAAGAAAAAGAGACAAATCATTTCACATGATACAATGTTACATAGAAGGACCCGAACCTCCCTTTGAAAAACAATTTCAAACCTTGAATGACTGCTTATAGATATAAACATCGTTTCCAATTTCTGTCTTCTTGGTCTTGCTGAAGAGAATAAGATCTTCGAACAGAAAGATGCGCCGGATACATTTCTTCTTTCTAAAGAAAACCGTGAACTCATCTTGTCGAATCAGCTGGCCCTGTTCTTTTAAATTTACCTGATAGAGCAGAGAAAAACATAGCAGAGCAAGGAGGGAAGACTTTATTTTCTTGTCACTACTGTGCTTGATGTGTACCTGTTCTATCATTTTCATATCTTACATCACAGTCTCTGATGGCGTCCATGGTGAGCAAATCATTGCCGTGACGCATCTGAAACCGAACCAAGTCGGCAGCAGCCTGGATCTCAGCCTTCTCCCGCTCCCTCTCACCGCTGGTCAGTTCTGGAACATACACACCTGGACCACACACGCTTTGCACACAACCATTCGATGCGAGCAGCGTGTCCTGGATCATGTCTTTTGGACGGTATGAGCCGGCCAGAGACAGCATGTCCTGCAACAGAAGGCTGTACTTGCTGATCCGCTGGATGGGCCTCAGCAGGTAGGAGGAAAGGTCCATCATGTCGCCCAGCTCCTGCTGCTTTTTCTGTAAAGGCAAAGAGAATTGGAACTTTTTACCTGGCTTTTAATTGGTTGCCATTTTGTCCACACAATAAGTGCACATATAGGTGTGAGGTCAAGACAGAACATGTAAAATGACCTTGAAGATGTCATGGCGACGATGCAGTATCAGGGCATCTGACCGTGGCTTGTTCTTGCTGTACAGTGCGTATAGGCCAAAACTCTCACTCTAAAGAAAGAACCCCAGTGAAATTAGGAGAAAAATTTAAATGCAAAAACATGATATAAAAACAACCTATATCAATTCCCTCCTCCCTGTACAACTCACATGTCTGAGAAAGCAACGGGCCACCATGGCAGGTTCCCTCTGACAAGCCTCCAGCTCTGGCAGGAAATAGTGGCTGTGGAAGTCGTAAAGCTTCTCTAGGTTGCCAAAGATGACACCTCGCTTGCCCCTGAGGTCCTGGGGAATGTCGGGTCTGTCCAGCAAAGGGAGGTAGTGGGTGAGGATGTAGCCCAATGAGCGAACGTACTCCCGCTCTGTGAACACCAGCTCCTCCAGGACACGCTGCAACCTCCTGGAAGCATGAAGACAACCCATTGAATGATTTAAAACAAACAAAGAACATTGAGTGTCCTCACCCTTTAAGTACTTTGATTCATTTTCTTAACCAAGAAAATCTGAACTTTTAATCTAAACATTCTACAAGCTCTTATATTGCAGTTGATGACACATGCTTGGAATGAAAACAAAAATGCGATACAGAAACAGATCTTGGTAAGGGGCTACATGTTGACCACAGACACACCCAGAGCACCTTCTGTTCATTAAAGCCAAGTATTTCAACCATTATCTGAGTTGATTTTTCAATCACAAGTCGCTGATTTGTGTCTGGAGGCCCTTTCACTCATCCATCCATGAGAACAAATATCAAAGAGAAGCAAACAGTGGGAAAAAATACCTGTAGTACTTCAGTGTAAGCTTAGAAAGAGAAGAAGCCATAAAACCTCATTAAATCCCACAAGACCACATTAGTAAATTGAAAGTGCGCAGCGAATCAACACAATGACCCAACTCTTATATTACAAAGAAAATTCATTTTTTCTCAACATTAATTCAGGAGGATTTCGCTGAAAACTTACAGGGCACTGCTGGCACTCTCCTTAGGACTCGCCACACAAAATGCCTCTTCATATCTCCCCACTGGTAGGCTCGAGTGTTTGTTGCTTAACGACCCATTGCCCCCCACGGCCCCCCGGTCGCTCATACAGGAGTCCTCTGAACAGAAGCTGCCATGGCGGGAAATCTGAAACTTCTGAGCCTCCTGGAGGATCCGACAGGATGGCTGGCCATGGTGGGAGCAGGACGAGGGGGGCCGGGTCCGCTGCTCTGGAGGAGTGGATGATCCAGCCGTCGCTGCTCCTGTTGCGCACGAGTCCTGGCTCACCGACCGCATCCCAAGACTTCGTCCCCATGGAAACCATTGGCAGCCAACAGTGTGGGACTGAGAGAGGGCGGCAGCATCTCTCTCACTCCTCGCCCTGCTCGCTTGTCTCCTCCTTGCTTCTTTTTCTATTCTCTTTGCTGACCTGATGAATACACAAAAGCATTGACTCTGCATCTAGGATGTGGGACACATTTGCCTTGAAGGTTTGATGCCACAGAGCAGTTTGTAGAGGAAACACATCTCATACCCCATATGAGACAGATTATGATAAAATACGAGTCCTCACAATGTTAACCACATGGTTGAAAGGCTTTCAATAAAAATGTCTTCTATAAATGTAAACATTATTTTGTCTAAAGGCAGCTCAAAGGGGCACACTGTATCTCCAATGAAGACTTGATCTTGTGTTACTCAACCAAGCAAAATTAACTAACTAAAAATGTACTGTTAATAAACCACTGTACACAAACATCCACAAATTCAAATCAGACAAACCACTGCTGTACCTTTGAGAAGACTGCGGAGTGACCTTTGACCCCTGGCTGGTTCCAGGATCACTTTGATCCTCAGGTTTGACGTTAGAGCAACCTCCAGTAGTACTGTTGCCTGTAACTGATCTTGTCCTCCCCAAGTCCACTGCCCCAGACACGATGCCCTCCCATTGTGGGTGCCGTGGCCCAGGAGTAGACTGTACCACCAGGTTCTGGCCACCCGGTGATGTTGCCTGGACATTTGTCCTCCCCACATCAACATAATGACACTCAGACCAGCTGTTAGAATGTGGTGGACCAGGGTAGACATCATCTGCATCATACATTCCCTCCTGAAGCTGCTGCCTGGCTTCCTGGCACCTCAGCCAGGCTGCATTCCAGATTCGCATCCCCCTGGAGCCCTGCAGGGCACTGGCCTGGGCCTTCACTTCCTGAAACTTCTCAGGACTGAACTGCAGGAACCTGTCTTGGAAGGTCTGAAGGATGGAGCAGTCATTGTTTGACAGTAAAACGCTGGCTGGGCCAGAGCAATGTGCTCCAACTGGCTCATACTGGCAGGGATGGGACACGTTTGGTCCTTGGTCTTGGTTGTGCTGTTGTGTTAGAGGGTTTGATTGATTGACAGATATTACACTTCGATCATTTTCTTGCATGTTGAAGTTTCTGGATTGACTCTGGTCCAGATACTCAGTGCACTCACGAGCCAGAGTTGTAGCCTGTGGGAAGAGCAAGTTCTTTTTGTAAAACAACATCGCAATTTGTTGATTTTATCATGTAATCTCTAAGCTCTGAATTGGTGATACCAAATGTATCTACATACTTCTTAGTATTTAGGCCGTACAGTGAGTTACATATAAATGCTTCTTGATGAATAGACCAAATGCATACTGATCTTGATTATTTGAATCATGAGTAGAGTTCTGATACAAACCTGCTCACAAAAATCACACACGTTGACCATGATCTGCAGCTCTTTCCCACATGCCTCCGCCCTGCACATGAAATCTTCCAAGCCTGTTTTGAAGGTGCTGACTAGAGTCTGGAACGCCTCAGTCTCTGGGTAGCACAGCCCAGTCTGCTGCAGCCGTTCTGCCTCTGATGCTAAGGACATGGCATGGTGTCTGCGGTCCTGGACAAAGAGGAAGGGAGACAAGGAGAGTAAGACTACTGAACAGGCAGACACTCAAAGATGGCTGGAGTCAAACTCACACTAGCTTCAATAAGAAAACCCGTGAAGCTATTGAGTATCTGCTCCAGGTGGTCTCCAGAGTCTTCCACTGTTTCGGCTTCCAAGAGATGGCGCTCTCCCTCCATGTTAAACCACTGTTGTATCTTTTTAAGTAGGGAAGGTGAAAAAAAACATGTTATTCAGAAAGACGCACTCCTTTTTCAAAAATAATTTGAATCTCTGATGGACAAGTGACTGTATGTGTGCTACCTGCGCAAAGTGTCCCTCCATCTCTCGAACTTGCAGCAGATACTCCAGGTGCTCCAGAGACACGTTGGACCTCTGCACGAGGATGTGAGCCTGCTCCTCCACATGGTTGTACAGGCTGGTCAGTGAGTCCACTGCATCACTGCACCAAAACCAAACACTTTTAGACATATACAGTGAAACAACTTACTCTGGAGATTAGTTCTGCTTAGTTGATGTTCTGTTTTACGGGTCAAACAGGCCATGAACACATCTGAAAGCGACTGAAAAGCCAACATTTGGGCTGCATGTAGATACAGAAGGTGAGAGATGGATATTTTGGCTTCACCTGAGATCCTCCCATTGGGGATATTTCAGGTCACTTTCTTTCCTAAGCCTGGCCAGGATAGCCCCTCCTTCCCTCTGCAGGCCAACCAATCGGCTGTCCTCGAGCACATCCCGCATCAGAGTCCTCTGATCCATCATGCACTGCTGCACAGACTGAGAGATAGAAAAAAGTTTTCGGGCAAAGTAAATAACAGCAAACTGTTTTTGTTGCACTACATGTATCATCGATCCATGATCAATCAGGTTTCATAAGCAGAAGAGGCAATATATGCTCCAACTTGTGAGCGATCACAGACTGAGCAGGTTTTACTAACTGGTTTGTGGCTAAAAACAACATCATTAGAAAGCAGTGTGAATTACCTGCACTGTGTCCATCCTCTGTGGATCCTCTAACTTACTGATGGCCCTCAGTAGCAGACTGGAAGCCTCATGAAGATCAGACACGAATGGAAAGAGTTTCTGGATGGGGAAAAATGTTCAGAGTTTAAGTAGTGCATCACGTGCTGAGATAGAGGACAGACGTAGGGAGACAGTAGCTCGGTGCAGTGGCCGCATCACCTGGTGCAGCTCCATCCAATCATAGTGGCTGTGTGGCAGACTTCCTTCCAGGCGGGAGCTACGCTGACCGTCTTCCACCAACTTCAACAGAGCTCTCATTGATGTAATCACCTCAGTCTGGTTGGAGGAAACAAACAGCAGATATTTCTCATGTTTTAGACCAATAATGTCTCCAATATTTGGAGTAAATGGCTGAGTAACCACAATGCATTGACCTGGATCCCGGGACACCTCTCTGGCCGGAGCCTGCTGTCTTTATCCACCAGCAGCACCAAACTACTCACTGTCTGGGGATTCTGCTCCTGTAGGAATTAAACAGGCCATAAATGCTGCTCACCAACCATCATGCATCTTCAGTTTCCACTATACCCTTTCATTGACCCTAGCAAACATATTGAACAGTTGAGTTGATGCTTGACCCCAAATCAGTTGGTGATCGGAGACTTGTGCACATACATGGTAACTCCATCTATCAGGTCACATCATTCTAATATCTTGGTGTGCACATCGACAGTGACTTTAGTTGTCACACATAGGTGGAAAATGTCTGAGCCAGGGTCCATCAACGCCTCAATTTTTTGAGACGACTCGGACTGTTTGGCGTTGTTCTGTAGAAATATTATGGCTATTTCTACAGAGCCACAATAGAGTTCATAATTAGGTAGGGCATCACCTTGTGGTTTGGTAACCTTACAGTCAAATACAAATCTCAAATCAATTCCCTGGTGGGGGCTGCTTTTAAGATCGTGGGCAGGCTTGAGCAGGCTGCTATCAAAGGCCAAAAACATTCTCACTGACACATCAAATGTGCTCAGTTCAGAACACATTATTAAACTCAGGCAGAAGGTACAGGGTTCGACTCTGTAAAAACAATTGCCTCAAACATGAATTTATCCCCCTATCAAGCTCATTAACGAGCAGCTAAGGAAGAAAGAACAGAAAAGAAAGAGGCAAATGAGGCCAAGGTAATGGTGTTGATGAGATGAATGTTGTATGGGTGTATTTCTGAATGTTGTTTTTGATCATTGTGTCACATTGTTTTAAGTGTATTTATTATCTTTGAGTGTATATGTGAGTGTATATATGTTTTTATAGTTTTTTTGTATTGCACTGCAGCACTGCCCTTTTATCCAAGATAAATTTCTCCCATTGGAGACAAATAAAGAAACCTTGACCCTGACCTTGGCACTAACACCAAACACACCCCCTTGAGTGCTCTATACCTGAAGCGTCATCAAGGCCTTATACAGCTGAGGCGGAGGATGTGTCTTCCTCGCATCAAAAATGAGAGTCATCCCAGCTTCTCTGATTTCTCTCCTGCATACAGAAATAAGAAAGCAAATCAGTGCAAGACTGACACAACCAGAGATGTCAGAATGACCTTAAAATCTATATGGCTGAATGTATTTCTTCATTCATTTGCTGGGGTTACAATGTCAAACCTTACCTGATGATGGAGTGGAAGTAGAGCAGCATACGTAGAACCTCCTGGCTGGTTACATTTCCTCTCCATCCCTGATGGTCTCCATAGAACTCAACTATTGCCCTTCCTGTCCTGTCTCTGCCACCTGAGAGGGTCGGTAATATAAAGATCAATGTATTATTCACAAAATGCCAGCCAATCTTGCCTCAGAAGAGGTTGTTTAAGTGTCATTCTTTTTCTCATCACATTCTATACAGAATTTAGTCCAACTAAATGTAACCTACCTGTAAGAGCTCCTACCCCTTGATAAAGTGGGTGGGCTCTGGGGTCTGGATTTCCCAGGGGAAGGTGGTCGGGTCTTGGGTGAGGGAAGGGATGCTTGAGGTTCTTCTGCACCTCTGTTGCGGGAGGTCTGACTCTCTGAGTTGGGTTGTCTATCTGGTGGCTGTTTCCAACAGATATGGACTGAGCCCCTTCTAAAGCGAGACAGTATATTTAGTCATACGTAATTTCATTTTGGTCTCATAATGAACAAATCTAAGAATGTGCTTACCACATCTGCTTACCTGGTATGGTCAGTTTCCTCCTGTTGATTTTCGGTGAAACCAGTCCAAAGGCTGTGCTTTTTTTACATTTGACCACGTGCAGTTGGGGAATCTCCGCACAGGAGTCGGCGTTCTCTCTTCTCCTGACCTTCTGGCCTTCAACTATGACTAGATCACACTTCTCCGAGGTATCCACCACAGCTGTAGAGAGGGAGGAACATCTTCCGTCTGGCAGGGACTCTCGTCTTTTCTGCTGCACTGAAAGGGGCTTTGAAAAGCGCGGGCGTATGGAAATGGATGTGTTTTGCAACCCTGCGCAAACCTTGTCCATTTCTGAAATTTTACCATAATCATATGGTAATCTATGAATTACACCTGCCTGTTTTGGATCATTCGTGGTTGGCAAAGCTCGGTCTGTGTTGATCCTCATTCCTGGAGATGAACTTGATTTGTCATAATGTGCATCCCTTGGTTCCATATATGGCACACTGGTCCACTGGGTTGATGGCTCTGGTCGTGTTGCAAATCTTGAAGTATTTGTACTCCTTAAATCCATACAGGGGGCAGAGTTTGTATCCCCTATTTTCCAGCATGGAGCAGTGTTTTTTTCTCCTGACTCTTTGCAGATGGCTCCACTAAAGGAGGAAAGGGACTGGTTTTGCACCTCATGACCACAGCATATCTCCTGTACATTGCACCATGGATCACTTGTTCCCGACGGTCTCTGCCTGCCGTCACACTGAGAGAAATCCCCATCCTCCTCCACTACATCGAGCATGTTCTCTCTCCCTCGCTGCTGCCCAAGGGCCACAGGGTTTTGTAGAGCAGCCTGGTAGGAGTCTCTGTACCGACACCTTAGCTCCTGAGCTCTGGAAACCTTCCCCCCCTGCCGCCGCCTCATGCAGGGGGTGCAGGGTTTCTCGGAGAAACGGACAGTGCGGACACACTGGGAGTGCTCAAAGGAGTCTAGGTGAGGTTGACGGGACTGGGAATGGTGGAGGGTTGAAGGTCCTATTTCTGCACACATTTGAGGCCTTAAAGAGTCTGCCAGTTCTGACCTACACTGACTGGTTGTTTGCTGTTTTGTGGGTGAATGTGCTTGTGATTGACCTTGATATGGCACTTGCGTGCTGAGTTGTCTTTGTGTTTGCACGTATGACTCCATTTGTGCTGGTGATTGCATTTGTGCTTGTCTGTGTGTGTAGACTTGTGCTTCGCAATGCGTGTGTGGCTGCATTTTCACTTCTGATTTCTGATGTTCCTCTTGTAACTGAACTCGCCCAAAAAGCATAGTTGCTTGCAGTACATCTATATAGTCCCCTTCTGCAGCTGTTTGGCCCACTTGCTCACTTCTGCTTGTGTCTTTTAGGATTGTATTGCACGTTTTATGTTCAGATTCAATCTTTACTGCATCCTTGCATGAATTACTTTTACCTGAGGCGCTGCTTTTTTTTGAAGCAGCACCAGTAAAGCGGCTATCCCACGTATTTGGGGACACCCAGCCTATAGGCTTTGCCTCTGCTTCAGTATCTTTGACTTTGACCAGTCTGGATGCAGAGGCACTACTCGTATCCACGAGGCAGAGTGACACAGCAATGCCGTGTTTCGCTGGACATATTCTGGTCTCCACAGAGAACGTAGAGGGATGCGAAGAGGAAGGTGGGGCTGAATGCTGAATGTTGATAGGGCACTTTTGTGGTGGAGTTTCTTCTAAAGGAGAAAGCAGAAATGAAGGATTTGAGGAAGAATTCTCAGGTAAACAAGAAAGAGGTGGAGGAAGAGGAAGCTGAGGTGGTAAAGGAGGAGATGAAGGAGGAGCAGAGGCCATACTACTCCCAGCACGCTGTGGCAACTCCACAAAATCAGGTACGGCCACCTGTTTCCATGGTAACCTCACCACACCATGCTCAGTGGCAAGCAGGCACTGGCTGAGAGATGTTCCATGGCGGCCCTGGTTGATGTCCTCCAACCAGTCGAGGCTGAATATACACGGATATGAAGTTTCTGGGATTGGGGTCTCCTCGACTACTTCCACCCTCAGCTCCTCCTCCTCCAGGAGGCTGCAGACGACAATGCGAGCTGACTGGTCACAGAATGGGGTCACCTGGAGGTAGAAGTCGCCAGGTTGAAGAAGGTCTGGGTCAATGGGAGCAAGATGGATGACGACTTGGTCATGCAGACACAGAGGCCAGCCCTCACAGACGAAGACCGCATCAGAGTACTGAGCCTGAAGAGGACATGGACAGGACAGGATTTGAACACAAAATGACACATTTAAACTCTCAATGTTTTGTGATGCAGACCCCTATAAAGCTCTGACAGTTACATGTATTGGGTCATGAGTGGATAGCCTTAGTTAGCCACTTCAAACCTGAGAATGTATATTCCATTCCATCCAGCCATGCCTTAAACTTGCACTCCCTCTAATGGTCAGAGTTGTACAGAGAAAATGTCCCTGCCTCTTCATTGATTTCTTATCTCATTAAAGAATTTCCTGAATTAATCTTGCACATTCAAATGATTATGGTAGACAACATCCTTTTATTAGTAATCTGTGAATGTGACAAGAAAACATTTTTGTACGCATGCTAAAAGAATGCAGTCATTGGTGTAGCAGACCACTTCTGAATGGGGTCTTAGCGATCAAATGTCAGATGGCATCCTCAATGTGTCTCGGCTGCATTCACACCTGTACTTAGAGCTGCCCACTCGTGATCAGCTAGTTGAGGTCCCGGGGAAAGCAGGCCTCAAGTATTTTTAAGACAGGGACTTACACAGGCCGCCTGCTGCACGCAGTCTAGAATGTGTTTGGCCGGGACCAGGAAGTCCAACAGGCATCGTAGGGCGTCCCCCTGATAACGATCGTCGATGATCTGGAAGAGCTGGCTCAGAACAGTGGGGGCAGTGGCCTCAAAGGGCGGGTACAGAACTGACAGCAGGTTTTGGATGGACCCCTCCAGAGAATCAAGGTTCTGGAAGCACAGGAGAGGAAAAACAACTATGACTGATGTTCTGCAACGCTCATCGTTAAACATAAAGTCGGCCAGCCAGACAGCAAACATGCAAGAAAACAGTGTGGTGGCTGGTCTCAAGGCTAGCATGCCACCTGGTTTATGGTTTCACATTCCCTTTGACCCGAACTTGTGGCCTGCTACCCGCTTTTAGGCCCTGCTTTATTTAGTGCAGCACAGACCAAGGCAGCGGACCTCAGGGGTTAATGTATATACATGCATGGCTGACGCACCATGGGGAGATATATGGCATCATGATGGCTGATGTGTGAATGTCTGCACATAGTGGGAATGCTGCTGCCGTATTTTCTCAGGTACATGTCACTTACTGTGTAGGGTTATATCAAAGTCAGCACACAGCATGAAATGCACAGTAAAAATGTGTCGAGAGTCAGATATTTAACTTTTATGATCAAACCATTATGAGATCAAAACAGACGCGGGTGTGGTAGTGTGATGAATGATGTCCCTGCAGATACACTTGGCTTCCTGTTTCTTATTGTGAAGCATTCCTTCCACTGCACCTTTGAGAGCCAATAAATGCAGCACTTTTGGGTTTTCAAAAGTTCTTGAGATTTGCAGTGACATGCACCATATGCTTGTTTTCTCGCATGTCCTTGTGCCTTTGTTGTTTTTTATGTGCCTTTTTATCCTTACCCTCTCCATCTCATCGCTTTATATTATCATCCGAAAGCCTTGAACTCTCTGCTGGTCCAAAGCCCCCACTGCTACACAGACAAATATGACTCCGAGCTAACTAGTCAGTCCTGCCGCACCGACAAAACAGTGACGGCCATCATGCTAACAGGAAGATGACTGCTCAGCATTGAAGGCTGATGAATGAAAATGAGGATGGGTTAGAAACCCACGTTATGTACTGTAAGCAAATTTAAATGAGGGTGCATGAATCCTAAATTAGTTCCTTTCCTGAGGACGATGAGCAACCTCGCCTCCTAAATAATGAGTGTGGGAGGTCCAGGTATGGCTTGTGTGGAAATTTCTGAATTTTAAATCAACTGTGACCTTAAAAAGGAAAGTATGATGCTGGGTTGGGCTGCTTCTAGTCAGCTAGAGAGCCTTTTGGAGTACTTTCAAGTTGAGGAAGATATGTAGCTCAGTGTGTATTAACACTGCTGGTAACATGATCGTTCCCAGTCACTGCACAAGGACACAAGCTGGCATGCAAATGTAAGGCCGTTTACAGCAGAAATTCTTTGAGGAGCGTGTGTTTTCGCATTAATGTGTCTGAGTTTGGCCTGCACGGACGTGTCCCTCTCTGCGCGGATGGCCTTCTCTCTCTTGCAGATTCACGCGGCTCTATATAAACACCCAGATCTCTCTCACTCAGCCACTGAAATAAATGACGACGCTCACATTACTGCGGATAAGATGTCCCTGTGCGGGAGCTGAGGACAGTTTGAATATCTCTGTCCAGTATCATTATGAAACAGAAATAGTCTCTGCACATTCCAGATGTCAAGGAGGTTCCCGCCTAGACAAGAACAGAAATATTTAAGACTGAAAAAAAGCATGGGTATGGAGTTGATGGTATCTAGCAGGGTGACAGGAAATAATAGGGGACAGGAAGGGTTAGTACACCTCTGTTGCTGCATGGCAGGCGCCTTTTGTGCAATTCCCATTAATATTGACGGAAAATATTGTTGACCATTTTCATAAACGGCTGTTTTCATCTGGCAAATTGAAGAAAGCATGAGTTCTTGTCACTTGGAGGTGCTTCTTCCTAGTAGTAGTTTGAGCATGGCCCCGACAGGAATATCAATCCCTGACCTAGTTGTCTTTTGATTATTTATAAAACCACTGTAACTGCTCTCAGTTTATGAGTCTGAGGAGGTAAAAAATTCAGCTTGTGTAATGGTTTGTATACAAAATGCCTGAGAAATATCTAAAGCAAAATAAGCACAACTGATGTAATTTGGCCAAACTTCAGAGCATCTTCAGACACTGATATGATGTCCCTAAAGAAGCATGAAAAGAATCCATTTCCTGTGTTTACATCGGCATTTTTGCATGAATGGAAAAAAACCTCAACCTCAATTACACAAACTGAGGGGCTCATTGTCATTCAGTATCAGCTCATCGTCATTCCACAATCATCATTCATAACAATTGTGAATTGGAGCTTCACATTTCAACTAACTGACAAAAATGACTGATGATAAAAATATTCGAAATAGAAGACAAAAGAGGTCATGACCCTGTGGATAGGGATAGATAAACGGTGATAAATGTGAAAATCTTTTGCTCCAAGTGGCATGAAGAATATCTTAAAAACTGCACTGGAAAGATACATCAAGTATTTGGATCAGCATGTCATTGTGATTTTGAAAAGTGAAGATTCATCAGCTGGCATCAGTGTTACTGCATAGGTGATTGTGGTAAATTAGCAAAAGGAATCAAGCTTTGGAAAACAGATTTGTCATCGCTGGCACGTTTCCTGTAGTGATGAATGTGAATGATTTAAATCTCATTGCTGCCAATCACAGACTCAAACAGACGGCTGCATTGGAAGACTAAAGAAAAAAAAAAATCAGCCCTTCAGTGCTGAGGGGAAAATTCTTGAATCCAACTCAATTGAGAGAACTAATGTTCTGAGATAATGAATTTGTCATAGCGGAAATAATGACATTTTATTCCAACCTAACAGAATTATACTCAAAATCAAATCTCTGTTTCATTCAATTGTTCACTGCTGCTCCTTGCGGGCGCTAATAGAGAAATATGATACCACACAAGCAGGTGAATGATACATTATTCCTCAGAGTATCTGGTCATAAGAGTCAGATTACACACCGCAATTTCAAGGAACATTAGCCTCTCCGTAATGAAGTACATTAAGTCACATGCTGCAATTAATCCATCTGGGAAAGCGACTAAACAGTGCTCTTTTATTTTAAAGCAGCTGTCATTGTTCCGCAGGGGCATATTGCTTCTTATTTAGAATATGTGCTCTGCTTTTCAGCATCTGTATCACAACACTCTGATGAGGTGGTCCGCTGCTCCTCTGAGCTAGTCACTGAGAAACTGCAACTTTCTGTATGACAAGAACTCGCGATGACTGAGTGGGACATGCCGATTGCGATTGACAATCTTAACTATTTGAGGAAAATTCAATTGTGCTGTAAGCAGATTAGAACTGACGCAGAGCCGGCCAATGGAGCACACAACACAAATATCTGAGGATAAAGAGGCTCCCTATTGACACAGATGCCTGCTGAGATTATGCTTAGCTGAGATTGTTTCACTAAACATGACAAATATGCAAATGTATAAAATTCTTATTCTTAATTATTTTGAGGCAGGAAGGTTATATAACTAATGAGCATCATATTTTGAATTTCAATGTGTCCTGAGACTCATTTTAATCGAGGTTACCTTCAAAATGTTTGTCTTTTTTAATTATAATTGTCTTGGAATGTGACGTACAACTATATTATATTCATTCTTAGATGTTTCATGCAAGCCGTGGAGGATTGTTACAAGCATATGCAACTATCCAAGTTGAGGGTTGGGATGAAAAATACATAAAAATGACATCTTCACAGGTTTCGCACAAAACTGTTAAACCTTTTTTAAGCATTTTTGTTTGTGTATGTCTAAATTATTCATGTCTGTGCTATTCACAGCTCAGAAAGACAGGAGAAAAGGTACAAATCTCGATCTTTTGATGGGGTTCTTTTTTTGAGTAAATGGATGTACCTACAAGATAACACGATGTACCTTTCACCTAAAAGCTGCATTTTTAGACTAAAAGCCACAAAGAGAATCACAAAAGTTGTTTTCTTTTCCTCCCCCAGCATCTACCTTGTGGTCCCTTAACGTCCACACACACGTGGTGAAACCCAAGCAGGGATGCGAGCCAATTTACACCGCTGTTTGGACGCAAACACAGGATGAGTAGAACGACTTGACATGACCACTTAGGCACCGATGTGGGCAGACGGTATATTTAGTAGCTTCGTGGGGATCAGCGTATCGTGGCCGGTGGAAGACAAACACTAATCATGGCCGCCTTGATCAGCAGGACGGTTTGAAGGTGGCTGTAAAGTGGCAGTGAGGAGGTGTCGAGGCCTGCATTTAAGTCATTAAAAACACGCGTCAGGGAATCATGAAGGAGACCGGGCTTTGAGCAGGTCTTTAAAATCATCATGAGTGAGTTGGCGTGTCTGCACCCGGTGTCTGTGTGTGTAACACGGAGAGGTGTGTTATTATATCAAAATGTGGCTTAGCTTTCACTGGCATCTTATCTGTAATTAGCCCACAGCTGTGCTTAGGCAGATTTCAACACAAACAACCAGAAGCTGTCACTTAGATACAGGGAAAAAAAACAGGTGAAAAACAAAGAGGAACTGCAACGAGTCACAGTGAATCCGAAAATTGCACGTGCAGATCAAATTATTAGTCGGCTAATTGCGGCTTTATCAAAGTGCATTCTCGCGATAAGTCGTTCTGCTTGCGCCGCGGCTCATAGAAACCATTAAGAAAACTTTGGATCTCAGACAGAAAGCGGCGGATGCTTTGCTTGGAGAGTAAAAGTGAGCACTTAGCAGTTGTCCACACCCATCAGACTTTAAAACACCCGGCAGCTGGCTCAAAGCCGTATCAGCTCAGTCAACATGTCAGCTATGTTGCCGCCACAGAAAGCCTCTTTTAGCAACATCGGAAGTGTTGCTGTGTGTCCGGACGCTGCTTAGCCCTTTGCCAATACGCGAGCAGGGTGGGGTGACGTGCAGAGGGGGGGGGGTCCAGGTAAAGAGGAGGTGGTGATTTGTAGTTTGGCAAATGGAACCGCTGAGCTTATTTCCATTGAATCACCCAGACGGGGACAAGAAGTCTTTCTGCTGAGAAGGAAAAAAGATGCTCTGTGTAACCTGGTCAACACAGGAACAAATTCCCAAACATTGAGGTCACTCCTCAAAGCAGGAACAGTCAGGTTAATGGATTCTGGTTTCAACGACATGGCAAATATGCAGGAAACAGGGTGGGAAAAATCACAGCGGCACACACACACATTCATACACCCGTCCTGCCAAATCAAACCTACAGGAGAGCTGGGCGGGCTTTTTAAAATTCATCTCCCTGCATAACATCCTTCCAGTAAGTCGACGCCAAACAAAATCAGCTTTATGTGCATGCTGGGCACACCCTCCCTCATAGAAAATACATCCATTCAGGAATTTCCTCGTCAGGATGTGCAGGCTGAGGTTGTCAAAGCGCCTGAGAGAAAAGGTTTCCCTAATTTCAGAGACAGCGCCGTTGCCCCGGGCCGCTCTCTTCACACCGGATCCCTTCCAGCTCCGCCGTGACTCACATGACAGCGAGCGAGGATCCGGGAAGGAGGCAGATACAGTGGATGGTTTGTGTAATGGGCCTTAATGCTCAGTAACCTGAAACCTTCACCTTGAGTCAAAACACTCGAGTGGAGCGGCAAGCCGGCTATGGGAGCTATGTATGCATAGTACACGGGCACTACATGTTTCATAAAAAGACGCCTGTCAGAATGCAATAAATGAATAAATCAGCGGATACTACTTCAAAAGGGACAATACAGGCATGTGATGTGTTGGGGGGGGACGTGAATGAAATGTTTTGCAGGCTTAAAATAGTGACATGTGTGTAAGAGGATAATGTGGGCTAATGGTTTTTGAGGTCTGATCTATAACATCAGAAAACAGACTGCTCTTTTTTTTTCTCGCTGACTGACCTTAATATATCCAATCTAGTTGTCGAACTGATGCTGCAGATTGTTGGTAAGGAGCAGCGTAAGGCAAAAAAAATATCTTAAAAATCCCCGCACACCACCTCAGAGAGAAGTGACTGGGGACGGGTTGGTCTTCATAAAAACACTCAACATTTGACAAGAGAGTTCCGTATTACGCAGACGGATCAAATCAAACCTTCAAATCAATTTGAAGTACTTTGAAGGTCAGTTTGCGGTGGATGACGACAGTTGAGTTTGATAGTCAGAACTGATGTAAAAGGGTCTCAAAAGCAACAAACTGTGCGTTACCTTACCATCTTTCCTTCTGTGTTGCCATTCCCATTCATCACAGCAGTGTCGCTTTCTGAAATAATCCCACCGATCATCCACAGCTGCCGCTTCCCCTGCGTGGCTGCTGCTGCTGCTGCCGGACCGAAATGAAATCCATTCTCGCCCAGACCCCTCGCTCCCAACTAAGCGGTGACCGGGGAAACAACCTTAAGCCAGCTGGAAGAGGATGAGCCTCACTTAGTCTCTGATTTCCAGCCGCTCGGTGTCTCTGATTTAGTGGGCTCGCTCTTTCCCTCTGTTTTCTGTCTCTGTCTCTTAGCTCTCGCAGCACATCGAGTGCCGGGCGCTATGTTTGTCTGAGAGGGGCAGCGTGACCAAACATGAGGAGAGGTGAGAGTTAGAGAGAGGGAGAGAGAGAGGGAGAGGGAGAGAGAGAGAGACTGGAGCGAGGCAGGCTGCAGTAAATCCAATAACATGCAAACACAATTTTTTTCCCTCTGTGATGTCTACTTATACTTACACACAGCCACAGTCTCAGTGGCATCCTGATCAAACACCATTAACCACAAGGAATTGTATCGGGCAAGTTTGAATCTGATGACGCATTAGATGCTCATTCATCTCAAATTTGGAGGCAAGAAAATCTGCTTTGATTAAACAATTAACTCACAGGCTAAGGTGAGCAGTTTGGAATGTAGTCATAATAAATAACTACTATAACTAATCATTAATC
>CAESWR010002544.1:0-30414 GCA_903171835.1 Mullus surmuletus | reverse complement strand
TTGTCATGATAGAGATAAACAAGCTTGCTAATTACCGTAGAGGCAATTTTCAGAGACTTATATTGGTTATATTGTGTTCTGAGGCAGCTACAGTTTCACTTGTAACCTCTTTAAAATTCACCTCACACCCAGTCTGCTTCTGGATTTGATTCAGCTGGAGTACATTTACGCCTGACATTAAAATGCGATTGTGGTATACACATTGAAATTGGATTTCTCTTTCCCTTGCTGAAATGCAGATTGTGTCCTTCACGTCCTTTAAAACTGACAGTAAACAGTTCTCCATCTCAACATCTTATGCTTGTTTATCAGAAAGAATTCAATTTTTGACAAGAATTTTACAATCGGCACTGTTTGTATGCGGTTTGATTTACTTTATTTGTGTCTGTAGTCGCATTATGCGAGTGGAGATGCTTTACATTTCCTATGTAGACGACTTGAGAATGAGCACTGCATCACATGCTGCTTGCTGGAAAGCCGATCTTAAGTTAGAATGCATCTATGAACTTTCACTGCAGAGCCCAGGTTTTGAATCCCAGGCATTCCTTTAAGATACTAAAGGTCATTGAACTTTCACAGTCAAATGATACCAGCTTTAATGGGCTTTAGTATACACCAAAATTATATGATATGTTTTTATCCCCTTTAGCTCACAGCCATGTGTGGTACAATGGTTAGCTTTCTAGACTTTAACCCCAGAGCCTGTGGTTTGAATCCTAGTCAGTCCTGAAAGGGTCTATGGATGGGTCTTTGATGGGCTTTACTGTATACTAAAACCATATAGGTCCATACAAGGACCACACCACAATCATAAAGCATGTCTTGATTCCTTCAAACACATAAAAATGGTTAAACCTCAGTAATGAGGGTGGGTGTCTCCTTCATTCCTTTTATGATGTAACATGGATTGATGATTTCCATAATAACCTTCCCAGGACCAGAATGGTTTGGCCACTGGACCTTCACCCCAGAGCCAAGGGTTTGAGTCCTTACTTTCTTCTAGAAGGGTTCTTTTAATGGGCTTTACAGTATACCACATTTATATTAAATGTATTGCTACCATCTAACTTGCAGTCATGTGTCATATAATGGTTAGCTCTCTCGACCTCCATCCTAGGGTTCGAGTCCCAATCCTTTATGATAGAATGGTAATAGTCCTAAGATTAATATATAGTTATGAACCAAACAATATGTTTTTCCTCATTCATTTGGTGTTAGACAACAGAAATCTTGCAAACCAATAAAATGTTTTACATTTCTATTGCATTATAATATAAACATTATCTTAAAGCAGATTAAAAACAACAAACTTGATTGAACTCGTTTTTCTTCTTTCCATCTGTGTCTCTATGAATAACTTCTCACTCCTCAACTATGGAAGGAGTGTATCCTCAAATAGAATCTTCCTGTGGTTGGTAACTTTGTGAATTTAGATTAGAATTCCACCAGCTATACACGGGGGTGAGCATACTGATTAATTAAATTAATTTCCATGCCTTTCAGGAGCTGCTAATCCACCTAAAACGTTGTAGTCACTATCAATTTCATTAGAGTTTTTGTATCACATCTTGTTCTAAATTCTTTTTCAGAGGCTTTTCTGTTCCGAAAGTGCGCAAGTGTGTGCGTGCATGCAGGCATGTGAGTAGGCTGCTCTGCTATCACCCAAAGGCGCAGGCCACCACCACAAAGCACCACAGCCATCATATTCAGAATGGAGATAAAAATTAATTTGCTTTTCCCTCCTCCCTATCTCTGCATGCCACTCTCCACCTCCTCCTATCTCTTGTTCTCCCTCCCTCTTTCGCTTGCCTCCTACACTGTTCCAGTATACATTTATCTCTTACTGTATGTCCTGCTCGCTGCCAGCATCTCTCCTTCTCACTGCAGCTTCTAGCCGTGTCAGGTTTGTGTGCCAGACGCTCGTTGGGAAAGCTATTAGACACTTGCAGACTGAAAAATTGAAATAGAAATGAGGCTCGAGCTTTTTCTTGTTCTTTCTTTTTTTATCAGCAACGCACCACACTAGCAGCCATGCATCCATCCATTCGTCTCAGTTTTTTTTTAGTCAGTTTCTGCATTGTGTTATACGATGCAAAAAATGTAAAATTTATGTGTGCCGTCTAAGCAAATTGCCATGCTAATGAGCTGCTGTTAACATTTGAGTTGCAGCAAGAACAGAATAGGAAATACATGAGGTGTCTGACTTTTACACACTTGAGATGGATTCCCTAATAATCCTTCAAGTAAAATTATTCAGCTCTTCCCCCAGTGGGGTCACTGGAAAATTAGGACCTTAAGCTGTGATCCAAAGGAGAGCGATGCCTTTGACACTACAGGGATTGCCACCGGATGGCCCAAAAGACCCACAAGACCACCCTTAAGTGTTTATGCTCTAATCTGTTGTACGCACTTAACAGACTTTGCCACTTAGCTCATGAACTCAACAAAGCAAATATGGCAACATCAGGCACAAGTAACCATCATCCACCACCAATCAAAAACCATTCAGCATGACATGAAATAGAGAAGCCAACTGTGCTTTGATTGGGAAGCTTTGTTAATGAATCAGATATATTGTCAATTTGAAATGAATGTAAAATATATACATTATGATTATCCAAAAGGTCATTAAATCATCTAAATAATAACTTAATTGATGGATGATCTTTTCGACATTTGATACAGCAGAGACAGCAGAGAAAATTGAATTCTGATGCTGGACTTGGAATTGACAGCTTCCCACTCATCCAAAATTGCTCCCTTGTTTGAGCTATGATGGGAAAAATACATGTCTATCAGTGAATAAAGTGTACAGGAGGGGAGAAGAGATGCTTTGACATCAGTTTCATCCTGGTGTGTGATTTTGTGAGACACCCCGCAGATAACAGTTAACAGTTAACAGTTAAAGTTGTGGATTGTGAGGTTTCTGCCCACTAAATCAGGGATATCATGGTTCTTCCATTAAGGTTGGCATTAGCACAGTGCTCCTTCTGGACCTGCCAAACAAAGGAGTTGTGCCATTTTTGATTCAGATGATTTGTGGACTGTTGTCTGTAAGAATTTGGTGTCTCAGATCAGTTGCTCTCCTGATGAAGAGGATGCAGAGTTGACGGTAAGGCTTATTGTCTACAAAGTTCATTGCAGTGATATGTCACCGTGCATCATGATTTGCACAGCATTAACTTTTCACTATTCTAGACAAGTTTAGCTTGATTTGTGTGCCAATTAGGCAATGGGTTGGGGATGGGACTTCAAGAGTTCTGTTGATGAGCTGTGTCGTGACTCAAATCACTTCCAAGAGAGAGAAAATAATCTTAGTGCACCAATAGACTTAAAGGTGAAAAAATGAGAGGCCTTAAAGCATTTCCGTCTCATCATCTCGCTCTCTCTCCTTTCCAACAATAGCTTTGGCACTCTGGGTTTTGAGCACACTTGTGTCGGACTCCGCCGCATGATACAATCACACTGACCTCATGTGATTTAATGCAATCAGCCCTCACAGCTTGTGTGAAATTGTATTGTTATGTTTCAAAGGAAATGTGGTAGATTCAATGGAAATGATCCTGCAGCGTCACACCAGAATTACTCTGCAGGGAAATGATGAGGCGATGTCATTAAGCAGACAGCTGGGTATGAAAAGGTTTTGTCTTCCTCTGGGATTGTTGAATGTATTAATCATTGTTTAGAATATAAAGCATTCAAAAAACGAAGGCTATAAAGCAACATAGGAGGAAATTTACGGCTGATTCTAAGATGTATGAATGTTTTAATGAAAATAGAGGGTATTGTTGATAAATTTACAATCTATCAACTAGGAGTTTTAATAGAGCCTATGTATAGTTACTCAAATGGGGATTGCAAATGTTAATTTCTTCTCCATAATTTACCTGGTTGAAAAAGGTTAATAAGAATGAAATACGTATTTCACTCAACAAATCAATTCAGTTACCCTCAAAACTGCTGTTAGCTATTTTGCCCTCAGGACCACCACCCCTTGAACAAGCTTTGCTGCATGAATGATTAAAATTATAAACATGCTGTTCCTTGCCTGGCCTTTGGATTGCTTGGATTAATTTAGCAGACGCTATTTCCTTCAGCCACCACTTGTTTATTTTAGATGGATAGTTCATCATTTCTGCAGTTATGTACCCTAAGTTGTACCAATCATTCCCTTCATGAAGCTGATGCATTTGTTGATAATTGGTTGATTAATTAGTGCAAAATGACATTGAGGATGGCTTTTTTGTGAAAACTCCTCTTAGCTGTCAACCTTCAGTCTCAACCCTCTCTACTTTGCCTAGTTAAGGCTTCATATTCATGAACAGTATCACATTCTCTGCCTTGGGATTTCCATATAAATTTCCCCTTTCCCCCTCCTGTTCCATTTCATTCGCTTTTATCCCATTTCTCTCTTCGTCCTTTGATCAAGTGCCTTTTCCCTTGCGTTTGTTGCAACGTCAAGCTTGACTGCTCTGCAGTGGCCTTCCTTTTAAATGTTGTTTATGTTGCTCTACTGTCACAGATCACTTGCCAGGGACTGGAGTGGCACTAAGGGCCTCTGCAACATGCACCATTTATACATTTCCCAATGATGCTCACCGAAAGGGTGATATTTTTCTTTGCCTGTTTTGAACAATAAGGCGGCTCAACATAAGAAACTCCTGTTATGAATACAGTAAACCATGGCTGGCCCTGGAGGACCAGGCTTTCATTTTCAATGTCCAATGAGGAAATAGTCTCATCTAATTTTTCCCATGTCGTCGAAGGGCTTTGTTTCAGGCAGGAGTCATGATTGAGCCTAAAGGATTCTGTTGTTTTGGGAGGAAAAAACATAGCTATTTCTGTAATTTCATTTCATTGTGCATGTAATGCCAATGTGAGAGAATTCCCGGACACAAACACAGAAATGTTTCCATAATGGGCCCAGAAAGAGTTAGCGCAGTAGCATAATAGCTGGAATGTGGTGTTTTAGAGCTCTAAGTGTTGGCAAATACCAAGACAATGTCTACATTAACCTTATCCAGCTGGCAGGGAACGCTCGCACTACATTGCCTAACTAACATTCTCTACAGGCTCTGTTAATGTTAAGAAAACATTTTTATCTAATGTTCAAAGAACATTATAATGATGTTTATTGTTTCAAATAATGTTCCTGTATTGTTAAATGGGAATAAAGATGTTTTGGATGTAACATTCACAGGATGTTTTAGGGACGTTTGTGAAGTCAACAGTTATAGAATGTTGATCTATAAAAAATGTCCAGAATGTTACATAATACCAAAGGAAAAACATTCTCAAAGAAACATTTAAAATGTATTTTCAGGATGTTATCAAGGCCTCTGATTACAGAATGTTTATTTTAGAAATATTCTTACAATGTTATACAATGATAAAGAAGGAACATTCTTACAGCAATATTTCAAAAATGTTTTCAGGATGTTATTGATGTCTCATATTACAAATAGTATGTTTTTGTAATGTCATTTATAAACAAAGGAAAAACGTTTTATAGCATTCCAAGGATATTTGTGGACAATGTTTGGGTGACAGATTATATAGAATGTTATTCATAAAATGTTCCCACAATGGTAAATGATATCACATGAAGAACATTCTCAAAGTAATTGTAAAATGTTTTCAGGATGTTACTGATACCTCAGATTCTGCCATGTTCTTTTCCAAACATTTCTCAAGTATGATATGGTAACAAATGCCAGGATGTTTTGGGGATGTTGTTGAGTAATTGGATTTTTGAATGTTCTTCAATAGAACTTTTCCATAATGTTACAGGAAAACAACAGATGAACATTTTCAAAGCAACATTCGCAAAAAACAGATTCAGTATGCTATTAATGTCTCAGATTATACTGTGATATTTATAAAACCTATTTACATTGTTATATAACACACTGTTATATAATGATGAATGAAGAATATGCACAAAACAATGTTTTGAAAAAGTTTTTAGGATGTAATTGATGCCTCAGATCACAAAATGTTTCTTTAATGTGCTATGTAAACAAAAGAAGAACGTTTTGCCTGTAACATTCCCAGGATATTTTAGGAACGATGTTTAGAAAACAGATTAATAAATGTTATTTATAAAATGTTCCATAATGTCAAATGATGTCACATGAAGAACATTTTAAAGGAACATTTGGAACATTTTCTCAGGATATTATTGGTACCTCAGATTGTGCAACATATTTTTCTAAAACATCTTTGTGATGTAATATGGTAATAAATAGAGAACATTTATCCTCACAATTCTGGGGATGTTTTGGAGATGTTGAGTTGAGTTAATGGATTATTGATAGTTGGATACATCTCTTGATGCACTTGGACGCATCATCAGTGATAGTATATTGGGTACATTGGGTTGATAGTACACTGGGTTCATTGGGTGTTTCGGGTCTTTCAACTTCAGACACCCTTGCCCAGGCGCGCCGACCGGGAGTGATCAATTTCCGGCCTGTGTCCAAAAAGCATTCATCCATGGTTTGTCCCTCTGGATCCACAGCCGTCTAGATGTGTTCTCGGCTGCTTCTGAAGCTCTACTGAAGGCCTTCATCTTGCATGCGCTGTTGATGCCCAGGAGGCTGTACGCTTTGCACAGGGGCTTGCTTGCAAAGCTCCCTCTGACTTTGATAGGCAAACACATGGCATGCCATCCCCATCTGCGGCACTTCTCCACCAGCGTGGTGTGCTTGGCGCTCTTCCTTTCTTGGGTGTCTTCGATCTTCTCCTCCCAGGGCACTGTGAGCTCCAACATTACTACTTGCTTCGATATTTCAGAGACAATCTGGTCGAAGGGTGGTCTCAGCAATGGTTTCAGGGAATTTGAGTTGGGTTTCCAGGTCCACTCTCATCTGCCAGTCGCGAGCTGACCCAAGGAGGCCTGACTGGGCTTTAAGGCATGACTTTGGATGTTGTCCTGCTCTCACACATGCAATCTTACGTCTGCATGCACTAAAGTCATGTGCAGAGCAGGTGGTCCTAGTGTTCACCTCCATTTTCCACATGTCCCTGGCTCACTCCGTTGTCCTTGCCTGCTTCAAGCGGTCCATTATCATCCCTGTGCCCAAAAAGCCCAGCCCTGCATGCAACAACGATTACCGCCCAGTAGCACTCACTTCGGTGGTAAAGACATTTTTTGAAAGACGGATAAAGGACTTCATCTGCGCCTCACTGCCCACCTCATTTGACCCCCTCCAGTTCACCTATCGCCCGAATAGAAAGTCCCATGAATCACATCTTCCACTCCACCCTCACCCACTTGACAGCGGGAAAGGGAACTATGTGTGGCTGCTGTTTATTGACTACAGCTCAGCATTCAACACCTTAGTCCCCCACAGACTGGTCACTAAGCTCAGGGACTTGGGGTTGAACTCCTCACTCTGCTCCCGGGTCCAGAGCTTTTTGACAGACAGACCACAGTTGGTGAGGATCGGTAGCCATACCTCCAACCCACGCGCCCTCAACATTGGTGCTCCTCAAGGCTTCATCCTGAGTCCTCTGCTCTACCCCCTCTACACCAATGGCTGCAACCCCTTGACTGTAGACAGTGGGAATTCATACACCAGCAATGGCCATAGAATCCTGCATAGAATGCCATGCTGGTATATCCAGGCCTATACAGGTAGTCCGGATCTGTCTATAGTCTTTAGCCATCCCTCTAGCTCTTGGTTAGTTGCTTTGATGGAGGCAGCATCCTTCAGGAAGGTTTTTCCCAGATGCTTTATGATTATTGTGATTGTGATATGATTATTATTGAATGTTCTTCTATAAACATTACCATGATGTTAGAGGAAAACAACAGAGGAACATTCTCAAAGCAACGTTCAGGAAAAGGTTTAATTATATTATGACCTCTGATTACAGATTTTATATAGGCCTATACATAAAACATCCTGCTCTATAACAATGATTTGTGATTGGTGACTATGACTGATCACTCAATCATAATGATTATCTTTAGAGTGGAAATATGCATCAGGCAACCCATCTTCCCTCACTATACCATTGGGTTAGTGTTGCATGATGTTACCTCCCGTTGGTGGAACTAGGGGATGAGGGGAGGAAAACAAAAGAATAAACGTTTGCGGGAAAGGAGAGCGACACAGGGACTGAGCTGTGTGAACAGAAAGTGTATATTTATGAACATAAAACAAACAAAATGGAAAAAAAGTCCAGACTGAGGGCTTAAAAATGATAATTAATTCAATCAAGTCTCAACAACAAACAATTGACATTCTAACATCACATTTATGGATATTTATTACACTGATGTACAATTCTATTATATTCTCCAAGTACACTTTGGCTTTATAACATACATTAAGATGCTCAAATGAATAATAGTATTATTTTATTATTATATTAATATTAATTTTAAAAAGATGATATGGAATGGCAACATTTGCGACAGTTAAGGGGATGTTAAAATGCCCATATTTAAAGATATAATGACTGTGGTTTTATTAATTATGTATATGCAAAGAAAATCTGTAAAAAGGTATTTCAGTATATTAACTTTAAAAGTCAATCAACCCATTTAACATCTGACCTCTAAAAACACCCATTACACAGCATTTTGTATACCTGTGCTATAGGCTGAATTTTAAATTACTATTAATTTATATATGCAAGTAGAACGAACGAGCATTTTCATCGTCATCGTCATCATCAACAAAAAACAAAAACGACATTTAGCTTTTTAAATATGTCTCCAGCAAATCGAGACCCGAGAAGATTTGAATTAGAAACGTTACGACAGTGGGTGTTACGACAATGAACAAACTGTTTTACGGCATGCATGTGTTTTGCGGGAAGCTTGTTGTCAGTGCGGGACCAGCGAAGTAAACGATAGTACTTCTTTCATTGGGTTTCAGCAATTTGTAAACTCTCTAACCCGGAGACATGGATGTCGGAGAGCTCCTGAGCTATCAGGTCAGTGTTTTATTTATTATTTATTCGTATTATTTATGACTTCGCTAAACCGAAGTTATTCACAGGCATGCACGTAGTTTGGTCTATACTACTACGATGATTATTATCATTCTGGGTTCTACTTTCTCCCCATAGTTAACTTGTTGGGTCTGTTTATTAGTGTGTTTCTAGTGTTTTGCTATAGTACGCGGATCGGCTTGTCTCATCGCCTGCAACGGTGAATAACATTAGCAGCTAACGTGCTAGCAGACTAGCTAACCAGTCTGCCTGTTGTGTGTTTGCTGCAATGAATGAAAGAGTGAATTAGTGTCACACATTTACACCAGCGAAACCGTGTCCAGTAATGAGCACGATCTTGTAAGGTATTTTCAATCTGCTATTTTAGCAGAGGAGAGATTGACCATCTTTTCAGAGTGTGGTGACTTTTTTGCAGAAACATAAAGGCAGAATCCTCTGAAACCTCAGAGTTCTGATATAGTCTCTCTGGTTGCGTTTGCCCTTTTGGTTTGTGAAATCACTGTGGATAGAAAGAAACATCTAAATTCTATCTAGTTGTGTGAACGTGTCTGATGTCCTTGTCTGTGCATCAACACCAAAGCTGTTTCAAGATAACACCTCCCTCTGCGTACTCTGTTTTCCCTCAAAACGTTCAAGCATTTTGTTTATCTCAAATTTCAACATGTCATTTCAACCCACAGCCTGATAGAGGAGCAAACCGTTCCAGGGAGGAGGATGGAGGAGACGAAGACGTGCGGGTGGCGAAGCAGCCGAGGCTGCAAGGTGTCAGGGACGTGTCCAGACACAGAGAAGCCATGGGAGTGGGTGCCGATGGAGGCACAGAGATGAGAGACAGTGAAGAGCAGACTGCAGATAGGAAGAAGATCTTGGAGAAACTGATGGACCAAGATGAAGATGACCCTGAGGTACCTGGAATTACTAATATTGATTAAAAAGTGATCTTAGTCACTGTGATGTGATCCCTTTGGTTTTTGGACTGCTGACTTGGGGGCTGCCTGACTTTAGGGCATCTACAAATGAAGTTAACTTATTGTGAATTGTGATCTTAAGTTTGACTGGAATGAAAATATGAACATAGTTGAAAATGTTCCAAGTTTTAAAAAAAATTCAGAAACAAAATTCAGTTTTCACAGGACCACAGACTTGTGATTTGACTGTTCAGAGCATATAACCATCATATTTCTTGCAATATTTCCTATCTTACTAATGAGGCTTGTGTTTCAGTAGTGCAACATTTATGAGTAAATATCACCTTTCAGCAGCATAATGGAATCAGTAGTTTATCATTACCATGGTGTTTGAGACCTTTGAAGATTTATTTAATCGCCTCAGACTCAATGTGGTAATGCATATTAATCCAAATGTTGGCATACAACCACCCACATTGTTTTTGACGTTCGTGTATTATTTTTGCAGCTGTTACCTCATATAAAGTATCCCCCTCTCCACTTTGCAGTCATATTTATCCTTTCCTCCCTTTTACCTATCTTCTAATGAAACAGGCCGAGCCAGTGGATGAGAGCTCAGTGAAGAAAATGATCCTGACCTTTGAGAAAAGGTCATACAAAAACCAGGAACTAAGGATCAAGTTTCCAGACAACCCAGAGAAGTAAGCCTGCCAGTGAATACTCCAGATTGTTTTGCTCTCCCAGTTATATTTTAGGATTTCATCAAAGCAAAGTGTTAAATACTTGAAACTATTTGTAGCCTATATGTACCATATTGATTTAAGTCACACTCAAGATCCTAAGAAAAAGCAAGAGATGATAGATGATTCATTGAATGGTATGATGAAATGATGAGAGCTAATTAAGATGTTTTGTTACTTACTACTACAGGTTTATGGAGTCAGAACTGGATCTGAATGACATCATCCAGGAAATGCATGTGATTGCCACCATGCCAGACCTCTATCACCTGCTGGTGGAGCTTAATTCTGTTCACTCGTTGCTGGGACTCCTCAGTCATGAAAACACTGATATCCTTTAGACCAATTCTTTCTGGTCATGTTGATCTAGTATTCTCACATTTAGAATTCATAATTTTATATTTGTTTCTGAAAAATAAATTATTGATTTATTACCTCTGCCCCTCTTACCTACAAATCTGTGGAAAATGCCCAAACCAGCAGTGAGACCATTCCGTTATCTTGTGATAATAAACTCAGTGGGTTCATTTGTTATGCAAGTTGACAATATTGTTGGCCAAAACAACACAAAACCCACTTTATTTGTCTTTGGGTACAAGTTTGTAAATATTGCAGCATCCAGCTGATTGAGAAAATAAGCCTAAAAATAGATTTATATTATTTCTTCAGTAGGAGAGTTAAAAAGGATACAGGTCAATGATTGTCTTTTACAGGATTTGATAACAATTCGGAAAATACTATATCTAATGTAGTAGCCTATGTAATGCAATGTAAGGCCAAATTGTTGTACAATGATATAATATACTGAGACAATCAAAGACTGTCCGTGCTTCCCCCCCTAAATGCATTTTGACATGAATGTATAATCCTTAGCTTCAGCTACATGTTGCCATAGCAGTGGTGGACCTGTTGCAGGAGCTGACAGATATTGACACGCTCCACGAGAGTGAGGAGGGAGCTGAAGTGCTCATAGATGCTCTGGTGAGTTCAACATTTTCATTAGTCTTTTGTTGATATTCATGAACCTGCATTTTGTGGGGTCTTTACTTTGGTTCAGGGCTTTGCTCTGGCATCCAAACTGAGGAGTAGATTCTCCTACTCCCCGCCAGGTAGAACAATCAAAAACAACACTTTCAAATATCAGAACTTCACATCTTACACTGGCTTCTACTCATGTTGTGTTATGTAGTGTGCATGATTGTAAAAAATGGGCAATGAAATTGAAATTATCCACCGGTTTCAGCAATCACAATTTGAGGTTATTTTTCCTAGTGACAGTAATTTACATATCCCATCAGCCACACAATTATAACATCTTACCTCAAACTATGTATGGTTTCTCTCTTTCCTTCTCTCCCTGTTTCATTAATCCAGCTCTCCCCCCACCTCTGTTGTTGTTCAACCTGGCATGATCCCGATGAACGAGGGGCAGTTTTTGATGCTTCACAATGTGTGTTGACATGCTGACATTTCAACTGTCATAGCTAAAGGTCAAACGACTATAATGTGCCAATATACGTGATGAAGGAGGAAAGAAACTCTCTCCTCGGATCCCTCGCAGGCAACGTTGTGGCACTTCATAAAAGAATCGGTCGGCTCGATGCATCGGGTCTTCTTTCCAGGCCACATCCCGGTGACATTTGTCAGGCGTTGTTTCCCACCTTGTATGATGGAACACTTAGATGTGTGAAATGAGACATCAGAGAAAACATGTCAGTTGCTGAATTTGTTTAATTTGGGGGATTTTCCATCTTTTTCTTATCCATTTATGCACAACATTTTACAAAACGGTTGTATTTTACCACTGCATTCACACAGTTATGCCAAGACCGGTCTCCATGGGGAAAGATCCTGGCTTCTTTCTGAGCTGAGAAAATGTCAGCCTGTTAGAGGAGCACTCATGACCTGGTCCAAGCATCACAGGGGAGACTTGTTTGGCACTAGTGTCCCCTGAGGGAAAGGACACTTGTTTGGCTCCAAACCATAACACCGTTCATTGTGTATTTCAGCAGCTCAGTGGATTATTCACCCGATTTCTTACCTTTGAAATAATGGGGATTGTCACTCTAAATGGAGCTAGTATGTTTAGTCTGGACTGTTTTGATAAGCACCTTGAGGCTTTTCTTTTTCCAGTCTGGCTGGTTGGTTGGTAATTGACAGGAACAATAGTAGAGCCGAGTTGGATGAATGTCAAAGACAGAGAAGCCGTTTTGTGTCTGTGTGTAGATGCGATGCTGGGTATGACAGTAGCTCAGGTGGCTCTCCAACACTCTAAGGAAATGGGGATTATATAAATGCAGTCCATTTACCATGCAATGGAGCGCCGTAAACCACACTCACAGCAACTTCCAAGGGAAGCGGTTTCAGGGCAGCAATGGTTGGTTGAATCCATTTGTCTCCTCTTTAGCTGTAATGCCTGCAGCCCCTCTGTCCTTGTTTCCAGAAGGCCAGGTGGTATCCTTGATAAGATGAATCAAAGTGATCCACAACGGTCTCCGGTGGCTCATAAATCTGTGTCGACTGTCTGTCTCCTTTCATCTGCAATAGTACTTTTATCCAGCTGGGCAGCACAGTGCGAGCTATGTTGGGTTACGAGTCTCCAATCTCGACTTGACTGATAACACTCAGACACGTTCAGAGAAGTTGAGGCGGGAACCGGGTTTCTTCCTCCAAGACTGTGGCTTGGAAGTGAACATTTGCATTGCCATCCATTCTTTTCCTTTACAACTTTTGTCTTTGTCGGTTCACTCCTGAAACATCACTTTGTGTTAACAGGGATTCAACTGGCAGACTTCCAACTCAGTCAAATGAGTTTGACAGTTGTGATATTTGAAAGTTGTTTTTTTTTTTTGGGATATGCTCAAACTATGAATGGTTGATTGTCACATAAATCCTCTCATCCATTATGAAATTATGTCTTCTTTCAAGCAGATATTCTACTACAAAGAAATGCAGTGAGTGTGAGAGCAGACCAAAGTTGAACTACATAATGTCCTCACTTATCAAAGTTATTAACAAACTACACATTTGCAAAGGAAAGAATAGTCCTGACTTAATGTGGACCAGTAACATATGATTGGTTTTGACGTGGTAAATCTGACTCTGATGTTGATTTGAGCCCCTCTCTAAGAAGCTTCTTCTCTTGTCTCTGCAGCTGGAGGGTCAGGTGGTGGCCTTGCTGGTACAGAACATGGAGCGTCTGGATGAGCAGGTTAAGGAGGAGGCGGACGGTATCTACAACACACTGGGTAAGGAGATCTACAGCACTGCACAAACATGGACAAATCTGTGTTTTTAGTTACCCTCTTGGCATATGAACTCCTTGAACACTCATATTTCACTGCAGTTTGGACTAAAATATAGTAACTCCAGTTTGGAGTTAGAGAATTGTGCCACAGTAAGGGTTTATCCCACTTTACTAATCACTTTTTGATGAGTTAGTAACTCAATATAAAATCGGGAGGTGAAAATGGCAACCTCTTTAATTTTGGATCTACTGTAAATTTGCAACGCAGTGAAAATGTGCAAACAGTGGTGGATGAAGACTTAGAAGTAAAATCTGTGACAGTTAGACGCAGTGCCACTTCACACCTAGAGAACATGCTTGAATAAAAATCGCAGCTTGATCATTAGAATATCTGCAGCTTTACTCGCTGATAAACTCCTTGTTTATGGTGCCGGAGCATGACAGGCTCTTCTAGTGGGGGCCGTGCCTTCAAGGTGCGCCGCAGCCAGACGTGGAGCTCTGAGCAGTGTGGTGACAGCGAGTCCTTGTGGACTTTGACATCGCACGGAGAAGAGGGACTATGTTTATTTGTATTCTACAAGCTTTAACAGAGCATGCCCTGCTGCTGAGTCTGAGTCTGAGACTTTTTTCACTGACTGCAAAAAGAAGCTGTCAGCATCTGATTTAAATGGGACTTTTAAAACATTTAAGTCTTACTTTTTTCTTTGTTCTGTGAAGTCTTTCTCAAAGTCGGTTGTAGACGAATTGAGCGGTGTTTATTGGCATTTACTTGGCATCGTTAATCATCAACACAGGGTCTAGACGTGGGCATGGGCCATCGCATAATTTGAGAAGTCACAGTCTCAGTATTTAGCCCCCCACGAATCAAACTTTTTTGCTTCTCAGCTCTTTTTGTGTGAATGAGTCTGCCGAGATGATTCTGTTCTTTGTTGCCAGAATGAGGCCGGGTGTCAGGAGGGCTGTTAGGTGTGTGTGTGTGTTTGGCTCTGTACGCGATTGTGGGTTACACCAGGGGAACGGTGCTTGTGCATCTTCTATTCAAGTGTGTGCGCTTGTGTCTCTGTTTGCATGTGTGTGTGTTATCAAGGGAGCTCTCCAAGCTTCAATAAGCCTTTTGTCTGCCTTGGCTGCGCTCTGCTCTGAGCCTGCTGTCCTCCAGGATGCTGTCTGTCTGCTCTGTTTGAATCACTGATAAGGCCCTTCCTCTCGCTCCCTCCCTGTCTCTCCACTCTTTCTGTCTGTTTCCTTGGCTCGATATTTCTCTGTCATCAGCAGCCCTTCTCTCCAGATGTTGCTCTGTTCTGCTTAATTTTTCAGTATTTGTTTTTTTTTTTTATCATGTCCCAACTTCCTTGTCTGTTGGCTTGACTTTCTGTTAACATCTGTTGAAGAAGCTATCAAATTTGGGGTTTAAATCCGCTAACTTTTTTTGCTTTTGAATCTGCAATTTGTGGCCCTTCTGACTGTCAGATGGCAGCTTTAACATGGTTCCATGCCTCTGACGTGTTTAAAGCTTGTTGCTGGCACTCATAATACGTACACGATTTGCGTGTGCAGAGTTAATGAGGTCACCTTATCGCCCAGGTGCATCAGCACAATTTTAGCCACGGATACCAAAAATACACTTTTAAGCCGATCAGTTGCGGGGCATTCAGGAAGAAGTAGCCGTAAACTTTCTCGCATGTATTTTGCAGATTTCCCCATTACTTTTGTTTATTGTGCCTATGTCATTTCTTCAGCCCCTTGTTGTCTCACCTCCTCATGTCCCACATCCCTGCAGCTTTCTGTCTCATTATTGTCTCCCCACCCCTTTCCCTCCCTCCATTTTCTCTCTCCCTCCTACCATCGCCATCCTGCAATCACTCACTTTTTTTTTTCCATTCCCTTCTGCTGCTGTCTGCTCTGATGAAGATGTCATGAGGCAGAGACTGCTTTCTAATGATAATGTTCAAGGTAGCTGGGACAGATCTCTACCGAACCCTCTATAAAAAGACAACTGTCACAGCTCCTCTCCCTCAAAGTGTCGTTATATTTGTTAGCTTTGTGCCAAGAAAAGTTGTTTGTTTAATTGATACACTGTGGTTAGACACCCCATCATAGACAGCACGTCATTATACAATGTACGCTGACAGGTAGTTCGCTTTTGGGTAAAATACAAATGTCGCTTTGACCTGTCGTTTCATAGTCTCCTCTGGATCCATCACACTGAACAAAGCTTACATTTTCCCAGACTTTGTCTTGCTATGAAACCACCATTTGTGTGATGCTGGAGGTAAGATCATTATTTGTGATGACCAGAGACATTCGTAGAGCTTGATTCGCATACCATGCATACAACCATGTGTCTGTCTTTCATCAAAGCCACCTCTGCCACACATAAGCACATAAATCTGTACTTAAATGGCATAATGGTGATGCAAAAGCATGCACTTTATGAAGAAAAGTGCCTTCAATTATTCATTCATTTGCTAATCATAGATGTTTTCGTATATTAAAACAGATTCATCACTTCATTCACGTCACATGTTGCTTAATAGATGTTGAAAGGGGACTGTTACGCCAGCATAAGGTGGCTGTGGGGCTCTCAAACTAGCTCTTTTGATTTGAAGTCCCTGCAGGATTGTTCACTGTTGTGGGAAATTCTTGGAAATCTCTACAGCTTTCAGCATAATTGCAACTTTCAATGTATTTATTTCCTCCTCTGCTGTGGCTTATGAAACCTTGTACAATCACTCAGACCCAGCAGGAAGTGGCTTAGAAACCTCAGTACATTCACCCCATGGTCGAGTGCAGGTTTAATGAAAGGTCGTTGGCCCTACTGGGACATAGTAGGCAGCTTTTACCTTAAAATGTGTGCAACCCGCTGTTAAAACCACAAACTATTACCATGCCATGGCTTTGAGATCTGACCAGGGCTCATTCGGCCGTTCTTTCCTTTTGCCGCCCTTAAGTGGCATTTTCTTTGCTATTTTCAATGTCAGTTGCTATTACTTGGAAATATTACCTCACCTCTTATGACACCAGGTATGGCACTGACATTCAATTTGAGACCGAACACAACCATTAGTATACTAGGATGAGAGAGAACAAAGTCGGTCAGGTCTTGTCACATGAATTCTATATAAGATTGTGTCTTTTATATGTGTTAAAACTCACTCGATGCATCTTTGTGTTGGCTGATTTTAAAATCTGAACATCACAGTTGGTGAAGTGGAGTGGGACCATTTTATCTGGAAACAGATTAAGGCAGGAAACTGCTCTGACTCACTGAGTGAGGCACTGGATTTTGAAATATATCTTGATGTGGATGGGTGACGTCTGGCTGATATCCAATCTGCCTCATAAGACCAATAAGGGTACCAGAGTTGATCAAACAGCATGGAGCACTGCAGTCATTTGATACCTTTTTGGTGTCAGGGTTAATAGTAGCACTCAAAGGCAGAAGTTAAGTGATTTTGTAAAGGGCAATTGTTTGTGTGTGGCAGAAATTCAGTTGGAGAAGCGATTTTAGATTATTTTTTAACAAATTATGTGTTTTCTTCAGCAATCATAGAGAACATGGCAGAGTTCAGACCAGGCCTGTGCACAGAGGCAGCTCAGCAGGGACTCATGCAGTGGCTGCTCAAGAGAATCAAGGTAATACCCCCCAGTAACTACATGGTGCACTTCGGCAAACAAAAAAAAAACAGGTGCAAAGGAAGTTTCATGCACAAAAAAACATCACTTTACTAGCTTTTTGATGAAAAATGTTTTCAAAGTAAATAAAAGAAAATGTCTAAACATTACCACCATTTTCAAAATGTATTTTACAGTTCAGGAAAAGACTGAGGCTGCTGTTAAGATAAATTTTATACGTGTAAGTCCCAGCATGCCATCTGCCATGTGCACCTATTAAGCATAAAAAAATTGAGACATGTTAGGCAGAACCTCTGCTCGCAGTCAAACAGAATACAGATTCTCCTGGTGAGCGCATAATGTTTTTGTTAATGCTTTGTGAAACAAAAAGAGAAAAAAATTCCAAAAAAGAAGTTGAACAGAATGAATGCTAATGAGAATTCCCTCTCTTTCTCTCTCAGGCAAAGATGCCGTTTGATGCTAACAAGCTGTACTGCAGTGAAATTCTGGCGATCCTGCTGCAAAACAATGACAGTAAGTGTGTCCCAGTAAACAGTTTTTTGGCTACAAAATATGTCGGTTTATTCTGCATATTTCTGTCGCTTCACGGTTTCCTCACACAGACTGCCAGTTCCTAAGTGCATGCTACTTTTATTTCATTCTGTTCCCCTTTCATTCTTACTGCCATTCTGCTCGTTTTTTTTATTTCTTTCTTTCCATTTTTCAGTTTTTCAGCTACTTCCCTCTCATCTTTATTTTTATGTCCAAATCTCTCACCTCTGTCTGATTTCCTCCCATCTCTCCTTGATTTCCTGTTAGCTTTTGGTTTTTTTCTTCTCTCCTTTCTCTATGCCTTCTATCCTCCTGCCCCACCTTCAATCCCACCATCTCTCCTTGTGTTCTCTCGCCGTTCTCTGTCCTCTCCATCTTCCATCTTCCCACACTAAACCCTGTAAAGCCTCAGATCGCCACACGACTCTCCGCTCCTTGGATATGTTCTCACTGTTGAGCAGAACCTTATTAATATTCAGCAGCCATCATCTCATATTTTTCCTTCTTCACCAATGTGTTCTCTTTTGAAAGGACAGAATGGACCAAAAGGATTCCTTTAACGAAAAGGTGCTACCTAACATGAGTAATGTTATGTTATATAACGGTCTGTCTTGAAATGAGGAGAAACAGTCTCTCTGACCACCAGATCTGAAATAATAATTTGTTTATTATAAAATCTGGATGTGCCACTTAAAAACATTTCTCACCTTCTGCTATCAAATTTGATTCAAAACATCATTCTGTAAAATGCCTGCTGCTGCTGCGAATCAGTAGAACATATCATCCCCAGCAACTGTTGCCCCTGTATATTCTTATTTGCCAAATGAAATTGTACTGTTAGTTATGAACACCTCATTGCCTGAAGGTGGAAACAAATGCAAAATATAAACAGAAAGAAAGGGTTGTGCACTGAGAAGGCTAGACTTTATCAAAGTAAATGGGAGGTTCAGTCATTAAATGCAGACTACTGCTTTGACTTTTCATGGATTTGTGTATCCTTATGTCAGAACTGCCATCTTAGATGGATAGCAATTTGACTGCCATGTGTTTATATTAAGGACATTTTTTTGGGACATGAAAGACTTTTTTCCAGCATGGATGTATTTTCTGTCTGCAGTTCTCTTATGGCCAGTGTCTTTGACAGTGTGTTTTTCTCATTGGATGCCTCTTCACCACTTGCATTGTTTCCTCGCTGTCTCTGTCTCTTTCATTTTCTTTCAAGCACTCCCTCAAACCTTTTTCTCTCCACTTTTGCCCCCAGAATGTCTGTTTGTTTTTAACCATCTCAGTTTAATCTCTCTGTTGTCCTCTTACCCTAGTTTTTCACTTAGTCTTCCACCCACTGCTTCTCTTTCTCTCCTCTGCAGATACCAGAGAACTACTGGGAGAGATGGATGGCATTGATGTGTTACTGCAGCAACTATCTGTAAGACTTTATTTTTTCAGTTCAACACCACTGCTGCTCTCACCCACCCATCATCTATTAAGGTCAATCCTTTCTCAAACATGCACATCCCCAGATCTTGTTTTAAGAAGCACTACTCTGCAGAGACATGCAAAATGTATCTTTTTTTTTTTTTTTTAGAATTGGCCTCCAGTCAATTCAAGAATTTGATTGGAAACCAGCAGTGTTCAGTTCAAAATTCATGTTTTTCTTCAATTTTGCACAACCTATTTATTCTTGAGGTGCACACGCAGAGTCAAAAGATAATCCTCTAAGCATGTTTTCTCCTAAAATCAACCCCGATGACCCCAACCGCCACATGTTATAGATATAACAATGTATTTCTAACATCCTGTTTTCTGTTCTTCATTCCTTGTCAGGTGTTTAAACGTCACAACCCATCCACAGCTGAGGAGCAGGAGATGATGGAGAACCTGTTTGATGCACTGTGCTCCTGCCTGATGCTGCCCGCCAATCGGGACCGCTTCCTCCGAGGGGAGGGGCTTCAGCTAATGAATCTCATGCTTAGGTGAGATTACGCAAGTGGACAAGCGCCTAATTACCGTATTCAACGTCATTGCATTCAATTGCTTTTGTAAATGACACCTTGACAGTTCTTCCAATTCCCATTTGGAGTATTTTGGTGGAGGAAGTTTTTTTATTTTTCTTATCTGAAAGGGACATTTTTCAGCTAAAAATCATTAGCAACAAGTGACACTCTATCACTTTGTTTGCTGCATTCTTTATGCAATTTCTAGCAACACATAATTATATTTGTGCCTGGTGAAACATTAACTTTTGACAATAACATTGAAAATTTGCAGTGTACAACCCAGCAGAGAACATCTGTTTATCGACTCTCGGGCCCCTGCTACTCAGATCATTTATTTTTTGTCCTTTCTACATTGTGAACATTTGAGTACTCGGGGGATAACAGGTTGTAGCAGCAGTGGCACAGAGCCGCACGTCTGCCTACTCTATTGTCTGTTGAGACTGCCACTTCAATCAATCAGCAGTTGTTGGAGCACAGCAAGGCAGACTGACCTTAAAAAGTCAAGAACACACATTATACGCTTTTATACGTTTTTCACATCATCTGTGCCGTTGCGCTGATAATCATGTCAGTGGGTGTGAGGCTTTTTACGGCCGGATCAATATCTCATTATTGCAATGCAAAGAAAATAATCTACAGGAGTGAGAGAAAGAAAAGGAGAAACAAAGGAGGAGGGGGCACAAGAGGCCACGATGTTTGGAAATGTTGCTCAATTGTATATCACAAACTTTGCAAGGATGTTAAAGGCCACTTTGTGTGCTGTTGATATTATGAAGAAAGGACGCAGACCACACATGAAGAAAATGTGCAGGTCAAAAATTTGTAAACGAAAAAAGCATAGACGCCCGAGGAGATTAAAGTTTGGTATCAGATTTTGTGTCTGGATACTAACGCTACTGCACCATATGGCTGGGTCTTACATGACTGTTGTCGAGCCTTAGTCACATATGCTCAAGTAATCGTCTACATACTTTTACGAACCTATATGATATGAGCAGTGATTTAAAGAGAAACATGGTTATTGCAGAATATTTACTTGTTCAAATATGTAAGTCTTATAGATATTAAAACCTATTTTTAAAGCGTCGAAGTCCTCAAAGAACTCCTAAACTTTTAAAAGTGTCAGTGGTTTAGAAAAGGCCTGGGGAGTCATAAGATGAAAAGACAACATCCCTCAAGCATTGTTGCTTTGGCAGTGAGTAAGTATAGTAGCAAGTAAGTAAGATTTTTTTCACCCGCTTGGTTAATTTCATCATAAAGTTGAGAAGTGAGCAGCTCTCTCCCTTTTTGTCCTGATTTGTAAGTAAGACATAGCATGTCACCAAGTGTTAATTGTTACAAAATCTATCACAACTTGAATTGAAACTGGTTTTCTTCAACCTCGTGCTGCCCAGCAGAGCAAAATCGTTATCTTAAAGCCAATACCTAAGAATTTTAGGCCATGTTGAGCATTAACATAAATTGAGTAGGGTCTTTTTTAGTGAAAGAATGGTCAACAGTTTTTACAGTTGTGAACACTTGGGATGTGTCATGTTGTTGTAGGTGTCATCTCGACTTTGCGGTCTATAAGGTGATCTTGTCAGTAAACTGATAACTTTTTCAGCCAGTCCATTTTTTGTGATTCAGTCTCTTATAGAATAGAGTCAAAACAGCGGTATGATGCCTCAGCCCACTCGTGAACATCAACCCACAATCCATTTCCAGGTTATGACGGCATTGTTCTTGACATCACAATGTTGAGTTAAGTCAGCCGCCTACCTAGTTAATTGCCTAGTTTCCATCGCAAAGTGCACTGTGTGTTGCTTCCCCCCCGGCCACTCAGACCGTCCATCATATGTAATGTGTCCGTCTGGAGAACCAGACTCAACTGCCTGAAATATGTGTCCCTCCTGTGAGATAAACACTGACATCTGTCATTGGTGGGAACGGGGGAAGTGACACTGACAGACAGCTACATTTCCTGAGAGGAGACGTGGAGCCGGGGGAAGGGGGCCATAAATGGAGCAGCAAACAGTTGGTCCTGCTTATCTTGCCGAGTTTACTATGGAAAAAGGATGGAAATCCACACTGCAATTTATTTGTTTAGACAATGCAATTTTTCAGGTTGATTTTTGTGGCCTATTATCTGTCTAATTTGTTTTTTCAGCGTTTCGGCATTAACAGTTGTTGCAGTTTGATCCCATTTAAATTGCATTTCAAATGAACTTCATTAAGATGGTGTGTCTAATGTTCGTGAATGATTGAAGTTTTAGTTACACATTCTATTTCTGTTGCAATTCAGCTGTAAACTGTGAAGTATTGCTAGCGTGCACCTTAAATATTAATTTGGCTAGTTACATTTTAATATGCAGAGAGTCAATATCCTGGGCTTTAGTGGCTTGATATGATCAGCTCTGCTAATTTGCATTTCATTAAATATTTAGCGAGAGAGTAGGCTGTCACAACAACGTGAATCTTTTAATGCCCTACCTAAATTGCAACAATTTTAACTCTTGCCAATATCTTCAGTCCACCTCATGTGCTCTCTCCGCATTTTGTCTTCAGTTAGTATGTACCTTTGAATTCGGTGTTGTTTCTCCTCTCTGCTGCAGAGAAAAGAAGATGTCTCGAACCAGCGCTTTAAAGGTCCTGGATCACGGAATGATTGGATCAGAGGGAGCGGATAACTGCCATAAGTTTGTGGACATCCTGGGCCTGCGGACCATCTTCCCACTTTTCATGAAGACCCCCAAGAAGATGAAGAAAACTGGCGCCTCAGAGAAACAACATGAAGGTTAGTAATTATTCATAAGAAGGAATCACTAATGCAGATTTCTTTACAAGTTCTAAGAGTGGCAGCAAAATATCTCACCCCGTTTTGACACATTAAAGAAGCGTAGGGTCGAGCAGTGAAGGCTGCCCTGACAAGCATAATTACATGATACTTTATGTATCTTTATGGATCAGTTTTAACAGTGGAAATGGCTGAATCAGACAGACAATTACAATTTTGGTGGATACTGCCCGGGGGATTCTTTTTGGCACATTTTATGTCTTTATAAATAGTGATGGTGAAGAGATGACAATAAAAGAGTATTGTAAAAGGCATCAATGTCCTGCAAGGATGTTCAATGTGCTCCACCTCTCTTCTATCAAGCTTTCATCGTTGTGGAAGCATCATTTTGACTTTGAGATACTTCTATGTAGTTAAGTCTGTTTGTCCTAGTTTTAAATAAGCATAACTGTCCAGAATAGTTTAACAATAATTGGAATTTTTATGATTAATCTTTTTCTTTCTGGATGAGCATAAATCGACCCGTGAAGGGCATCCAAGCGTATGCAATGGGAAACACTGATCTGGCTGTCTACAGCAAGATGAAGTGATAATGGAGCAAGTATTTATCGGTGGCATGATGACAGTGTGACTGACATCATTTTCACTGTCTGTCATACTGCATCTTGAGCACAGCTCTTGGTAAAAATAGGTGATGCTCAGAATCTTGAGATAAGACACTGCTGAACCTTGTGTGAGATTTGTGCTACTCAAGATGGCAGTTTGGTCTCTGTAATCTGCTCAAATGTACCCAAAAATGAAAACAAAGATACCATCCAGCTGTACTGCACACTTAATGCCAAATATGTGAGGGTCACCCAAAGACTTGAATAACCTTACATTCACTATGTTGACCTGGAGCCCACATGGTGATTTGATGGCACTGCAAATGCAGTTTTGATCATATTTTTCTTAATGGCAAAATACCATACTATTGGATTTGTATATCATGTTGTCCCTGACAGTGTAGTGCAGACAATACTCATCAGTGACTGCCAATACTGGACTTTGAGAGTCCTAAATGTTAAGTGTCAAATAGAAAATCTATAGGTTGCGAACAGCCATGATAATAGTACTCACTCTCATTAAGATGATGCCATTTCTTCCCTATATGCTGCCATTCCTTGCTATGTGCAGTCACACCTGGTTCCAGCAGACACACTCAATTCTAATCTTCTCATGTATCACATTTGCTGTCTCTTAGGCCTGTCAGTTTATACTATCAATCCAGCCTTGATTGATTTTTCCTGCCTGCACTCTCAAACCTCTCTTGTCTCTTAGTGAGAGATAGGAAGCGCAAACAAGAGGCAGGGAGAGAGAGATAAGATGTCTGTGTGATACAGGGCGAGAGAATAGAATAAACCAAAGACTGGGAAGAAATTGCCGTAATAGTGTCCATCTCTGTTCTTTCCTTGATTATATACCTCTAAAATTGCTAACCCCTCCTGTCTCTCTGTCCATATTAATTAAGTTTGATGCATCCACTGGGGCTTCTCAGTCCTGCAGAGGAAACCAAATTGTCTTCCATTGTGTCCAGTCTCAGACCCAGAGACTGGATAAATTAACCTTCAACCTCAAAGAGCAGCAGGAGGAAAACTAGGGACCATTACCCATCCAAACGGTTAGACCTTTACCATGGCATTTGTTAAAGTGTCCAGAAAGGCGGACAAAACGCTTTTTAAAAATAGCCTTCTTAAAAGGACCTCAGGTTGGCAAAGACGTTTATTCTCTCATCCAAGAAGCTTCTTTACTTCAGGTTGAATGGGCTCTTCTATAGTTCATTTCACATTTTGCAGTCACAAGGTCACGTTTCATGAAGTTTGTGGTTTGCTCTTATGAATAAAATGGAATAAATATACTTTCTGCTTTCTACATTCTCCACCTTTGGCTGGAAACTATGCCTAGTATTTAATTATTTATTTATTTCTCTTTAATTTTTCTTAGTTTTATAAATTGTTTCAGTTTTGTATTCAATTTAGGATTTAGTAATTATATTATAAAGCCAGAGCTGTTACCATTACCACACAACATTGTAGAGACTTAATAATGTCTTATGTTGACATGAGCTGGTTTTTTTTCTATAGCTCATGTAACTGTTGGAGGGCAATATTGCCAGTTATGATCAATCTTTTTAATGTTTAGTGAATTTAGCATTTTGCTCTCATAGAAATGACTGCGTCACTTATAATAATTAAATTGATATATAAAGCACTCACACAGGGATACAAACTGCACTTGAGAGTTTGACACTTGAATCAACCAAAGGACAGGATTTAAGTTTCCATTTAGATTTGCACGCAAATAAATTGCAGTTTTGCATAGAAAGATTGTGATTCCAATGAGAAATGCAGTGTGTAGGATTTCCCATCTGTATTCTTTTGATGAGTGTTTGAGCTATAGGTGTAATGAGATGCCTGTCATAATATAAGGCATATTGAGTGAGCCTCCCTCTCTGTAAGAGCACTAATTGAAAATGCTGTGAATCAAGTGGTTCTCCAGAATAACACAGCAACACTGTAGATTAATTAATCAGCTGCTTGAGTTAAAGGAATTAGGAGGCAGGGACCTCTCTGTCCTTCTATCCTTAGTGCTCGCTGCTCTCTCACATTCACTGCGCGTCTCTCGATCATAAACCTTGGTTCAGAGATTGATCCCCGTAAAATCCCTTCTGAAACTGACACAGCCTAAATGACCAGGGATTGCCAGTCTAAATTATCATACAGAAAGGCATAATTAATGGAGACATTGTGAAGGATTGGGGTGTGTGTGCGGGTGGGTGGATTGGATGGGGCTTGGGTGCTGAAAGTTAAAAAAAGAAATGGAAAGAAAACCCCGTCAAACAACAAATTCCACATCCTTGGTCATGAATATTCTTGTCGCAGCTCTGCCATTCTCCTCGTTTAAGGGTCTGTGTTTATTGGTGTATGTACTTTGTCATTACCAGTGAAATGAGACTATATGATGGAAATTGGTGGCAGCCAGTTGTTATATTTAGGCGGCTAATGATGCGAGCAAGTGTGAGAGGCAACAGAAGTAAACAACCGATTTGCAAGGCATAGTAGTAGTCGCTGTGTCTCCAGCTCCACCTCACAAGATTATCTTTGTTTGCTCACTTACATACACAAATCTAGCGAATGCCTTTAATACACCAATATAGGCAATGAAAAAACCCACAACTTTTAAGTCTCTGTAGTAATTTTTGAATGTGTGTCAGAAAGGATGAGCACATTTTGTGTAGATGTAGCGCATTTAAAACATTAACTCTAAATAACTGCAGTGTCATAGCAAGGGTAAAACTTAAAAACGTTTTGTTTTCAAAACTGAAAAACACAAACTTATTAACAACAGTCCTTTTTGGTCTTTCCATTAACTTATCCACCCCTATCTCCCCTTTGATAATAAGTAATATATATTTATGAAACGTGACCACATAGGAGAATAATTGATTCCAGATAAGTGTCTCCCTTTAATGGAGAAACTTGGTTATCAGGATTCAAAGATAAACCTCACATCACGCCTCTGTCAAAGCAAAGGATCAAATTGAGCTCTTGTCCCCGCTCTTAGCACCGAACCGAGCCCCTATGGCACAGATTGAGATCAATAAAAAAAAATGATGATACAAGTTTGTTATCTGTGTTGTCAGGGTCATGCTGCGTAATCCTATTATTAGTGTATTTCAGAGGGAGAGATTTGCTTTCAGATCTCTGTATAAAGACACATCTAATTAATATCATCTTCACGTTTAGTCTTTTCCTAATGGGGATTGATCACGTTCTATCTCTCCAATCTTATACTCTCATGAAATATGCTGTAATATATTAAGGCTTCTAAAGTTTATAAGGTTTTTTTGTAATGGAATATAGTAAAGTTTTTAATCTCATTAGGGTTAGAGGACACGTACCTCTGAAAAGAAGTTGCTATGTCTTGTGAATGTCATTGAAAATCCAACAAAACTCCTCCATTGAAAGGGCTGCGTGTATATAATGTATGAAAAAGCATCTTTGTTTTCTTTTTGTTTTAATCTTGTTAATTTGGTGTGTAAATGGAGCAGCTCAAATAGAATTTTCTTCAGGATCAATAATCTATGATCTAATCTCAACAAATGACACATGCCATCCGCCTTTGATTGACATCCAATGCGATGGACAAGAGTCGTCATGACAAACAAATTTATGAATTGATTCAGAAGTAACTGTTTGTTCATATGTTTAAGGTAAAATCAGACATCCACCAAACCTGTCTGTGTCCAAGTAAACCTGGTTTGAGCTGGCATGATCACAGTGAAACTTTCTGACCCGAAAGTGACACTGCCACATGGATCATCATCAACATTGCCTGCTGTGCCGTCACACCCATCTTAGCGCAGGGTGGCCTTCAAAATTTGCAAGTGCATACAGCATATGTTGTGCCTGCATGATGATGCAGTTGCACCAATATTTTTGATTAGACTACTCTTGCATCGTTATGGAAATAGGTCCCAATGTGTTTAGAAAAAACCAAAAAAACTCTTGAGATTTTATTTCTTTTCATGACATAAAACCACACAGCTTGCTCAGTGAATCTGGTTGGCAACACTGCTGCCGTTTTCTCTTACAGAAGTTGTTGGTACCTTTTACAACAACTTAGGAACTTCACCTTCATTTTAACAATAGCAATCTAAATTTATTTCTCAGATTGTTCAAAGTGCAAGTTATCAGGGAGAATTTGATTTGTTGAATATAGCAAATTGATTAAAAAAAAAAAAAAAACGTTGACAGTAGCGCAAATTCATTCAGTATCCTTTGTTATGCACCACTTTGAAGACTTCCTAAGTAGTTTCAAAAGAAAATGAGGAAAAAAAAGTGGCTGAGCTAATTTGGTATTTTAAAAAAAAAAAAAAAGATTTAGATTGTACGTCCATTTGTGACCATGGAAACAGGGGTGGAACATCTCACAATATTGCATCAGTAGTAGACACACTACTAAGATTGTTTTGTCAGAAGCACAAAACAATTAATTATATTTCAGCCTCATCTTAAAAACCATACTGGGGTTAATTTCAAGAAAATCATCCATCTGCACTAGATTGAGTGAGTTTTTTTCATTTGTTTAGATGTGGTTGCATATTATTATGCACTCTGGACTTGTTCATACCATCATAATCATGACATCATCATGACTCCCTGTGAATACTGCGCAATGGAATATTTCACTGTTATTAGCTTAGAAAGAAAATATTACAGTGCCAGCTGTGGCCAGATGGCATTGGTTGCCACGGTGATAGGACTTATCTGCATGATGGGCTGAGGTTTTGCATATCTACTCATTGTAGGATTACGTTGAAATAGGTAAACGTGAAACAATTTTTGTAAAATGATTATTGAATAAATAATTATATATATAAGACATTCATGTGAAATAAGAGCCATAACTGCTGTGACAGACAGTTGCACTGTACATACATGTTTTTTTCTCTTCCACTCTATTGAATACATCTTTGATTGCATGGAAACACAATATTTTTTAATTATTGTTAATGTTCCATTGAGTTTCTGAGAGAGAGGCAGAGAGCGATAGAGAGGCAGAGAGAGATAGAGAGATAGAGGGGGATACTATAACCCCAGACAGAGTAGCCTGTGGTGCTGGATGGCTGATTGCTCTCCCCAGGGCACAGTTATTCCAGGCCCAATTTGTCTCTCAGAAAAGTACCACCACTGTTCTCCACAGTTCAGAACTGCACAGCAATTTCTTTTGCAGCGAAACAATACATTGATCCAAATTCTCAGGAATACTTTTACATCCAACTCAGCTGCTTGTGACCAGGATGAGCCTTGTGGTAAATCAGTGCCTGATGGAGTGTATCTTCAAATCTGACATGTAAAGTTAAATTTGCAAGTTCCTGGCACTGGATCTGGGAAATTGAGATATAGGCTCTACTGCGAAGGTCACTTTTAATTCAGAGGTAACGGTTCCTTAAAACTTCAATATGCATTTAGAAATACCCACAATCATTTCTAGGGCACACTGACCTATAACGAGAAACCCCAGTCCACACACGTAGTCCTTGCACTTGAGCTGAGCAGTGTCACTGTCTCACACAAGATGCTAGTTTGGAAATCTCAGTAATGACATTATGGTGGCAGCAAAAGAGGACCCTAACCCTAAGAAGAGGGCTTTATTGGATGGAGCGAAATAGACTGAAAGAAGAGTCAAAAAGCCCTCTCATTGCTGCTCTCTCCATCAGTGCAACTCAAGCTGTTAGTGGCTGCTGTGAGTCCTGATGTTGACAGTCACAGTAATGAGATTAATTTATCTTTCCAAGATATGTGTCAGAATTTTATTCCCACTTCATAGAATTTTACACCATTGTGACACACTCCCTGCTGACCTTTTGGAGAGGCACAATTATCCTCTAATCACAGCTTCTACCACCCAATACCAGTGCTGCTCAGAAAAACCTCACATTGCCCCCTGAATCATCATGTCTTTGGGTCCCGACCACCTGAGGTGGCCCTTCCAATTGTGTCAAGAGTGGCGTGAAATTCTGTGCTTCTGTGTCAAGTCAATATAACCCCCCTCCCTCTCTAATGACAATGTCTCTGTGAACCCTGTAAATCTACCAAAAATATGCCTTGACCCAGGGGTGGGTGATATGGGAAATGATATCTGGATACTTTGGATTTTAGATAGCGATAATTGGTCGATATGCTGCAAAAATGTGATATTTAATTGCTTGAGTTGTAACACCTTAATTATTTCTATGGGCACAATGTTTGTTTAATTTCTTTAAACTTTCACATTTGAGTGAAAATAATCGAAAGAGAACTGATCGTTATAGGAGCATGGAACTCTGGGTACATGCTGTAAGTTCAAAGTACTCGCATTGACATTGCACATGATTTGCTAAGTAATTTAAATGCTTCATAATGCCAATTTTCACATCTTTGACACATTGCTGATATTATTGTAGACATATATATCTTGCATAATTCATGAAATATATCATTCATTCCTGCTCCATTTTCAACACTTTATTTTCAACTCAGACACATTTTCCATACTAGTGATTGTCAATCTTTGCTGCTTGTTAAGAGTCCATTAATAGCCTTCTGTCTGCATCAAAGATGGTCATGTAGTTTCTAATGAGATCGATATAGATATTAATTGCAATCACTATAGTTGCACAAATATAAAGATGATATTGTGCCTGAGCGGGATTGTTTGCACTTTCCCTTTGTTCTTCTGTGTCTGTGCAAAACATGTAAAAGAAGCATCGATCGGACATCCTTTTAAAGATAGATGAGGAAACTGTCTGACTTAGCCTGGCCCCCCAACTTGTACCCACAGCGTGACCCCACCTCCACCCCTGCCCAAATCTCAACAGAGGGGTGGCTGTTTAGTTTAAAACTCTTTGGAGAGAACTTTCCACCGCCTGCGATCAATAGCCTCCCCAGCAGGGCGTGGAGGTGGCGACATCAATTACCACTGCGATCAAGTTGATAAAGTAGCTTCCTCTTGGAAATGGCAGTTAGCTTCCGTGTCATTTTGTTCAACAAATAATTTTGTCTACAGTCAAATAAAATGACTCTGTCTGGAC
>CAESWR010002543.1:270308-283339 GCA_903171835.1 Mullus surmuletus | reverse complement strand
ACCAGTCGTTTTTTTTTTTTTCCCGTGTTTCTTTTCATGACATGCATGTGATGACATAAGTGACAGATAATGGCACAAAGAAAAGACGCACCATGCCAACAAAGTCACCATAGCAATGTATACTTCTTTGGTGAGATCCCACATCATCCTTGAAATGCTCTTTTGATGATTAAAAAACGAATGAATGAATGAATGGTGAGATACTCCCAGGAATATTTCATGCAAAGATTACAATGTGCCTTAATATTACTGACACTCAGTCTCTATCATTATCTTACGGCTGTCTTTTCTTCCATCTTTATATGAATGATCACAAAGGTCAGAGAGCTGTTAATAAAGTGTGACTTTTTTTTTCTGACCTCATTTTGTGTTAATCTGTCATTATAATAATGAAAAGTACTTTTAAGACTTTGGGCTGAAAAGATTTCAAGCTGCAATTTCAAACTCTTTTCATCCCTCTTATTCTCTTATTCCTCTATATCACTCTACCCAAAGAGCAGGGCAATTCAGACAAAGAGTGCATCAATTTCTTTTGTTACTTGCAGAAAATATACAGCAGCATTTATGAAGCTGCCCTTGTACCTTAACAGCAACTAAATCCATTTTTTGCTCCATTCTCTCTCTCTCTCACACACACACACACACGCGCGCACACATATTCATGAGCTGATTAATAAGGTCAAACGGATTGTAAAGTCACAACAATGTGTTTCTGCAAAGATGTTCTGGGGCAGCAGAGACTGAATGTTTGCACATTCAAATGTCAAAGATCTTTTTGATTCTGTCAGACACCCACATGTGGGGAAGGCTGGCAGTCTGACTAATTCCAGTTTTGACAAGTTGAGGCTGTTGCTAAGGATGACTAATGTGCTGAGAAAATAAGATGATGTTTTGACCTTAGCGCCGTATTGTAAACTGAAGGTTCCCTTGTTCTGCGCATCAGAAGTCATACTTTTCGTTTGTTTTTTTTTCCTTGTTTTTTTTCCCACTTTTGATCTGGAACACCGTTTTTCAAGTTGACTCGTGATAAATCCCACTTCAAATGATTTTGTTCAAGGGGATGCCTTCAGTGTCTTTCATCACGCATTTCAACACAGGAATTTGATGATGTTTTTCCAATTTGCATACGAGTTGTGATATTTTTTCATCATTTTCTTTGTTAGTGGCACATGCAGGTAACATGCTAAATACCTCCTTATTTGTTGACAGTCGCTAAACTGCAAAGACTTGAACTTTGCACCTGTCCCTCATCGCAGCACATCCTCAAAGTTTAATGCTCTCCCACACGTTGCAGAGCTATTTAGGCCAGAATCTGCTCGGAACAGAAGCTTTCACATATGATCCATCTGAACTTTTGCATATGGTGAGGGGAGACTCCAGCCTGGAAGCTGCAAAGAGTTACTCAGTGAGAGCAGACGGGGTTTTGAGGGGGATAGTCTGCGAGTTGCTGCGTGTGTATGCTGCCTGCACATGCGTGTTTACACAGGAGAAGCTTTTTCGACACACTCACTGTCACACACACCATTGCACATCTCCTTACCCCTGACACCAGCGCACACTCTCCTCCCACATGCTGTACATGGCAGCATATTTTCTCGTCTGTGTGTGTTTTAAATGGCATATTAACGCACTAACGGGAACATTGCAACTGTGATTTTGTGCCTCAGTTGTGCAACACGTCTCAGCAAAAGAAAGGGGGGAATAATAGGGTAATGGACTTACTCTGTAAACAGTATTTAGTATCCCGTATGTAGTCCAATGTGTCAATAAGCAATTGTGAAGACGCTTTTCACTCTGCCGAGGCTGCGTGATTGACCATGGCATTTGCCATTCATTCTTTACCTTGTAAACAAACAGAAGACAAAAAGAAAATACTCAAACTTCTGCAGTTGATGGATACCGCCCCACTTTTCCCATGAATCACTAAAAGTGGCCAAAGTTGGCACATGACAAGAACTGTGCTGCTCCCTCCCCGAACCCAACGCTCCTCTTTCTGGATAAATGCTGTCTAAATAACCCCTATCAAAAATGTTCTTTTTTTAACACCGTCAATGGGATTTTAGTGAGATTTTGGAAAGTACTGCATGGTACCAGACGGTTAAAGAAGAGGTCAAATCAGTGTGTGACCAATTATGTGAGGCAGGTTAGTGTGTGAGCAGGAGTAAAATCTTTGTATTGTGTGAGGCAGAGAACAGTGGAGATTATGTGACTGAAAAAAAATTGCAGCTATTGTGTCCCTAAAGGCTGACATTTTTGAGGTGATCAATAAAATTCAGTGAGGTGTCTGGTGCTGCTGCAGAGGTTGTTGATGTTAACACTGGGTGCAAAATGTGCTTTTACCTGTGCATTGCCGGCATGAAAAAATACATGAATGGAGCAATGACATGTCGGTCCTGGAGAAGCAGATGGCTTTCAGGAGCATAATCTTCCCATCAGTTTCTCAAATGAACCCACAAACACACCACCAACTCGGGCTGAGGACATCTTGATGCTCGACCAGTAATCTGTTGATACAAGTAGCTTGATTTCCACCAGAACACTCAATCCCAGACAGACTGCAGCCCCACTTATGCAATCCATTTGTCTGCTTTATTTTGTTTTGTTGTTCTAATGCCCCAAAGAAGGTTGTGTTTTCACTTGCATCTCTCAGTTTGCAGGATTATGCAGAAACTGGGTTGATTTTCTGAAAACTGCTTGCCGAGGTGGACCATCAAATAAGTCAAATGCAAAAAAAATGAGTATTATTAAATTTAAGAGTTGCTTCAGGCCCTCGGTTAAAAACTATTTCAGATATAAGTTTAATTAGTATGAAAATGTGATATTTGTGGATGCTGGATTTCTAACATTTCACACTGTCAGCTACATCCAGTTCCTTCCAGTGTTATTTTAGAAGCCATGACAATGGTTAAATCAACCATATCCCACTCGCTAAGTGATTCATGCATATTTATGCATATCTGTGAGGGAGTAATCCCATTAAACGTGGTGCTGTTGCTCCACTGAGGACTATTTTGAATGCATTACATCAATAAAGCTGCTTGTCTCCACAATATCCAACCTGTTTTTTTGGATGGAAGCAAACACAGCCAAATGTACAAGGTCGTAAAATGACACATGCGGCACACTCAGGTGACATTATGTTAATGTCCACAGAGCACAAACAAAACTGTGTTGGATAATGGTTACTTTTTAACCATTAAGTAGCTGGAACTGTCTGCATGTGTGTGCGGGATCACTGTGTTGACATGAGTTCAACAGTTGGTCTTCGAATCAGTTAGGATAGATTATCTAGGATAGATAATCAGGATAGATTTTAGATTAGAAATTAGATTTGATTGTTGCTTCTTGGAAATGTTTTCAGCGCACAAATCATTTGACATCATTATCGTCACAGGTGGAAACAGCACGTCGCCAGTCAAAATTCAATTTGCAGTACAATCTGAACTTTTGGACTGCAGGTGTGAATTAATGCCAACAGGTGCATCGAGCCCCGTGGGGCCTGTGTGTGTGTGTGTGTGTGCGTGTGTGTGTGTTTTGTTTAGAAGGCGCAAACGCTGCTGATTTTTACAATTGTTGCTTTCCACTGACATGGTACATACATTTGTGTGGCTGCTCATGTAAGCAAGCGTAAAAGATGCCAACGCTTCTCCTCTCAAAGGCTCTGCAAAGCAAACGCAGCCTGTTCCAAGTGTAAGGAATGAAATCCACCTTAAAGCCCGTCTTTGCAGAGCTGTGCCAAACAGACAAAAACGCAAAATAAACAAACACAGCCACGTGCTTTGTGTTCCATGCTGTTTCACTTTTTGGATAATACTGGGTTGCAAAACTCGGTCACAACGAAGGAAACACAAAAACACACTGGCAGGGTGGTTTAAGTGATGCAAGGCAGAGTGACAGCACATCAGATCATCAACACACATGAGGGCAGTGATGAAAAAAACAAAAAAAAACGAGAAAAACTTTCCGTACTTGAGAAAAAATCACGCATCTAGTGACATCCATATAATTTCAAATTTCAACACGTTTTATTTCAAGAGTGAGTTGTTTCAGTCTCCGCCGTCTCTCCCCGTGCTGTAGAACCCGGCCCACTGCCGCCATGCACAACAGCGCACATTATGACGCATGTGAGCACCATAGATCAGCGGGTGGTGGGAGAGCTGGCTGCAAGTAGTCGTCGGAATTTTTTTTTTTCTCTTCTATTTTCAGTCACCAACCCAGACAAAGTGCGTATGTGAGATGATTAAAGGCAGATGATGTAAAAATGTGGGCTACAGTGTTATTATTATACGGCTCTTGGCTACAGCTAGCATCCTCCTGGCTGGCATTTGAAAAAGACACTAAATAGTAAGAAGGATGCTACACGAGGGAGGCAAATGATACACAAATTACCCCGAGAGTATTTCAGATGTTGCTTTTTTACAAATCTGGAACCTCGTCATATTCGTTTTTGTTTTTTTATCGTCAGCTTGCACTTGCAGAGAAATTTCACCAGCGGTGTAAAAAGAACATGTCTCCTGTTTTCCTAAATCAAGGACTTTAATGTAATTCTGATGCTCCTGTCAGAATTCAATGCGTCACGTTATCAATGCTGAAATACTGCATGTGAATGTGAAAATACAAATGGGGCGTTACAAGAAGAAAAACTGAAAAGAAACTACGATCACAATAAAGATTAAAAAAACAAATCGTATACAGAAAACACACATGCACATTTTATCTTAGCATTATATCACTTTTCATTGTCTTAGTCAGTATGTGTGATGCCATGGATAAGGGGAGGAGGTCAAAGGTCACATGGGGCAAATTTTGTGCAACCTTATCAAAATACTACAAAATACTGCAATGATGATAACACAGGGGGGAAAAAAGCAATACAGTTAAGAAGGTAGTTGTACGTTTACTCTTGCTTATTTGAAATGACATTTGTGGCATAATGGCATTTTGGCTAAAAACATTTTTTAACTTTGCTTGAGCTTCGCGTGGGTCTCTAACAAACTTTCTGCGTCCAGCTCTGAGGTCCTCTAGGCCACGATTTCAAGCCGATGAGGACTTGTTCACAACCTCAACCCCCCCGGCCCGCATCAGCCCAATAATAGAATACTTTTCCAGTCTGCCCTCAACTCAAATCCAAACTCGAATCCAAATACGAACTTTTAAAAGTAAACTCCTCAAAAAAACAGTTTGCAAACGTTATTTTTGTCAATGATTTCTCCCCTTTAATAATAATTAATAAAAATTATTTTATACCATTGGAAAGCCTGATTAGTCACCTTTGCAACGAGGTANNNCCCCCCCCCCAAAAAAAAGTGCCAAAATCCCTCAAAGAATGTTTGGAAATGTTAAGTCAGTCAATGATTCTTCCCCTTTAAATAATACCAATTGATGTTGTATTTTATACCCTTGGAAAGCCTGATTAGTCATCTTTGCAAAGAGGTGCAACTTAAAAGGATCTGGCATTTGTGAAATGAGCAACACAGCTAAACATGTGGGTAACGCCCCCAAAAAATGTGCAAGACTGATTCTTGAGGCTGAAACCACCATCTGTGTGTTTCTGTCATGGATTTGACATGTGATGCATCAGCTGCAGGCCGTCAGTCACGTGTGATGTGTAGGACGGGAGGCAGAGCGACGTCCAATCCATTTTTGCATTAATGCCGAACAAATGATCCTGAGACCCTTTCGGTCTCCCGTCGTAATCACAAGACCACCAGCCCTCCCTCTCCTTCCCGGCGCTCTGTGGCCTGGGCCCACATCGAGGGCGCTGTGTCCCCCCCGGGGCCCACCCACCCCAGCAACCCTGACTCATCTGAGTGCAAGTGGAGTGTATGCATATCAGGTGTGGAGAGACGCATCAACACAAATCCACGTGGCTGCGCGCTCAGCATGCCGCTCGTTGACCCCGGTGGGCGGGGGGGCGCAGCTTGGCGAGCCCCTCCGAGAGCGGTTCAGGTGCGACGGACGACGAGGCGGCGGCGGGGCAGGGAGGGAGGGGGATGCAAGGAAGACCGATTCAAAAAGATTAATAGAGTGGGGGCTCTCATTAGAATTGAGATGACTCCTCGGCCGCGATTGCAATTACACGGGAAAGATGGCATAATGAATTTAAATTGCAGAGTAATACATTAAGGCGGCCCGTCTGTCCCACTCACTCTGCTTTCTAAGGAGAATCACAATGATGACAAAGGGACAAAGGGTGCATGGTCCACTGTTTTGTTCTGCCATCCCTGAGCCTGTGTGGGTAGGTGGGCCTTGAAGAGCCCTCCTTGCTTTTGATCCATCTGAAAGACCAAGCCTTTTAACCAAATAATGTGTTTACATCCTAATCTTCCCACGTCCCATTTCCACCCGGATGATTTACATTTTTATAAAAAAAAGTTGCGCTTTGTAAAAGTATACATCCACAGAGGCGCACCTGTATCACAGATTTACGCGTTTGTAGACTTTTCATTACTTTATGCAAGGAAAAGTGCATATCGTATCACTCAAATGTCTTATTTTGTTTACTTTCATCAATCACTTGTACATGGAACTTCATTTTCTGGTTCATCTTGTACGATCTGTGTGTGGTCTCTAAATCGGTGAAGGTTTGAGGAATCCTGTAATGTGTTCCATCCCTTAAAATAAAGGGAACCAACCTGTTCCCATGTATGACTCGAGGAGTGTATGACTATGTTAAGGTGCGCCGAGGACTCAATCAGATATCACATCCTCTCCGCCTCCTCCGAGCCTTGCTGGGTGGCCTTGTGTTGTAATAGCGTCCTTGTATTTTTCAAATACTTCTTGCCAGCGCTCTTCACTCCTCTGTCTCCATACTTGTACTCCAGCTCAGCCTGTTTACCAGCGCGCTCCCCGTCCCGTCTGTGAGCTCTCATCTTCCCCTCCAGCCATCTGCTTTCTGCTCATCTCTCCCAAACCCCCGACATTCTGCCGGGGATTTTCTCAAAGCTTTAGCAAATCAAGTTCCAAACAACTCAAAAAGAAGATGCACAATCATGTCTGTGCGCATAAGTTGGAAAAAGTCGGCAGAAATGAGAGGGCAGCAGAGTTTGAAGACGTGGGGGAACGGTGAAGCTCCAGGTGCCGCGGGTTTGTGATCTCCCACCGCTAAGAACGACGAGAACCTGAGGTGTGAGATTCAGCGCGAGTCAGAGGGCGGGAAGGGTGTCGGCTCGGGGAGTGAGTACGAGGGCTGACTGATGCGCCGAGGCTGTTGTCACCATAACAAGTGTGAAGGTCTTGTGGGAGTGTCCAGATGTTCCTGACAGAAAATGGAGCCAGCTCATCCCCCCCCATTTTTTTTTCCCACTCTTCCCAATTCTATGGCCCCGTTTGACATTCAAAGGTCTAATAAGCATTCGTCAACGGAAGAAAATAATTCAAAAATCTTTGTTTTGTGCACAACGACGTGTTCTGTTGGAAAACAAGATGACGGCGCAGTCACCGAGCCATCAAGTCCACGTAAACTAAAGGTCACGTCGTGTGTCACTTCAGCTTTCTTTTATTCTGTTTACGTGTCACACTCTAAAGTATTTGTATTGTGTTCAAAGTGCAGAACTACGGGGGCAGAGGGCTGCAAACACAGAAGTGTGCCAGGCCACTAGGGGGCACCAAACTCAGGGATGGACCAATCCTCTTTAAACACACAAGCGGGATGTGTTTTCTCTATATTGATTAAGACGTAGATCGGAAATCTTTGTAACCCCCTAGCGGTTGATATTGTACTGTTTAGTATTACTTAATATAAAGTTTGAGTAAAAAAAAACAAGTCATGATTGTAGACCGCTGTGCAAGAGGAACTTATTTTTGTTAATAAAGTTGTCTGAATGAAAAAAAAAAGACGTAGATCGGTTGTTTTCCTACATTGCTGTGAAAGATTAAGTGTTCTAAAACAACATACGGGAAAATGTACCTTTTTATTCCACTTCTTCCAAGTCTTAATTAATATAGAGAAAATGCCTAACATAGTACAAAAATATTAGTTTAAAGAGGCGCCGATCCAACAGGATTGGTCCATCCCTCAGTTTGGTGCCCCTAGTGGCCTGGAGCACTTCCGTTTCATTTCATGAATAAATATTCATGCGTATATTCATATATACAACGCTTCTCTCTTGCAGCTTTTCTGTGTTCGCAGCACGTTTGCAGCCCTCGGCCACCGTACAGAACACACTGAGGAACTCTGGTGTGTCTGAGTTAGAACTCACTTTAGCAGGAAATTGAACTTTCGAGTGTTAATTAAAGTGACAAAAAATAGATCCTCCGTATCTCCTGGTACCTGTCGCCGATCTCACACCCCGAACTTTTATAACTTAACAGCGAATTAAAGCAAGAGGCATTAAAAGAAAGTTGAGCTACTAGCTAAAAAAGTACCACCCGCCGATATCGATTTTCCGTATTCCTGTGTGCACAGCAGAGGCCGCGCCGCATGAATTTCAAAGTGCGTGAAGGGCGAGGTGCTGACGTCTCTCAGCTCCGGGGTCTAATTGATGGTGACCCACTCGAGGGTGCATGTTAGCGAGCCGGGACCATCCAAGAGCCTCTTGTCCACTACGGCACAGCAAGATGCCACCGTCAGAGACCACCACTCACATGAGAGTAAACAGCCTTTGATTACATATTGAACTGTGACAAGGACCCTTTGCGCTGACATCTCGACGTAGGGAGAAGGGTGCTTGATGCAGAAAATGCTGCAAAACTGTTTCATGCATTAGGGGAGTTGGTTGGGGGGGGGTGTTGAATAATAATGCAGTGGAAGATCTTGATTGCGTCATAGAAATTGAGTTTCTGCCATATTGCACTGAATAGTTATCATTCCTATTAGGAAAAAATACCAGAAATAAGTCTTTGCATGTATTTATTATTGTATTATTATGATTATATTTCATCAATCCACCTTAATCAGTGTATGTTTTTATTCATTGTGTGTGAGAGGAGCTGACAACCACAGTAAAGTTCTGTCTGTGTGTCTAATGTGCATTACAATTCTTTTAAACTCAGAGGTACAAGTGGTAAACAAGAGCGCGACAAGTGGTCATGCAGTAAGTGGCCTTTTCATGCGAACAAAGACTCTCTTCCTGTCGCTGTTCTCGACACTAAGATCATAACATGACTAAACCCAAATGGTGAGCTTTCCTTGGAAAAAGAAAAAAAATATATATTGCTGTGAGGCTCAGGGACTCGGTTGACGCCATTCCGACGCAGGTGCATGGTGTTGCCATGGCAATAAAGGGATTTCCTGTTCAGCATTCGGAGCACAGCACTTATTGCCATCCGATGAGTGCTGCACCTCCACAGGTGATCCCCCCCTGAAAGTCTCCTCCGACGCCCGGCCGTGGAAAAGAACACTCGGTCACACACTAAATCCTGGGTTGGACGCCGCAGATGTGACACAGCAAGCTGTGAATGTTTTTGCACGTGACCCGCCTCCTCTCAGTGCGCTGTGATTTTAGGAGCAAAGTTCATTTGTTAAATGATTTTTGTGAGGCTTTGTTTTAGTCATTCCTGATGTGGAAAAAAAAACAGCTTCCTCATTAACTGATGAGGAGGATCCACTTACACAACCCAGCTCCGAGTAAAGGCAGATATTGTGTGACAGTAAAAAATTAAAGAATAAATCTCAAACTAGCAATTTGTCAATGCTCACAGCTTTTAGGTAACACGGTAATGTACTTACTATACGTAAAAGACAGTTAAACATGCACCCTTAATACTCATATTTGATTGCATTACTTCTCTGCCATAGCTGCTGCTTCTTTTTTTGGGGGATAAATAATCATGGTGGGAATTCAGATTTTCTGGGAATATATTAGAAGATAGAGGAATGATGACTTAATCATGGAAATTCATGAAAAACGGCATTAATTTGCAGAATTACTGTTACAAGTAATTCTTCTTATATAATCAACTGGCAGGGGGAGAATTATGTGGCCGGATGACACAACCATTTTATTCATTTTCTTTGAACCTTTGATGGCATATTCATACTGTCAGAGCCATTCAGAGCTGTCAAATTGCAAATACTGTATTCAGTAGTTATAACATTTGGTTACCAGGCGTTGCAGTTCTCGTTCTGTGAATCCATGTTCTCCTCTGTTGCCCTTTTTTTTAATCATCCACCTTTCACGACATTTGGTCACATTGCATAAGAGCGTCGAAAGGGTGGGGAGGCGCTGTCGTGAGGGCTCACCAAAAATGTGTGTGTTCATGCTGTTTCCTTTATGGCAGCAGGAAGCCCCCGGTGCCTTAGACCGTCTCCAGACGATGTGTGTCGCAGAGAGCAGAACAACCCATAACCCAGAAGATGTGAAGCTTTCGTTCTCTGCCTGGTGCTCTCATTAAAGGCCACGCTTCTTTGTTTTTCAAAGAATTTCTCCTCTTTTCATCCGTCGGCTGACTAAAAGGGCAAATTCCTCTAGAGCATCTGGTGGTAAAGCATAACGACAGACTCTTTGTGACAGTGCGAAGAATCACAACTCCGGAGTGGACAAATTGGCTTTTTAGTTTGACCTCAGATTACATCACATCAGCATGCGCCACGCAGAACAACCCGCATGTGTTTTGTGATCTGGAAGCAGTTTGGGATCATTTCGATCTCATCAGTGCTGAGAAATATCTGTCATATGACTTGCTGGATGTGATTGGCACTTAACACTCACAAAGTTTGGTTCCTCAAAACTTTACTCTTGTACAAATTCAGTATATTTTAGTGGGGTTGGAGGGGATTTTTATTTTTTATTTATTTTTTTGTCCTCATTGTCAAATCATTATCGTCATTATTAGCAGTCGTAGTCATAGCATAAATGTATTCTATTATTGTAACGATAGACCATACTTATCAACCCTGAATGGGGATGAGAAATTTGTTATTTTGATCTGACATCATCTAACCATATTCGGAACAATCCATCCTTCCATATTTTAAAGAAGTTAACTTTGCTGTTCTAGGAAGCTCTCCTGCTGATTCACCTCATCATCAAGGTTTATTTTTACTTTATTTTCGTAGCGGTTGGCTTAGCAACCGGATTATGAATAACATCTCAGCAGTCATTTTAATGGATATACCCCAATGGTGCTGTGATGTCGCCTAGAAAGGGGTTTATAAAGGGGCCTGCAGTCACACTCAGCATATGAGATCTCTCAAGAGACTTAACTGAGTAACTGATAAATCTGTTGTGCCTCCCGCGACATTCGGTCAAAAGACTCTGATCGGACCACTACCGCTGTAATTATTCCAAATGTAATATTTGTTAAATTGTGCTGGGTGAAATCCAGATGAGACGGTGAGTTCGGGCCGTTCTCAGACCCTCTGGGAGTCTGACGCATCTCTCTGAGGTCCATTAAAAAGTCTCTTAGTCATGTTGAAGTATTAAGACAAGAATATGAGATGATTGGTTTCCCCGTGGATTTTTTTTAATTGTCCGGAAAGATCTAACAAAGCACTCAACAGGTTTTTTTCAGTTGTGTTAAATCTCTCCTAAAGATAATTATTCCGTTCTCTGTTGGGCGGCACGTGGCACTTTTTTTCTTACTTATGTCTAACAACGGCCCAAGTCAACAATTTGCAGTGCATGATGCGTTCAGGAAACTTTGGTAACTATGGATTGAAATATGTGGGTGTAAAATGCATTTGCCGAGTTTGAAGCCTTCTAAAAAGTATTGATGTGAATTCCAAATGAGGGAGATGAATGAAAGTTGGACACAAAGAGGCACGTGGAAGCTGTGATATCTGCCAAAGGGGATGTTGACTCCTGTTTTGCATCGTGTTTTCTAAAAGTTTGGATTGTGGTGTTCAAACTTTTGTTAAAAAAAAAAAGAAAAAGAAATGAGATTCATTGCTTTTTCTTTTGAAATCAAGAAATGCGGAGTGGGTGAATGTTGCGACTTGTCTGCCGAATGTTTTGCATACACTGGCCTGGCCGAGAGCACCTGAGGCCGGGAGCTGCTGGACAGGAAGAAGCCATATGTGGTCAAACCTTACGAAAAGTATCCTTCGGCAGAGCGCATCCTGGTGCTTCCTGTGTTCCTTATTTGCAAGTAAAAGTTGCAATTCGCACATGATTGTCTAAAAAAAGAGGCCGTGAAGCAGATTTCTTCCAAGATGCCTCTTGGCTTTTTTTTCCACCACGAGCTGCCAGGACAAAATTATTTATTCATGCTGAATCCGCCTTCCTGCCAATTTTGCCACACGCAGATCTCGAAAAGTTGAGACGATGATGTCAGAGAAAAACAGTGAACGTTGCTTCCGACCGACCGCTCGAGTGCCTCGCGGTGACTGAGCGGGGGGGGCAGTGAAGGAGGTGGGCACGGGTGAGTCAGCGGGGAGTCCTGGTAGTAACGTCTCAGTGAATGAAGCCCATTGCGGTGTGATCAGGGGAGATGACATCACTGGGAGATTCCATCACAGACCTCCAAGGTCGTCTTTCCGTCCCACAGTCTTTCTCTCTCGTATTCACGTCTCAAGCTGTGCCCCGCCCCCCTCCCCCCACCATATCCACGTGCTCTCACCCACCCTGGTCACAGCTCTGTGCGTGTGGAGGGAGGCGAGCCAGTTAGCCGGTTGTCAATCACTGCTCTTTCTCTCCCTCACGTCACATGGAGGTCGGGAGGAAAAACCTTTTACAGTCTTTATTTATCTGGTTATGCACAGCTTCTTCCTGAGCTGTGCTTGCGTGACATCTGACCCCCGTCGTGGCCCGCCTCCTCCACTGATCCGCCCACCACCGCCCCGTCACACCTCCGCCATGCCCTCACGCTGCATCGTGGGCATCGCATGAGGAGAACCCACACATGAGGCCAGATATAGATCGCGCACATGACGACACCAAAAGACGACTCATGATAATGTATGGGGGGGGGGGGCGATGATGGTAGGGGTGTGTGAGCCGGATATCTCTGCATGGGTGTTTCTCCTACACACACTCTGCTTGAACAAAAAAAAGGAACAGAATGAGTTATGTGTTTTTGAGTGGGGAGGGATTCCTGACTGTGTATTCTGAGTAACAGATAAAACACCTCTTACATGAAGTTTTTTTTTT
>CAESWR010002543.1:200069-213521 GCA_903171835.1 Mullus surmuletus | reverse complement strand
GGGGGTGGGCGGGTGGGGGGTGTATTCTCTCTCCTGTGCCACTAGATGTAGCTGTTTCACAAAGGCACAAGTGATGGACTATTTTTTTCATGCATCTGATACTGCATTTATAGTCCTTTTTAGTGCTGGAAATATGTTTTCGGAATGGATATAGATCAGTGGAATGATTTGATTTTCTCAATTCCTCAAATTTCAGAGGGGATTCTTGATTAAATGGGACTGAAATTGGCTCTTGTTAGAACAATAGATGTGCCTCGATGCTGATGTTATTCTTTAACACCTCAAGATGGCAGTAGTGACTACATTATTTCTATTACACAGGTAAGACCGGTGTAGAGACCACAGAACCAGCAAACTGCATCAGTTTACACACACTAACCATCCAACGCTCGAGTGTCAAGCCTTTACATCAGAACTGTGTATTTATATGTTGCCTCTTGTCACTAGGCAGTAAAGGAGCTGCTGTCATCCGTGTGAATGCGTTCTCACAAATGGAAGGGGCTGATTGGTAAGACTGTTCATCATCTGAACTCATGCTCAGGCTGTCAAATGTGTTCTATTTTTCATTCTCTAATTTTTCGCAGTGGGTTATTTTTGTTGCGTCTCTTTGGCCTCTTTAGTTACCAGAGCTATGACGTTCCATAAATTGGCTTTTCAGAGTTTTTCCTGGCATCAAATCACATATTTTAATCAATGTTAGCTGGTGTTTGGTGTTTCTGATCCCGTTGTTACTCATGCTGATGCTTAGAAAATCATTTTTGTCAACATGTTCTTGTCTGTGTGGCTCTCCCTAGTTTGGAGTCGGACAACTGCACAAGGCTGCAGCCCGCGGCATCAGTCCTATGTGTCAGCCCGAACTACTAGGGAAGACCTATAGGTGGCTCCTACAAGCAAGAAGTAAAAAGCAGGTTGAATGCTCTGATCTAGGACCAGATTGCATTAGAAAACATATTTTACATTCCATATTGTTATTTTTGGACATGCATGTATACTGATGTTTGCTGTCTTCTCCGTCCACTGCAGAAGCACCCGAGACAAACAGCCGTGACGAATCCAGAGCTGCAACCGGTAGCTTCTCTTAATTCACCTTCAGGAAGCACTTTGAAAGCACAATGATCTGATATTGATTCTTCAATATAATTCATTATACAAGTAAATGTGCGTGTGTGTGTGTGAATGGGTGTATCCTGTGTCTTTCAACTTGTTTTCAAATGAACATGTGCATCAGCTCTTGCACGCTTCATCCGACAGCAAGCAATGGGGGTGCGCGTGTAAAAAAACCTACAAAAAAACCCAAAACAATAGCTGCATTTTCCTCAATAACGCCTCAACCTGGACGATAGAAAGAGCCGTGTAGAATCTCTGGTGTCAGGAGAAGGGAGTAATTCACAGCTGGTGAAATGATCTTTGACAGGAGCAGCACTGCAGAGACAGGCCTTTCTCGCAGTGACGTCACACCGCCTCCCTTTCAAAATAAGTGTTCCGATATTTCAACATTAAGTGAGTAAAACCGTGGGAGCTGCGATGTCTGAAGCCGTTCCTATTCACTATAATCGAAGGCATTGATCACTGCAGGAAAGGAAAGACTCTTGACACCATCTGGATTTCAGAATAAAAGTGAAGCGCAGCGTTCTATTATTGAGGTTGCGGTTTACACAGCGAATTGAATCATGGGAAAACCCGGCGTTAATGAGTTGATACTTGTAATCGTCGTTGGCGCAGAACCTTCATTTGTGTGTTTTCGTCTGCGGGCGGCTGCTGTAGAAATAATCTCCTCGGCACAGCTGCAAACATTTCATGACCTTTTATCACGTGTGTCGTAAACCAGCTGCTGCTGTCAACCGCGCTCCCGTCGCCACCTGGTGGCCGCGGCGGGAATTGCAGCAGTAGCCGTATTTCCGTAAAAGGAGTTCCGTTTAATAATTTGATGTTTAATCTTAGGTGTTATTTTAAAAGTGCTTGTTCTCTCTTTCCCCCCCGCACACAGTGAGGATTCACACCGCGAACGAAGTGTTTAGCCCGTATACCGTAAAGTGTTGCGCAGTAAACATTTGAGGAGCGGAAGACCGCATCGGGCGGTCACGTGACGCGCCTACGTCACGCGTAAACCAGGGGCAAAGATGGCGGCCGCCGGAGGAGAGCCTTCTCACACCGTGTCAGATGATTTGTTTCAGAATTTCTACACGGAGGTAAGACGCGGGGGGTCTGCGTGGGGCGCGTGGGTCGTGGGGGGCGCGCGCTCCTCCACGCCGCGTGGGACGGCGGCCGGCGGGTTTCGCGCGCTTTTTGGGTTTGAGCGGCGTGAGAGGCCTCGCAGGGAGAGACATGGGCATCAGCTAGCGAGGGGGGAGCTAACCACTAACCACTAACCACCCGCTTTGGGTGGTTTTTTTGAGGGGTGTGCTGGGCTTCGTCCGTGGCGAGCACAAGCGTTTGCAACCAGCGCGCAATTGCGTCAATTCTTTGCGCCAACCGCTGTTTAGCGTTGCGTGCTTTTTTTTTTTTCTTTNNCCAAGCAGCAGATCGAGAGGCTGCTCCGGCCCGGCGCGTCCTACTTCAACCTCAACCCCTTCGAGGTGAACACCAGCCTTCACCCTGCTCTCACATGCATGCTCTGATCTGGAAGCTAAACAGCTGTTGTGTCAATGTCCAGGTGCTTCAGATCGACCCAGATGCAACAGATGACGAGCTGAAGAAAAGATTTCGAGCTGTAAGTGGATCAGAACACGCTGCATTGCCTGTCGATGTTTTGGGAGTGCATTTTTCCTGACTGGAATTCCTGATGTGGGGTCTTTTTTTGTTTTTAACCGCAGCTGTCAATTTTGGTTCATCCAGACAAAAATCAGGATGACGTAGAGAGAGCACAGAAGGCCTTTGAAGGTATTCACGCCTCCTCTTCTGTTCATTTCCGCTCCCAAGTCGACGTCGTGTCAGTGTGCGCCGGAGCTCGCTGTCTGTAAATATTACAAAATTCTGATTCCCTCTCTGTCTCCTACCAGCGGTGGACAAAGCGTACAAACTCTTACTGGATCCAGAACAGAAGAAGAGAGCTTTAGATGTGATCCAGGCAGGGAGTGAATACATCGAACATATGGTGAGTGGCCGTCACATCCCTTTGCCGCCTTAAAAAACGCCTCTCTTCACCGATTCACTGGTTAGAATTGTGACATTTTCACTCTTAACAGGTAAAAGAGAAAAAGAAACAGCTGAAGAAGGACGGGAAATCACAGAATGTTGAGGAGGACGACCCAGAAGTGGTGAGTTCAGTGCACACGCGTGGTTTTTATTCAAAAAATCACAAATGCGTAACAAGCTGTTTAATGTTCATCTTTCAGTTCAAGCAGGCCGTGTACAAGCAGACCATGAAGCTCTTTGCGGAACTGGAAATCAAGAGGAAGGAAAGAGAAGCAAAGGATATGCACGAGAGGTAAAATCCATTATGTTTACAGTATTGGCTGTGAAGTAATGCTTCGACTCCTCACCCGAACCCTGCTTTTAGTACTTCATTGTTTTGTTGTCGTCTCCCTTGTATGTCCTACCTGATTTAAACTACCTGATTTGTATTTTAAAAAGCGCTCTATAGATAAAATGTGTTATCTATTATTATTATTATTATCATATTTAATCTAAAGACAATGTGGGATCCATCTTTGTTTTGCCCAGAATGTCTCGGAATTGACCGATTTCTCTTTTATTTCCTCAGGAAAAGGGCAAGAGAAGAGGAAATAGAGGCAGCAGAAAAAGCAAAGAGAGACCGAGAATGGCAGAAAAACTTTGAGGTGTGTTCTTGCTTTATTTTGATTGATGCAAAATAGGGTTCTGGTGCTCTGTAGTGAAAAAGAAGAGAGGAAAAAAAAAAAAATCAAATCCCTTCTTCGCAACACTTCTCAGGAAACAAGAGACGGCCGCGTAGACAGCTGGAGGAACTTCCAAGCGAAAGGGAAGACCAAGGAGAAAAAGAACAGGTCCTTCCTCAAGCCCCCCAAAGTAAAGATGGAGCAGAGGGAGTGAAAATGAAAAATGGGACTTCACTGAATTAAATCCCCAGTGTTTCCAGCACCCCTGCGATGTGGCCCCTCCCTCCCTCCCTCCCTCCCACCCACCTCGTCGTCTGCAGTCAGCGGTGTAGAACGTCATCACACGGTCTGACGAACGTAGTTTTGTACTTGGTTTTCTAATGTACATAAGTTGTGATCCGGACCCTGAGATCATACCTGCCTCATGCAAAGAAAGAGAAGTGATGCATCATCCACTTAGGGAAGTGAATAAATGTGGCTGCTTGTTGATTTTGATTTTTGTTTGTTTATTTTATAAATACAAAATAAACCTTGGTCTTAACAAGCCTACGTTACTGTGTGGCATCTCGTGTTTGCCAACAGAGAGGACATTGACATGTGTAACATCTTCATATCCTGTTTATTTTTTATGTCTTTATTTTTCATAAAAATAGTCATTAAGCAAATACAGAAAATGTGCAAAGATTGATACAATGTTTCTAAATTGACTATCAATATGACAGTAAAGCAAACAAATGTATCTTTGACCCCCTTCAAGTGTCACTTGTTCTTCCACAATCCGTTTGACCTTCAGGTCTCCTTCTTAGTCCAAAGACCGAAGTCTCGATCCACTCTGGAAAGTGTGCGTCACATCATTTTGCACTGATCTGCACCAACAGAAGGAGCAGCGACACTCGCGGCTCCACTGGTGCCCCCCATCAGTCCGTCCAGACTGAGCCCCTGGAAGGCGCCAAAGAAAGAATCGTCCTTGGCTGTCGCCGCAGGTTTCCTGGCAGCGGTGGTCTGCTGCAAGTGGAAGAAGAGACGACGAAAAAAAATCACACTTAGAGGGTCTTCAAGAATAGGGCTGTCATGATATCAGATTTTCATGTCACAATTATTGTGCGCAAAACGTGTCACAATATCACGATATATATGATTTTTTTTCAAATCCCAATTAAAGGGAGCCAAGAACTGTAAGTAATTGATACTTTACTGGATACAGCTGTGATATTTGCAGGAAACACCCTTGTCCTCATATGTTTTGAATTCAATATAAAGATTTGGTTTTCTGAAGCTGTCACTTTAAGGACAAAGACTTGCTTAATGTTGCTTTAATAGTCTCTAGCTTGCTTTATTTGAATTAGCTGAGCAGATGTAAAACAGACTGTTTTCAAGTGGCACCGGATCATTTACACAATATTATATGTGCATTTTTGACACAATATTGTGAATTTTTTTTTTTATCGATTATTGTCAACCAGTTAAGAACATAGCAAAACTAGACGGCAGCATTCACCTACCCGTGGGAGGCAGTGGTGGCTCCTGAAGTGTGTGTTCCTGACGGACCTGTCGGCGTTCTTCTTGGCCAGCACCGCCTGCTGCCGCTTCCTGTTGGCAGACGGCACGGGACGACATGAGGTGCAGCACACAGACGAGCAGCCTATTCATGTGAGGAAAGCCTTGACCTGCACTAAGCCGAGACCGTCTTACCTGCAGTCACAGCTGGATGCTGAGACTCGCCGAGAGAGTGGAAAATAAAATCTAACAATCTACCAACACTACAAAAGCAGTCATTCCAACCCTTCCACCAACTCACCTCTCTTTCTTCAGTTCGGCCTGGTAGGCTCTGAGCCATGAGTCCGGAACTTTCTGGTTGTTGCAGGGGAGGCTTCTCCTCCGGCTGATGCTCTTCCGGCGGGCGAGGCTGCTCCTGCGCACCGACTGGCTCCTCTTGGGCCCCCGCTTGGGCTTGGGGCTTTTCCCACTAACACAGCTACTGGTGAAGTGCTTCAGGGGAGCCCCCAGCGACATCAGAGAATCCATTCTTCTAGTATCACCTGTCGGCGTGTTGATTAGTCACCTTGTCCCTTTACCACCTGTGGACAAAAAAAAAAAAGATGTAGAAAAACATCCAACATCCATGCAAGTTTTCCCGCGGAGAAACAAAACTACACACCTGAAAGCTTTATCTCTTGTAGATAAAAGCAGGCGTTTCTATCATGGGTTGAAGCTGCAAGCTGTATTCGCCTGTTGCATTGCCTCCAGAAAGCCGGTTTGCCAATGTGTAAGCGTCTCTGCTCCGTACCCGTGCTCTTATGGGGATTTGACTGCTGACCTCTGTGGTCCTTAAAGGGGATTAGTCGAAGACGCAAGAGTCGTTTATCCCATTAAGAGCAGAGCTGCCAACACAACAAGCCCCAGCAGCCCAAACAGCTGCTGAAATAGCTCGGAAATCACGTCCAGGTTTGACGCGAGAGGCTGGGCATGTTGACAAAACGCTCCTTTCATGAGTGAAGTGTTTTGGTTTTGGCTACAGGTGGGAGGGGAGTTGGCGATGCGGTGTCAGGGCAGGCAGATGGGAGTGTGGAAAAGGAAGAAATCCCGTCTCCGTCACAGACCTTTGACCTTTCATAGGGAGGGAGGACTGTTCATTGACGGTGAATGGTGAATGAATGTCTGGCCTCATTCACAGCCACTTAATCCAGTCACTGTAGAAAGATGCTCTTCAGGTCAAAAATAAAACAATAACACCAATAATAGTACCAATAACAATAATAATAATAATAATGAAACTCCACACTAGATTATGGAGCTATTATTACTTTTTCAATCACAAACAAGCACATCAGTTACATCAAACCACAATAACACAATTATGTTCCCTTCTTCTCATTTATCTATATATATTTTTTCTTTTTATATACTATACTTCCGCTAGTTGGTGTCCTTGTTCTAGTTGTTATGTTCTTTATGGTAGGTCTATGTATGTTTGTATTTATGTTTAAATCATACATTGGAGCGAAGGATAAAAACTGGACTCAAATTCCTTCTACGTGTTCTCAAGCTGATTCAGATTCAGATTCATCCATGCATTACATGAGGAAAAAAAACAGAAGTAAGGCTGGCGTGTCTGCAGTGATTGAGGTCAATAAATATCTTACCAGCAGATGGGGAGGCTTACGCGAAGAACCATTGGTGCACCTGTTGCAGCGGATCCTGGGCGCCACCATCATCCTCCTGTCCTGACGGCGACAGCGCAGCTTAGGTTTTTGGAAATGAAAGAAAGAGAGGTTAATCCACAACAGGAAAGAACTTCAAAGGCATTGGAATTAAGGATGCCGCCACTCCGGAATACTGCAGTATTAACGTTGTAGTATATTTTTTACTGGATTACTAAAAAATAAGTTGGAAAGTGATGTACATTTCTTTCAAGCAGTGCACGTGTCAGCACTGCATCGAGACCATTTTCAGATACTTACGCACAGCACGTCCAGCAGCGGCATAAGCCTGTGAGGTAAGAGATGAACTCAAGACACAACGATGGTATTTAAAGACAGACCGTCTCCCTCAGAGCCCGAACCCACAGTCAGAGCAGTCGTAAGCCCTTGGAAAGATGGACTTGACTTTTAATTCTACACAATCATACATATATACAGTTTTATACGCTTTAATTTCATACAAAAACAACAAATCATGTACAGGTAACGGGGGAGCAGGGGGAGGGGTCGAGACAATAATGACCTATAAGATTCCAAAACAAATAAATACTGTCGATAGGAGCTGTGTGCTTAACCTCGATGGAGAGACCACTGGTGTGACCAGATCACACACGGAGAAAAAGGCAGTTTGTGTTTTTCTTTTTGAAAATACATGAGCGTCCTGTGACTAAGGCTGGCCCACTACCTAGAAGTCATTGAGCAAAAAAATAATAATATAGTAACATACCATCCCGACTCCGACACACACACATATACACACTCATTCCCGGTAAGCATTGCAAAACATATTTGACATTTTTATCAATAAGAGTGTGTGGAGTGTCCATCGCCACAATTGCTCGATGGTGATTAATACAAATCTTACGGCCAGATAGAGTCTCCAACTCTGCATATGGGGGATTATTATCCTTTTACACATAAAAAAAAAAAAAAAAACAGTACAAGTGCTCCATTAACAAAACAAAACGTAAACAGATTCCCGAGACACTTGCCGTTTGCATTGGTGTTCTTTTCAATTTGGAAGAGAAAAAAAGTCCTATGAGTAACTATTTCCACTCGTGTCCACCAACTGGCTCCTCTTTGCACTTTACTCGGACCTCAGAGTCTCTTCTGACCGACTCTTTTGCACAATCCCACGTATGTAGTGCTCATTTCCTTTTGAAGAGTGATGATGAGGGTAAGAGATGGACGGATGGGGGGGAGGGGGGGGGGGGGGGGGCAGTTTTCAGAGGTCAAAAGGAAGACAAGAGCTGCATAGAGGGCTACTTTGGGTGCACACAAAGGTCCATTTAAAATGTTTTGGGTGTTTTTTTTCGCCCTCTCGAGGATTTGACCACTAGAAAAGATTCCGTTTTCCCTGGTCTTTGTCGATTGTTTTGGTCTCTGCGGCAAAAAAAACAACAAAAAAACGCCTTGTAGGGCTGCAGAGGTGGACACATAGGGGGAGGGGGAGGAGCCAGAGAGTCTGGCTGTCCATGCTTTAATGACGAACGGCGGAAAAGAGCCCCTCCTCTTGTGACAGTTCACCTGCCGCCGCGCGTAGAAAAGAGCTCCGGTTGTCGCACAGTCCCTGGCGGCTCGCGGGTCACCGGCTGATGTCGCGGTTGCCCTCCCAGTTCTTGCTGCCCGACGCCTCGCTGAACCCGCTGCTCTCGAAGAACGGGTGCTTGAGGGAGTCCGCCAGCATCAGCCGCTTGGAGGGCTCGTACTCCAGCATGCTCTCGATGAGGTCGAACAGCTGGTGGTGGTCCTCCGCCTCCGACAGCAGGTACCGCTGTGGGGACGACAACGGATGAGTACTTCCATAAAAGAGGAGCACCGGGAACGCTGCTTCCTCCTTCGTGCGGCCACTGCTCTTACCCGTAGAGGTTTACAGTTTTCTCTGACGTATTTGCCCGCCGAGGAGCTCTCGTCCCAGTCCAGACGGCCACGGTAGAAATACTTCTGCTTCCTGAAAGAGGAGGGACATCCATGTTCAAGGGTGTGCAGTGTGACCTACGTTGGTTTATTTAAGAGTTCCTTAAAAAAACATTCTGTTATCCCTCAGGACTCTCGAAATGCCTGTTTCTTTATGCAACTACGGTATTTTAATCGGAACCCCCCCCACACAAATTCAAATAATTTCCATAAAATGCAATTCAAGGAGGATTTAATTATCATTATTATTATTAGAGCTTCAAATGGGTCAATGATTAGGAGTAACATTGAATTTGAGGCAATGAATTCTTCATTTTTTCTGCAGTGACAGATTTTTATAGCAAACTCTCTTATTAGTGCTTAGTTTGTTCTCATTTCAGAATGCACACCAAAAAATTAATATCCTTTAGAAAAATGTAGCTGTATTCGTCCAGCACAGCCAAAATGGCTTGAAAGTGGTCTGGACTAAAATCGTCCCCGGGAACTCTTAAGGGTTAAAGCCGGTCATTTTTTGTGTGTTTATTCACCTCGTCTTCCGGATCATCCTCGAGGGAACGGGTCCCAGGATTCTCTCCATCATGGCCAAATGTTCTCTGTTGTCATGAGTCTGCAAGAACACGCCGGATCAAATGAACTCACACAAACCGCTCAGGCACGAAAGAGAAACTGCAATGGAGGGCAAACTGAGATGGAGAATTCAAAGGGTTCAATTTGTTCATTCTAATTTCGTTTGTCTACACAGCATAGACACAACTCTTCCCCCTGGCAGCAGAAGTTTCAACCCAGCCGAGTGTATTTGTACCTGGAACAAGGTGAAGCCCAGATAGTACTCAAACAGTATACAGCCGATGCTCCACACGTCACAGGGATGGCTCCAGCCCAGCTCTGAGGGAGCAAGCACACATTAAAAGGTCAACACTTGCCGATGTCTAGTTTAGCAACACGAGTCAGCCAAGCTTAAAGGAAAACACATCAACACTTTTATTTTTCCAACAGAAAGTGACACAGCAGTAGTTCTGTTACTGCTGCACATGTGTGAATATGGAGCTAATCCAGACGGGACAGGAGACGTGTGTGGACGTATCCTTGCACCTCCTGCAGAGCGAGGCGTCCCACTGCTCAGAGGAATGCTTGTTTGGGCGTGTCACACTCTTTTTTTGCCTCCGACATTATGGGTATGTTGGATATGTTTTGGTCAACCAAAGGCCTCCCTGCAGTGCTCACCTAGTATGACCTCGGGTGCGCGGTAATGCCGTGTGGATACAATGGTGCTGTGATGCTCGTGGTCGAAGGTGGCGCTGCCAAAGTCCACCACACGTACCGCCGTGCTCTTAACTGTCCTCTCTTCCCGCTTCTGCCACAAAAAGTCCAGCACTCTCAGTTCAGTGTTTTTCAATTCATTTTTTTCCATCTTGTAAGCAAACAAATAACGAGTGAGTATTAATTAGCAGGTTCCATGTGAAGAAGCCATCAATGCATATCTATTCAGAACTCAACCAATAGTAGCAGAGTGCTGCTTCTCAGTTTTACAATTTTACTACGGTTAATGTTTGGAATCACAAATAAATGTCTCATTGTGTCTCACCTTCTCTACGTTGTAGGACATTGTGAAGTCAGAGTTGACGAACAGAATGTTCTCCGGCTTTAAGTCTGTGTGTGTCAGCTTATTATCATGGAGAACTGTTGAGAGGGAATGAAAGACGTGACGATTGATTCTCTGAATGTTTACATTTCCACAATCCATGCTGACAGAAGTGAGATGGGTTAAGACACGCCAACGTATGGAGTGATTACCTGTTTATGAGTCAAATCTACTCAAAAATAATTTTAGAATCATACTGAAACCATTACAGCTTTAAGATTCTATAGAGCAGGTAAAGATGTTGATATTTGCTCCAATGGAATAACATTAGCAGATTGACTTTACTCTTAACAAACAGGGAGATACAATACTAAAGTGTGGAGCTATAATACCCCCTTGTGGCTACAGGTGGTGAACCACAAACAGGATGCTTTTATTCCAGTCAAATCAGATTCTATCATGTGCTTAAACACAAGGCTTTAGCAAAAGAATGCGATTACCAATTACATGCTCATTTGATATTCAAATACTAAACTAACTTACACTTCACAGCGAGACAGATCTGGTAGGCCATGTGTCGGACCTGACCGATTGAGTAGGGCAGATAGTTGTTTTCCTTCAAGAAGTCAAAGGTGCTGAGAGCCAGCAGCTCAAAGGAGATGCACATGTGACCGTGGTAGTCAAACCAGTCATACATCTGCACGCACAGGCTGGAAGAGACAAACAGGAGCGTCATTTAATGCCTGTTAATTGATGCCAAGTTTCGCCAATGCAACATTCTTAATGAAACTCGCATGTCTTAAGGTGTGAGTAAAGCACTGTAAGAACCTCTTCAAATTGCTTTCCAAAGTAAACGCAGCCTCATTATCAAGCATGCAGACTACTTTGTTGTGCAATTCCTCATTAGAACTTAATTCATTTTACAGCTGATTGCTGGTGCCTGTTTGTGTCACTCAAAAAGAGCGCATCTATGGGAGGCATTTAAACTAACATCAGTGTCAGATCACAGTCCATCAGAATCAAATTGCTCCAGGATGACAACGTCTGCAGGGCTCAGAGTGGAGGAAAAAAGCCAATGCTAATTTGAAAAACCCATTATCAGCACATTCTAGGTGAGCGGAGATCCCGATATTTTGGTCGCAGACTGCACACTCACAATGTGTTGTCGGGATCCTTCTCGTTGATCTTTTCGAGCACATTGATCTCAAGGCGCGCCGCTTCCTTATACTTCTCCACATTCTTGATGATTTTCAGAGCAACGTGGGCCCCTCCCCTATTGAGAATAAAAACACAGGTTCAGCACCCCAGAGAAACATGCTATTCTAAATTGGTAGACTCATAAGTTTAAAAAGGGGGTTGAAGGTGAGTCAATGTACTAAGCACTCCTGCGGAAAAACAGTATGTGGCCCACAAAGATTTGAGGTCAAGCTCCAAGCAAACTGATTAGCCTTCAGTAAACAACATCATGTGATTGACAAATGCAGCAAGAAAAAAAAAACAGCTGAGCGGAATCTGACAGAGAGGCTGACTCTTCAATTTCAAGTGTGGAAATTGGCTGAAGGCGTGCAAAGTCCCAAAAAAACCTGTTCTAACAAATCACCCCCCCCGACTTCTGGTATTCTTGGAAACAGGAGGACGGTTCCTGTTTTCTAGCTTTAGGGGAAACATACCTACGATGGTCAATACACTGCATCACCCTCCCAAAGGTGCCTTCCCCCAAAGTGCTGACGATCTCATCTGCAACATAAGACAGAGAGAAGAGGAGAGGAGAAGGACGGCAGGGGAAAGAGAGAACAGGAGAATTAGACATGTGGACTCGAGCAGGACTACATAATGCAAAAGTGTAGACAGGCGGATCATTGCTAGCGCCCATCCCCTTTTTTCAGAGAGCCGCCTATTCAATTTGGCAGACTTGAGACTTTTGAGAATATCTATGATAATATGAGCAATATGACATGTGTGAACAAATGAGAGGGTGGAGGTAAAGCACCCCCCCCCTCCTCTGATGACCATTTGCAGCCATCATAACATAAAAAAAAAATCCCAAAATAAGGAGTGTTGCTCCTAAATAAGGAAATGATTATATGAATGGCATTTAAATGCGGCGTCTACCGTGTATGTGCACTGGTTGTCAAACTAAACAGGTGATGCAGTGAGGTGTCTAATGAAATCAAAATATAAGAAAACCACTGAAACGATTTTTGGAGAATAGCTATCTTACGTTAACAGAATTGAAAATTTGTAACTGAGATTTGAACTAGAACGCAACAGAAGCAAACAGCTGCAAATGCATTTCTATGTTTGGAAAACCTGTGAAACAGAAAATGCTCCACAGCTTTAAAAACTCCTAAAACAAAAAGAAAGAGATGGTATCTACTAAAGTCCCTGTAAAAATCTTCTGGCAATCCACCCTGCTATTTCAGCTAGAGCGAAGAGCATTCTAGCAAGGCATCATCATCATCAGGCACTCCCATGTCATTTAAATGCTCTATGCTTTAATACTCATATGGAGAAGGGTTACGATAGAGTAGTGGCAGTGAGTACATCTCTCTTGCAGGACGTCCCCACTCCGACAGATCAGGTGCCCTTCCTCGTCGTCCCTCACACTCAGTGCCCGCGTCCGGCTGTTGCTCCGCTGTTTTCGCACCCAAACCGCCATCAGCAGGTCACGATGCGACCAAAGGGAACAGGGGGTTTTCAGGGGCAGCCGCAGCCATGGCATCAGGCGGCACAGGTAGACGAGGAGGGAGGAGGAGGGTGGTGTTGGTGGTAGTTGTGGTTGTAGGTGGGTTTGGTGGTCATGGGGCGATTCACGCATGACACCACGTGAAGGAAATATATAACGATAGGGATATAGTGCAAGGGAACAAGTCAAAGATCACATGTTGTCCTCTGCTCCTCTCCCCCCTCTACCTTTAAACCACAGCTGCTTACAAACAAGGAAGCAACCGGCAGA
>CAESWR010002543.1:182973-200025 GCA_903171835.1 Mullus surmuletus | reverse complement strand
ACCAAGAAAGACAGTCATACAACTAATTCAAAGCTTCAAATCAGGCTGACTTTCCGGCTTTAACAAGATGGAGAATAAAAAGAGAGGACCTTAAGTATTCGAGCGGGAAATATTTACTGCTCGCTTAAAGATGTGTGTGTATACTGTACGTACCCCACACAAAATCTAAGACATTCCAAATGCCAATATAGTGAGGCAAAAAGTCTTTCAATCAGTCTCAGTCTCAATGTTGCATTGTGTTTGGTAGAACATTTTCACTTTTCAGCCTCTCTGCATAAGTTGCAAGTAGCTGCCCAACAACGTCAATGTAATATTGCAGACACACTATTGACAGGTAAGGCCACAAAGACATATTCATGCATGTGACCGGATGTTATTTAGTCTTCAAAGGGGGATGTTTAGTATGTTGTGGTGATGGTATATTTGCCCGCAGCCAGGACTAGTAATTTGTGAACTACTAAAAAATTGTGTGCAGTCAAATGAAAATGCTCTCCCAAAAAAAAGTCTCAATTTCAGCAAAAACCCAGAAAAAACAAAGCAAAATCCTTCCGACAGAATAAAAGCAAAACAAAAAAAAAAAAAGATTGCACTACTTACCAAGTCCAGGAGCTGTGAAGAAGAAATGGTTAGGGAAAGAAGGAGAAAGAGCGGAGTGGAAGAGACAGAGATGGAAAGAGGCAGGATGTAGAGAGTTATAACACACTCTCAGGTCTGGCTGTACTCACCGAGGAGGATGGGCTATAGGACCTGGTTCTACGCCGCCTTCTTTTGTGCTTACGCCTGCTGCCTTTCCGCCGATACGACTCATCCCGGTCACGTTCCCGTTCCCGGCCGCGGCGGTAGTCATACATGGCTGGGGAGAAGTTCCGCGTGGTGGCGTGATAGTAACTTTCAGCTGCTCCATGTGGCTCCCGGTCTCTGTCGTGGTCGCGCTCTCGATCTCGGCTTGGTTCCAAGCGTCTGTATCCCTCGCAGTATCGTCGGTCGAACGGCCGATGGTCTGTTGAGCGATTTTCATAGCTACGACTGGATCAAGGAAAAAAGGAATACTTAATAGGTGTTTTGATACAGGAAAAGACAATAAAATGCTGCATTGGTATTCATTTATTTCACATATGCGCAAGAATAGCTGTCATTTGATAAAGGCGAATTACGGCTTTGTCGCACAGATCTTGACAGATTTTCACCAAATACATACCTCCTTGATCGCACATAACTTCCCTCCTGTCTTTGTCCACGTCCCCTTCTGTCCCGATCCCGGTCACTGCTGGAGGAGTAGGTCGGTGTTCTCCTATGTCGGTGTCTGCGTCCTCTGTCTCGGTCTCGATCTCGATCTCTGTCCCGGTCTCTGTCTCGGTCTCGATACCGGTCTTGGTAGCTGCTTCGACTGTCTCTTTCCGAAGACGAGTATCGTCTGGTGTGAGGCATCTGGCGGAGGACACATAGCAGGTCTTTGGTTGGAATAACGTTTTTTAAAAATGGGATGAGAGTAGTACGAGAACATCTATGCAATATAACGGTGTCAATCTCATTTACACGAATTACTGGCTGACTTTTGACATGTGGCACTTTTGAATTTGAGTTGCTTGAGGTGAGAGAGTTGGCTCAGAGTAATAGGATTGTTTCACGTCATTATAACTTGGGATTTGTCACCCATGGAAGAATGCATCTTCATCAAAACTTCACAGAAAAGGAGGTTATGAAGTGCAGAGCAAACACGTTTACAGAGCACCTTCCACATGCATCGAGATCAAAACTTCTATGCATGACTTTGGGGGAAAGTTGCAGCACTTGAGCAACAATCCCAAGTGTGCACAGAATAGCGTCCACTGGAAATAGCAACAAAGTGCATAAGGTGTAAAAATAACCCCTGATGCACGTCCTTAACTATGTACTCGCAGCCAATGGTTGACGCAACGGCACTTTTAAGCATCACAAGCAAAACACTTAACAATACAACGTTTGACTTCACGGAGTCGACGCAAACTTTGAGCATTAATGGCGCAAAAAAACTATGTTTGTGCACGAAGGCGCTGCAGCGCTGCAGCGTTAGCATCACAAACACCGACGCCGCCGTCGTTCCTCTCCGTGTGTCTCCAAACACAACAAACCCCGCACCTCCGGGTGTGTTTCCCCCGTGGGGTTGTAGGTGAAAACAGCTCCCTGGAAGCCCCTCGGTTCGACGTAGCAGCTAGCTAGCTAGCAGCAGCAGCAGCTAATGTAAATAATTTGACCGCCATCTTAGCTTAGCTGCGTTCATCGGCTAGCATGCTACTAGCTTAGCTTAGCTTAGCTTAGCATCGCGGCTAACCGCTCCGCGCCGACGCTTGTAGTGTTTTTTCCCAACATTTACCGTTTTAGCAGCGAGGCCGGTGCGCTTGTCCCACAAGAAATCCGTGGTGGCTTCCCAGTTTGGATTCTCTACTGGGTTCGTTCCGCAGCCCCCCCCCCTCGCTTAGCAGACAGGCTGTGTGTGTGTGTGTGTGTGTGTGTGTCTCAGCCCCCCCCCCCTCTGTGTCTCCGCTCGGCGGCGCAGCGAGTTCTGGTTCAGACCAGCGGAGCGGACCTCCTCCCTGCGCGCAAAGTCTCATTCCCGTCACTTTCACTCCGAATCAACCGGATTATTCACTTAATATAAAGTCTAAAACAGAGTATAAAATATAAAAAAATATAATATATATATAAAAATTCAAATATTTAAATTTGATATAATTTCAAATATTTTTTTTTCTACTATTATTCATTTTTTTATTGTTTTTTTTGTTCTAAATCAATGCCTCAATAAGAGAAATTAAACGTATACACGATTTATATTTACATGGTTTTATCGTCGCTGAAGTAACTTTCAGCTGTGATTTTCTACCACCGGCGCCCCCGGTGGTGATAGAAGGAATTGCAGGCGGCCGCTGATTACACACAATTGAGTCATTTCGGTAGTTTATGGGAAAAGCAGCAGTGCTTTTACAGCCTTTTTGCAGCAGCACCGCATATGTGGTTCTCGGGTTCAAGGACAAATACCATGCAGAGCATTACCATTCTAAAACTAACCCGAAAACACAGTTTTGAGTGTGAAATGGGTCAAATTGAGGATACGTGTACGTTCTACTTTTAAGAGGCTGTGTGAGTGGCAGGTGTAAGTAAATAGAAGCTTCAATAGGATTCAACTTTTTATTTGTAGTAACATGAAGAAGGTCAAACATATAAATAATTCCATGGTTTCCCACCACAACATCCATATGCTCTTCCTTTACCACAGAAAAGAGATTTTTGTATTCGGTCCACAGTCAAAATTGCATGTAATACACACACTACTATGCTCACCTTCACAATGACATGACATATGATTTAATTAAACCTCTCAATAATTCTTTGCCAGTGTCAAGCAGATGTATTCTGTTGGGTTTCAAAGCGCTTCTTCATAGAAGCAAAGTGTTGCAAGCGCATGGAGCCTCTGTATATCCACTCTTCATGGGCATCCTGCTGAGAATGACGGGTACACATGAGAGTAAACAGTACAAAAAAGCTACAAAAACACCTAGAATCAAATTGGAAATAATATGAAATGAATATATTATGAGGCAAACCTGAAAAGCAACCTGAATCAAACTACAGTCGGCTCGTATCACCTCACACTTCTGTTGGACGCCATCCAACTCTACATTAATGGTCTGCCCAACCTTGTAGTGAATGTAATGAGGATACGAAGGCCAGGCTTTTATGTATTCCTGCATGAAAGCCTTGTGGACAGGATCTGAAATATCATCCAAAGGGTCCACCACTGTCACACAAAAAACATTATTATTATTAGTAGATACACCTAACCATCTATTATGTTCTTTCTTTTGTGCTTTTGTCCCCACGTTGTGATTTGGGCGTTTTAGCGGTCATCATGTTGTTTTTTGTCATGAATGCACTCTGATCCTAAAAAAACACATCCGTGCATCTGGCGTTAGAATCACCAAACGCTGCCCTTACTTGGTTGGAACACCAGGCGAAGAATATGTACGCTGACATAGATGGATGTGTGATCGTCAATGAAGATCAGGAACCTGGAAAAGAAGCTTGTTTATCCATCTGGGAATTCTCATGATGAAAAAAAATCTGGTATATGCAGTATAATTCTCCACACTCTTAGAACATATATTGATAATAAACGTATATCCACTGCGGATAATGATTCAAAGGCGTTGGTTGAGGCACTCGAACGCACCTCGAGCGGTTGGTTTCGCTGGGGAGCTCCGCCACAACACCCGGCATGAACTGGAATACGCTGTTTTCACACCTGACCACCACACGAGAACCGATACCAAGTTGGTCCGACTCTGGTACAACGTCAAAGGCAATGTGGTGTCCAGAGACAAGACCCTTCCCTCTCTCCTCAAAGCAGACCTTGTACTTGAGCTTACCATTTTCTGTAAGAGAAATATATACACAGTGATTTTTGATTCATCTACTTGTATTTTCAAATGAGGCTAGAATCATTTTATCAACCGTCTCATCTTCACCCTTTTCAACTATTTTCACGATTCTCCCCCGTTGCCAGTTCAGCATCTTCCTCCTGGCCAGAACCTTCATGTTTAAAAGGACCTCTCTCGTTTCAGCAGATTTGCAAAGAGTGGATCCTGAGCACACATATGTGGCAGCTACATCTGTATGGATGTACAGAAAAAGCATATTGTGACAAGAAGGATGTTGAAAAACATACTCCATACAGTATGTCCATTGAATTTGGTGTGTTCTTGCTTTCGGCCTTTACCCTTGGAGTCTGCTGACAAGCTGGATGTTTCCGTTTCCTTATTTGCTCGGTGTGATGACATTCTTTTAAGTCGCCTTTGCGCGCGAGCACACGTGAGGGTTCGCGGTCTCGAAATTCTCACGGGGTTTTGCTGCTTGGCAGGTTTGTCAGTGTTTTGAGTCGTGTTTGTCCTCTCATTTGGTGGCACTCTAGAGACTACGTTTACACTGTGGAGATTTAGAGGCAAAGCTCGAATCTTACATTCAGGAAGTCTAGTTAAGACCACGGCTAGTTTTCTTTTTTGACTAAGACAGTTTAATTTGACCTCCTCTCTTGTTCGTTTGAAGTCGTGTTTTTTCGACTGAGGAAGAGGCGTGCTATTCATGACGGGGATGGGTTCATTGTTTTCTGAGTGAACGGACTCACATGGGGAAGAAAGTGCGTCTCCTACAAAGGGGGAAGATACAGATGCTCAGCGGTGGTCACAAGATACACAGAATAGTAATACTTTTTTGAGTCTTGATCTGCATCTCACCACATCCAGTGATGTCATCATCATCATCATCATCATTAGAATGTCGGTCTCGGTACTCCCACCCTAGCAAAGCATACTGCTTCCTCACAATCTCCTCACATGCTGCCAGAGATCTGCAAATCAAGAGGATTAAAAAGTCTGCAAATCAAGAGCATCGCGAAGGAATCCTGAATGCTTCTGAGACACTCACTTGCAGAGCTTCAGGAGACAAGCAGCTTGCCTCTCCCTCCTCTCCAGCAGAGACTGCAATATATGACAGTTCTCAAGCACAGCTGGGGAGATGAGCGGCATCTTCTCCACCCTGTCTCTGATCCAGCTGCGGAGCTCCACTGCCGTCATCATCATCTCATGATCCGCCGCCTCCATCATCAGCGAAGCACCTGAGGAAGCACCAAAGGCCTCATGCAATGGATCCTGTGGTGAAGCTACAAGGAACGCCTTGTTTTTATGCAAACCTTCCGCCTTTCCTTAAACAACTCTTTTCTTTAAAACTTGATTATTATTATATTCTGATTCTCATGCAAAATAAAGAGGAGAAAAATGCAGTCACCATCTTGAAGGTGAGCTACATCACAAGCAGAGGTGTCAGAAGTATCCATTACTCAGGTAGAAGTATAGATACTAGGGTTTCAAGTCAAGCTTTTTACTCAAGTAACAGTACTGGTTGCAAAAGTACTTAAAGTATAACATTTAAAGTCACTCAAATTCACTCCATCTGAATGGTGTGATATGTCTGTAAAGGGTTGTTTACTCCAGTAAAGTAGATATCCAACATTTCTACTTACAAACCAAGTATTTGTACTTGACACCTCACTAGTTTGCACCAAATCCTAAATATGCAGTCATTTACTTCCCGCCAGTTACTGATTTCTACCTAAAATCTCGTGTTTGTCGGTGCAGTGTCCTCACATGTACCTCGAGCTGCTGCTGTATCGAAAGTTCCGCGTCTTCTTCGCTTCCTGCTGCGGCTGAGTGACGCTGAGACGCGCTCACTGTCGCCCCCTGGTGTCCGCAGGCGCGTCCAACAGGCGCCCGTCCATGAATTGTTGAAGCAGCGATACGATCTTATTTCCCAAATAACTGTTCAAGCAGCAGAGAGACGTAAACAGGAACTGTCCAATGCTTTTCATAGCTTTTATTGTCATGTTTAAAAAAAAAAATGATAAAAAATTATGGATCCAAAATCCAGCACGATATGAGAGTAAATTATTATTAAGTAAAAATAAATACATTTATGTCCTTTCCTTAAAAAAGTAACAGAGTCACTGCTTTCTTCAACTTTTCTCCACTGGATGCCAGTGTTGATCAGTTAAAGAGGGATGCAAAAAAACCCACTTCGATTCCTTCGTGCTCCTGAGGCATTTGTCCTGAAACGCTTCCTGCTCTGTCGGTCCACCCAAATCTTTCAGCTTTTTATTCGGGGTCATTGGTATTCTCCTTCGACGTGAATTTGTAAAACTTTGCCATAAGAAAGATCCGGAAGGAGCCTCGGTGAATCCACTCCTTACGCTGATGTGCCTGACAGTTGACACCAGCATTATAATCAAAACAGACGGAGCAGAAAATTGGTTATTTGAACGTTAAATCACACTAACCTGAAATAAGACCTGCATCAAGCTGCAGTCGAGCTTCGTAACCTCACAGCTCTGCTGGACTCCATTTAGCTCCACAGAAAGGCTCTGTCCAACCGCATAGCAGATGCAACGCGTGTAGGGCCAGTTCTCAATGTAGCACTTCATGAAGTCCCTGTGATTGCCGTCTGGAATGTCCTCTGTGACATCTGGCACTGAAGGGAGACCAAAAACACGAGGAGGGGAGAGTGTAAGAGAATATTTAATACTTGCATTTAACATAAAGCAGGTGCAGATGACTCTTAAAGGGATAGTTCAGATTTATTTTTTGGCATAAAGTTGTATGAGATGCTCACCATCAGTGTCGTTTATCAGCAGTGACTTTTTACCCCACTACGACCCGTGAGCAGAGTTCCGGCCCCATCACACTGATGGTGAGGATGTCATACAACTTCACGTCCAAAAATCTGAACTCTCCCTTTAAATGTTTACTTGCACTTGAAACAGGTGGCAAAGAAAAACTCCCTTTAAGGAAGAAAATCATGGCTCACGGTGGGCCGTTTGAAATATAACCAGTAGATCCTCAAAACATTTGGGATAGAAAACTCATGACGTCTTTGCAACATCCTTTATGATCTTCTACCACAAAGATACATGCGTAAAAAAATCTGAACTTACATTGTCCGCACACCAGGCGAAGTGAAGGTAAGCAAAGATAAATGGGCGTGTGGTCATCCAGAAACACCAAAAACCTTGGGAGTGACAAAAAAGGATTTGAAATTACAACCACCTTTGATAAATCTTTGGGAAAATCTGTCCAGAGATCAGAGGCATAATTGTTAAAATTCACTTGTGTACATACACATAATACATAATTGTGTGCAATGACAGAGATTGCAGTTGACACACACACACACCTTGAGCGGTTCTTCCGGCACGGGAGCTCGGCCAAAACACCGGGCACGAAACAGGACGCGTTGTCCGGAGACAGAACCACCACGCGAGCACCAACATACGGCTGCTCCGGCTTCAGCGCAAACTCAAAAGCGAGGTGGTACCGAGAGACGAGGAGCCGCCCCTTCTCTTCCAGCTTCACTTTGTACTTTGACTGCTCATTTTCTACAACAAACAGGACGGACACCATCACTGAATCTCTCACCACATGGCGTTAGATTATAGAGTTGCTCGCAAGTTTTCTCCCCCCCGACTTACCGTTTACAAACAGCTCCATGATTTTCCCCTTATGCCACGTCATTGCTTTCCTCCTGGCCAGAACCATCATGTCCACTTTGAGTTCTTCCTCTGGCAAATCAGGCCGGACCTTGGTTGTTTCGTGGGCACGAAGGCTAAAAGGTAGCGATACAATTATGTGGGGGGTTCCTGTCATTTCTGGGAAGAAAAAAACATGATAAATTCCTACAGCAAACCACAAGAGGTTAGAAAGTACATTCTCAGTAATAAAATCAATATTGTTTATCATGATTAGGGGTAGTTTGTTCTGCTTGTTTTATCACTGGTATTAACCTTTTAGCAGAAGTGGTGATCGTGTTCATGCAATGTGTCGTTTGTGGATTTACCATTGCTTTTTGATTGGTCGTTATTGTTGCCTTGGTTGTTGCCTTGGTCGTTGTTGTCCTTCGTAATGTCCTTCTGACTGTCCTTGTTGTTGTTCTTTTTATTACGTTTGACAGTTTTTTGTCTTTTCGGTCTCCAGTCGTCAGAGTCGTCCGACTCATTCTGTGGTTCCCACTGCATTTCACAATCAGAACCAGGGAGAGACTCGTCTTCACTGGGCAGCTGCGGAGCCGTGGCTGGTAGAAGAGCACTGATCTGATGAGCAGGGAGTCTGTGCAAAACCACAACTGCTTTCTTTAGTAAAACACGGGAGTCGCAACTGTCTCCGCACTCGATCCCAAAGGCTTTACTTGCAGAGGGAACAGACTGTGAGGTTCCAGATGTTTCTGCTAAAAGAAAAAGATGACAGAGGTGACGTTGCATCTTCAAACAAAATCAATTCATCGTCGGTGGTCACAAGATACACAGAATACTAATACTTTTTTGAGTCATGATCTGCATCTCACCACATCCAGTGATGTCATCATCATCATCATCATCCTCAGAATCTCTGTCTCGGTACTCCCACCCTAGCAAAGCATACTGCTTCCTCACAATCTCCTCACATGCTGCCAGAGATCTGCAAATCAAGAGGTTTAAGAAGTCTGCAAATCAAGAGCATCGCGAAGGAATCCTGAATGATTCTGAGACACTCACTCGCAGAGCCTCAGGAGACAAGCAGCTCGCCTCTCCCTCCTCTCCAGCAGAGACTGCAATATGTGACAGTTCTCAAGCACAGCTGGGGAGATGAGCGGCATCTTCTCCACCCTGTCTCTGATCCAGCTGCGGAGCTCCACTGCCGTCATCATCATCTCATCCGCCGCCTCCATCATCATCAGCGAAGCACCTGAGGAAGCACCAAAGGCCTCATGCAATGGATCCTGTGGTGAAGCTACAAGGACGCCTTGTTTTTATGCAAACCTCCCGCCTTTCCTTAACCCTATAATGCCAAATGCATCAAATTTGATACAAGCGTTTCTGAGACCTATTGCATCACCTTTGGGTAAAAACTTCACTCAAAACCCTCTTGTATCCAATCTGATACTTGTCTCCAACCCCCTGGTGGGTATCTTTATCACTACAACAATTCAGACACAATACATGGGACGATCCAAGATTGTCCCAAGATGGCCACCTTCAGATAGTTCCCAACTCACTGGATCGTGGTAAAGAAAATTTCGCTTTTTTTCCCGATTTTCCAGTGACATTTTCTATGCAATTTGTAGTAATATTCTAACATGAGCACTTACTCTATTGAAGCAAGTTATAATTACTTACTTTTTTGCATTTTAGTATATAGTAAAATCGTGCAGAAAATGTGTGTTCAAATTTTATACTAAAGGGAAAAAGTGGAATTTGGGAAAGAAAAATTCAAATTCCGTGAAATGGCCAAATAAAGGATCCAGATTCAATAAATCAGAATTTTCTGTCCATTATTTGTGGGGTCAGGCATTATAGGGTTAAACTACTCTTTTCTTTAAAACTTAATTATTATTATCATTATTATTATTATTATTATTATATTCTGATTCTCATGCAAAATAAAAAGGAGAACAATACAGTCACCATGTTGAAGTTTAGTTATATCACAAGCAGAGTAAAAGTTCTGGTTACAAAAGTACTTCAAGTATAAAATATAAAGTCACTAAAATTCACTCCATCCGAATGGTGCGTTTTTTTTAACTATGATAAGCAGGAATTAAACAGGAGGAACGAAACTATTTTTTAAAATTAAATAGAATTAAAAAGTCGGCTGAAAAACAATTACTCCAGTAAAGTAGATATCCAACATTTCTACTTACAAACCATGTATTTGTACTTGACACCTCACTATTTAGCACCAAATCCTCAGTATGCAGTCATTTACTTTCCGCCAGTTACTGATTTCTACCAAAAATCTCGTGTTTTTCGGTGCAAAGTGTCCTCACATGTACCTCCAGCTGCTCCTCGGTGCCGAGTGCAGCGTCTTCTTCGCTTCCTGCTGCGGCTGAGTGACGCTGTGACGCGCTCACTGTCGCCCCCTGGTGTCCGCAGACGCGTCCAACAAGCGCCCGTCCATGAATTGTTGAAGCAGCGATACGATCTTATTTCCCAAATAACTGTTCAAGCAGCAGAGAGACGTAAACAGAAACTGTCCAATGCTTTTCATAGCTTTTATTGTCATGTTTGAAAAAATTCATGAAAATCATGGATCCAAAATCCAGCACCAAATGAGAGTAAATTATTATCAAGTAAAAATAAATATATTGATGTCATTTCCTTAAAAACTGCAAAATTGAGTCACTGCTTTCTTCAACTTTTCTCCACTGGATGCCAGTGTTGATCAGTTAAAGAGGGATGCAAATCCTGCTTCGCTTCCTTTGAGGCATTTGTCCTGAAACGCTTCCTGCTCTGTAGGTCCACCCGAATCTTTCAGCTTTTTATTCGGGGTCATTGGTATTCTCCTTCAACGTGAATTTGTAAAACTTTGCCATAAGAAAGAGCCGGAAGGAGCCTCGGTGAATCCACTCCTTACGTTGATGTGCCTGCCAGTTGACACCAGCATTATAATCAAAACAGACGGAACAGAAAAGTGATGGTTATTTGAACGTTAAATTGTACTAACCTGAAATACGACCTGCATCAAGCTGCAGTCGAGCTTCGTAACCTCACAGCTCTGCTGGACTCCATTTAGCTCCACAGAAAGGCTCTGTCCAACCGCATAGCAGATACAGTGTGTGTAGGGCCAGTTCTTCATGTAGCACTTCATGAAATCCCTGTGATTGCCGTCTGGAATGTCCTCTGTGACATCTGGCACTGAAGGGAGACCAAAAACACGAGGAGGGGAGAGTGTAAGAGAATACAGATAGAAAGATGTAGATCATTCATCGGAAATAATCAAAGAAAAAGTTTATGCTCATTAAAAAGAAAACTGATAAAATGAAAAATGTGAACACGTAATGCTGTTTTAAAAATCGTATTGTTTATATGATACTTAATCTCAAAAATATATAACCTGCTTGGCCTTGCATTTAACATAAAGCAGGTGTCGATGACTCTCTTAAAGGGATAGTTCAGATTTTTTTTGACATAAAGTTGTATGAGATGCTCACCATCAGCAGTGACTTTTTACCCCACTGCGTCCCGTGAGCGGAGTTCCGGCCCGGTTTCGGTGTTGCAATCTTCCGGCGCTATTTTCGCTCTGGTCGTATCACTGCGCACACCATCAGCAGCTAAGGAGGCGGATGGAGGCCGCTGCGACGTGAGAAAAGACGTGTTGCAGCAGCGGTCTCCTTTGGCCTCCTTCCTCCTGATGATGGTGCGTGATGTGATGATATCTTAGCATGTAAACGCCATGAAACAGCTGATGCTGGTACGCGCACTGATATGAACGGAGGGAAAATAGTAATAATAATAAGATTGCGGGGTCTGACTTTTTTGTGGCCAAGAACTCATGATGCAAATGGGTCACTCTTTTGAACGCATGTTGTTTTTTGGAGCAGAGCGCTTTACCCGCGTATCCCCAGCAAGTAGCCAGAACTACTTTCTGCAACACGCTCACGGGACGCAGTGGGGGAAAAGTGTCTGTTGATGAACAACACTGATGGCGAGGATGTCATACAACTTCATGTCAAAAAATCTGAATTCTCCCTTTAAATGTTTACTTGCACTTGAGACAGGTGGCAAAGAAAAACTCCCTTTAACGAAGAAAAACTCCCTTTAACGAAGAAAAACTCCCTATAACGAAGGAAAACTCCCTTTAACGAAGAAACCCTGGAGCAAAATCCTGGCTCACGGTGGGCCGTTTGAAATATAAACAGCAGATGTCCTCAAAACATTTGGGATAGAAAACTCATGACGTTTTTGCAACATCCTTTATGATCTTCTACCACAAAGACTTATCTTCCATATTATACATGTGTAAAAAATCTGAACTTACATTGTCCGCACACCAGGCGAAGTGAAGGTAAGCAAAGATAAATGGGCGTGTGGTCATCCAGAAACACCAAAAACCTAGCGATAAAAAAATATTTGAAATTACAACAACCTTTGATAAATTTTTGGGAAAATCTGTCCAGAGATCAGAGGCATAATTGTTAAAATTCACTTGTGTACATACACATAATACATAATTGTGTGCAATGACAGAGATTGCAGCTGACACACACACACACCTTGAGCGGTTCTTCCGGCACGGGAGCTCAGCCAAAACACCGGGCACGAAACAGGACGCGTTGTCCGGAGACGGAACCACCACGCGAGCACCAACATACAGCTGCTCCGGCTTCAGCGCAAACTCAAAAGCGAGGTGGTACCGAGAGACGAGGAGCCGCCCCTTCTCTTCCAGCTTCACTTTGTACTTTGACTGCTCATTTTCTACAACAAACAGGACGGACACCATCACTGAATCTCTCCCCACATGGCGTTAGATTATAGAGTTGCTCGCAAGTTTTCTCCCCCCCGACTTACCGTTTACAAACAGCTCCATGATTTTCCCCTTATGCCACGTCATTGCTTTCCTCCTGGCCAGAACCATCATGTCCACTTTGAGTTCTTCCTCTGGCAAATCAGGCCGGACCTTGGTTGTTTCATGGGCACGAAGGCTAAAAGGTAGCGATACAATTATGTGGGGGGTTCCTGTCATTTCTGGGAAGAAAAAAACATGATAAATTCCTACAGCAAACCACAAGAGGTTAGAAAGTACATTCTCAGTAATAAAAGCAATATTGTTTATCATGATTAGGGGTAGTTTGTTCTGCTCGTTTTATCACTGGTATTCACCTTTTAGCAGAAGTGGTGATCGTGTTCATGCAATGTGTCGTTTGTGGATTTACCATTGCCTTTTGATTGATCGTTATTGTTGCCTTGGTTGTTGCCTTGGTCGTTGTTGTCCTTCGTAATGTCCTTCTGACTCTCCTTGTTGTTGTTCTTTTTATCACGTTTGACAGTTTTTTGTCTTTTCGGTCTCCAGTCGTCAGAGTCGTCCGACTCATTCTGTGGTTCCCACTGCATTTCACAATCAGAACCAGGGAGAGACTCGTCTTCACTGGGCAGCTGCTGAGCCGTGGCTGGTAGAAGAGCACTGATCTGATGAGCAGGGAGTCTGTGCAAAACCACAACTGCCTTCTTCAATGAAACACGGGAGTCGCAACTGTCTCCGCACTCGATCCCAAAGGCTTTACTTGCAGAGGGAACAGACTGTGAGGTTCCAGATGTTTCTGCTAAAAGGAAAAGATGACAGAGGTGACGTTGCATCTTCAAACAAAATCAATTCATGTCGGTGGTCACAAGATACACAGAATACTAATACTTTTTTGAGTCATGATCTGCATCTCACCACATCCAGTGATGTCATCATCATCATCATCATCATCATCATTAGAATGTCGGTCTCGGTACTCCCACCCTAGCAAAGCATACTGCTTCCTCACAACCTCTTCACACGCTGCCAGAGATCTGCCAATCAAGAGGATTAAAAAGTCTCCAAATCAAGAGCATCGCGAAGGAATCCTGAATGATTCTGAGACACTCACTTGCAGAGCTTCAGGAGACAAGCAGCTTGCCTCTCCCTCCTCTCCAGCAGAGACTGCAATATGTGACAGTTCTCAAGCACAGCTGGGGAGATGAGCGGCATCTTCTCCACCCTGTCTCTGATCCAGCTGCGGAGCTCCACTGCCGTCATCATCATCTCATCCGCCGCCTCCATCATCATCAGCGAAGCACCTGAGGAAGCACCAAAGGCCTCATGCAATGGATCCTGTGGTGAAGCTACAAGGACGCCTTGTTTTTAAGCAAACCTCCCGCCTTCCCTTAACCCTATAATGCCAAATGCATCAAATTTGATACAAGCGTTTCTGAGACCTATTGCATCACCTTTAGGTAAAAACTTCACTCAAAACCCTCTTGTATCCAATCTGATACTTGTCTCCAACCCCCTGGTGGGTATCTTTATCACTACAACAATTCAGACACAATACATGGGACGATCCAAGATTGTCCCAAGATGGCCACCTTCAGATAGTTCCCAACTCACTGGATCGTGGTAAAGAAAATTGCGCTTTTTACGATTTTCCAGTGACATTTTCTATGCAATTTGTAGTAATATTCTAACATGAGCACTTACTCTATTGAAGCAAGTTATAATTACGTACTTTTTTGCATTTTAGTATATAGTAAAATCGTGCAGAAAATGTGTGTTCAAATTTTATACTAAAGGGAAAAAGTGGAATTTGTGAAAGAAAAATTCAAATTTCGTGAAATGGCCAAATAAAGGATCCAGATTCAATAAATCAGAATTTTCTGTCCATTATTTGTGGGGTCAGGCATTATAGGGTTAAACTACTCTTTTCTTTAAAACTTAATTATTATTATTATATTCTGATTCTCATGCAAAATAAAAAGGAGAACAATACCATCACCATGTGAAAGTTTAGTTACATCACAAGCAGAGTAACAGTTCTGGTTACAAAAGTACTTCAAGTATAAAATATAAAGTCACTAAAATTCACTCCATCCGAATGGTGCGTTTTTTTTAACTATGATAAGCAGGAATTAAACAGGAGAAACAAGGCTATTTTTAAAATTAAGTAGAATTAAAAAGTCGGTTGAAAAACAATTACTCCAGTAAAGTAGATATCCAACATTTCTACTTACAAACCAAGTATTTGTACTTGACACCTCACTATTTAGCACCAAATCCGAAGTATGCAGTCATTTACTTTCCGCAAGTTACTGATTTCTACCTAAAATCCCGTGTTTGTCGGTGCAAAGTGTCCTCACATGTACCTCCAGCTGCTCCTCGGTCCTCAGTGCCGCGTCTTCTTCGCTTCCTGCTGCGGCTGAGTGACGCTGAGACGCGCTCACTGTCGCCCCCTGGTGTCCGCAGGCGCGTCCAACAAGCGCCCGTCCATGAATTGTTGAAGCAGCGATACGATCTTATTTCCCAAATAACTGTTCAAGCAGCAGAGAGACGTAAACAGAAACTGTCCAATGCTTTTCATAGCTTTTATTGTCATGTTTGAAAAAATTCATGAAAATCATGGATCCAAAATCCAGCACGATATGAGAGTAAATTATTATCAGGTAAAAATAAATATATTGATGTCATTTCCTTAAAAACTGTAAAATTGAGTCACTGCTTTCTTCAACTTTTCTCCACTGGATGCCAGTGTTGATCAGTTAAAGAGGGATGCAAATCCCGCTTCGCTTCCTTTGAGGCATTTGTCCTGAAACGCTTCCTGCTCTGTAGGTCCCCCCCGAATCTTTCAGCTTTTTATTCGGGGTCATCAGTATTTTCCTTCAACGTGAATTTGTAAAACTTTGCCATAAGAAAGATCCGGAAGGAGCCTCGGTGAATCCACTCCTTACGTTGATGTGCCTGCCAGTTGACACCAGCATTATAATCAGAACAGACGGAGCAGAAAAGTGATGGTTATTTGAACGTTAGATCGCACTAACCTGAAATAAGACCTGCATCAAGCTGCAGTCGAGCTTCGTAACCTCACAGCTCTGCTGGACTCCATTTAGCTCCACAGAAAGGCTCTGTCCAACCGCATAGCAGATACAGTGTGTGTAGGGCCAGTTCTTCATGTAGCACTTCATGAAATCCCTGTGATTGCCGTCTGGAATGTCCTCTGTGACATCTGGCACTGACGGGAGACCAAAAACACGAGGAGGGGAGAGTGTAAGGGGATACAGATAGAAAGATGCAGATCATTCATCGGAAAAGTTTATACTCATTAAAAAGAAAACTGATAAAATGAAAAATGTGAACACATAATGCTGTTTTAAAAATCGTATTGTTCATATGATACTTAATCTCAAAAATATATAACCTGCTTGGCCTTGCATTTAACATAAAGCAGGTGTCGATGACTCTCTTAAAGGGATAGTTCAGATTTTTTTTGACATAAAGTTGTATGAGATGCTCACCATCAGCAGTGACTTTTTACCCCACTGCGTCCCGTGAGCGGAGTTCCGGCCCGGTTTCGGTGTTGCAATCTTCCGGCGCTATTTTCGCTCAGGTCGTATCACTGCGCACACCATCAGCAGCTAAGGAGGCGGGTGGAGGCCGCTGCGAAGTGAGAAAAGACGTGTTGCAGCGGCCTCCTTTGGCCTGATGATGGTGCGTGATGTGATGATATCTTAGCATGTAAACGCCATGAAACAGCTGATGCTGGTACGCGCACTGATATGAACAGAGGGAAAATAGTGCCGGAAGATTGCGAGGTCTGACTTTTTTGTGGCCAAGAACTCATGATGCAAATGGGTTACTCTTTTGATCGCATGTTGTTTTTTGGAGCAGAGCGCTTTACCCGTGTGACCCCAGCAAGTAGCCGGAACTACTTTCTGCAACACCGAAACCGGGCCGGGACTCCGCTCACGGGACGCAGTGGGGGAAAAGTGTCTGTTGATGAACAACACTGATGGCGAGGATGTCATACAACTTCATGTCCAAAAATCTGAATTCTCCCTTTAAATGTTTACCTGCACTTGAAACAGGTGGCAAAGAAAAACTCCCTTTAACGAAGAAAATCATGGCTCACGGTGGGCCGTTTGAAATATAACCAGTAGATCCTCAAAACATTTGGGATAGAAAACTCATGACGTTTTTGCAA
>CAESWR010002543.1:125620-137182 GCA_903171835.1 Mullus surmuletus | reverse complement strand
GGGGGAAAAAAACGGTGTCGTCAGTTCCCCACCGCACCTCACACGCCCTGATCTGTAATCTGGGCAGCATGTAAACAATGAGCCCACATGACAGCAGGCTGCTCACACCGCACATGCGCACACGGGCGCTTCAAAGAGTCACGATCTGGACTTGTTTTTGTGTGTGTGTGAGAGAGAGAGAGAGAGAGAGAGAGAGTATATGTGCGTGTTTTAAAGCAGTGACATCAATGTTACAGAGCAGGTCTGGGTGCAGATCTCTCCCTGGCCTCACCATTAATTCCTTTATTCCAGCTCCTCGGCTGGTCTCTAATGTTAAGACTGCCATCTGCCATCAGCGGCTAAATCCCATCCACCCTCCACTCCTCAAAGCCCACTGTAAGCCTCAGTCCAGCAGGCTTTGATCAGGTACAAATGCATTAGAAAAAAAAAAAAACCTCATTTATTTTTATATATTTACTCCCCTGTGAATCTAACCTACCATGACATCTGGTGGCGGTGAGAAATGTCACTGGTTATGTGACTTCGCCAGCTGCTATCTTTTGTGAAAATGTTGTCTTTTAAAGCAGAGCAGGTAAAAAGAAAATGTTGTAAATGTGTTCTGACTAATAGGCAAGTTAAATAACAACGCAGCACTGATTTGTCTGTTTGACTTTTATTTATTTATTCATTTTTACATGCTTTGATTCCACAATAACATGCTCTTGAAATGTCTTTGAGTGTTCTCTACTTACTCCAGCTGCTCTGTCAACGTCTGCACCGGCGAGCTTGCTCTAAAACACACACACACACACAAACAAAATGAGAGCAAAACAGCAATTAAACAGCATTCTCTCTATACTGATTGCTTTGGTTTGCTGCTGGTAGTGCTGGTCCAATTTCAGATGCGTTCAAATGGAGGCTCACTCTGTTGCTGCAGTGTCTGTCTCCCATCACTGGGAGGTGGGCAGGACCCCCCCCACCCTCCTTTCCTCCATCCCGCTCTCACACACACACACCATCCTCCTCTTCCTCCTGCTGCTTCGGTTAACATGTGGAAAAGGTTCCCATCACATCTGACACATCAAAGTGCGGCTCCGGATCCCTGAGGATGAAAACAGGTGGAGGGAGGAGGATGAGACAGGATTCATTCAGGAGAGGAGAGAAATTTCACCACTAAAATATGCTTACAAAAAATATTCCTCACACAGCATAGATCTACGTCAATGCGAGAAAAATATGAAAATGTGCAGGGGGGGTGGGGGTCTTTTTGGCTGGTTTCAAACAGTCCTGCTGCTTCTCATTTAACACAGCAGCTTCATTAAAGCAGAGGCTGGAAGATGTGACTCACCTGAGCTGACTAAAGTGGTTTATTATCTGTCTGCCTCAGCTACTCTACACACACACTCGGCCGACACACACAAAGTTGTGATGCATTCAAGTGTCGCCGATATGCTGCTCCTCCTCTCAGCAACATCTAACGCTGTCTTTCAACGATCTTAGCCTGGTTCAAAGCCACACGCGTGGGTTTCCGATCAACATGAATTGTTCATGCCGTGAAAGCAATCAAAGGTAAAATGTGAATTATAAGCAGCACAAAACAACCCTGCCTTTAGTTTGGTTGTGTGAAGAAAAAAAAAAAATCTAAGCACCAGTAAGAACTAATTAGGCAAGATAACTGATGTGAAGTGAGAGACTCAGGGGGGATTTTTTTTTTTCCCCCCTGAAATTTAAATATTGCACCTGCATATCTGTTTCAAGGAAGGCAAATTAAATAGATTTGAAAACACTTTCAAGGCCAAAAACTTGTATTTTATATTTAGGACCAAAATTAAACAGGTAATGTATACTAATACTGTGATTAGTCAATTGGACATAAGACTGTCATTCTGAACTTAAATCTTTGATCCATTTTCGTACCGTTTTTTCTATGAGGGTAACGAGCATTTCTAAGATGCCTCGCAAATATCAAGGCTATTTGTGGCCTGGTAGGAAAATGGCCTAAAATAGATTAGATTAGATTTATTACGAGGGCCGAAGTGAGACAAAAAGTCTGGAATTTGGCCCAAGTAGATGAATCTGCACAGGAAAGTGTTGGATGGACTGAAGAGAAATCGAAATGGTCTTTTTAAGATTTATCAATGCACAGTTTAAGTTCTTTTGTCAATTATTTGTTATAAATTCCATCTGCCCATATCTAAACTGTGTGGCAAGTTTAAATGTACTAACAGCAAGTAAACTCCACAAATAGCACCTACATTGTTTAATGGATTAAACAGCCAAGGACAAGGGAACAGAAACACAGTCACATTGTTGAGCAGTCTTTTTTTTTTTTAGTTAAGACTATTCTATGCATTGAGGAATATTAAATTTTCAATATTCAACATTCAGGAATGTCCACACTGGTTGAAGCAGGCAACCAAAATGTGGACATGCCATCTACTTACCAACACCGACATTAATTACAAAATATTGGGAAAAAATAACTTTTGTTGTTTTAAATGTGACCAAACAATTTGCTTTCCTTAGAACAGATTTCTGGCAGAAGCAGCAAGTGGCTTCTTAAAATAACAGGATATTATGCAACGCCTTCCCTGCCTTTGATTTAATTATGATATAATTTACCGACATTAAAGAAACAATACCGTACAAATTGTATATATTCCAGACTGAAATGATCACGCTTGAGTTTCAGTGGATGCCTGATGGTTTCAAGCATGGGCGGACGCCAGAGGAGGATGACAGGAAACCAAAGAACAACACCAGTTTTCAAACTCAGATTTTTATTAGTCAGTACAAGTAAAATGGAACTGAGGCTGAGTATCTTCATCCCCTCCAAAAATGCTCTGCTCCTGCGCCAGTGTGGGAGGCTGCAAAAAATATCACTCTCACCCCTGTGGTCTCCCATTGAGTGGACTCGTGCCGCCCTCCTTCGGGAGGAACTGTACGATACGTAGAACCGCCGCCAAAAAGGGACCTTTGCTTGAGCACGAATATGTCATTCGGGCTTCGGACAAAGAAAAGGAACTTCCGACTGAGCCAACGTGTATCGTAGAAGGAGCAGAAATCCTAGAACAATATACTGTTTTTGTTTTTTTCATTTTTACTCCAAAATTGTTGTACCAAAAGCTACTGAAAGCTGCTGAAACGGGAGAGAAGCAGTCAAAACTGCTCCGTGGAAAACGCAGCGACAGCAACGACTACATTCTTTTCTTACTCTCGTAGCAAAAATAACTACGTTCAATTTGGGGGGAGAAAGAAAACAAAGAAAGAGGAAAACGAGGAGTGGTAGGTGACGTCTGGACTTATACTTTGATTGCATGCACACACACTTCCCATGCACACACTCTGACCTACATTTCATATCGAACGGATGATCAATTACATATTTACTGTGATGCTTCATGACGGGGCTAAGAACAAAACAAAAAAGTGAATTATATATATCCACCTCTTATTTTCTTTCATCTTCTGTCGTCGTCGCCCTGCCCGGCAGCGTTCTCAGAGCCTTCGGTTTCTTCTCGTCAACCTCCTAAACCATTTTATTCTTCAGATGTGGATTCCCCGCAGGCAGCTTTACTTCTTTTTTTCAACAATGGCCTCCTCTCCAGTCCACCGTTGTCTCTTGATGTTTTTTTTTTTTGTCCCCCCCTCCCCCTTTTCCTTTTCAGATTTTTCTTCTCATTGGTGAGATCTGGAAGGAACCTCAGGCTGTGGGACCCCCACAGTGATTTGGAAGTTCAAAGTCAGAAGCGTGGGGGTGGAAAGGGTCTTTTTGGGGGGAACATGGGACCGAGGTTCATCCCCCCCCTTGGACCCGGGCGCTTGCCTCTTAATCTTGGGTCAGGCCCGTGGAAGTTGGGAAATGGCGGGCGCGGCGCACCCGGTGGTCCCCTGGGGTGCGGGTGGTGCGCCGGGTGGATAGGTCGATGCGGGGGCCGCATGCCGGGGAAGCGCATTTCAGGACGGGGATGTGGAGGTGGTCTCCTGGGAGCGTAATGAGGGTGGGGAGGGCTGTGTCTTTGGTAGTCGTGGGCGTAGTAAGCGTCTTCCGATGGCGAGTGAGGGGGGGCTCGCCCTCGGGGGAAGTGGGAAGGAGGGCTGCCAGGAGGGGGGTACGATTCGTCCGGGTGGCCGTAGGGGCCGTCCTGAAAGAACCGGCCGTCTTGGCGGTGGGGCCCGTCGTGGTAGCGCTCGTGGTGCGGGGGGTCGTCCGGCCGGAACAAAGACTTGTGTTCATGGTCGTGGACCACCATGCCGCTGATGATGCTGTCACCTCTGCTCCCACTCAGCTCCCCAGTGCTCGGCGCTGGCTGCTTCTGCTCGGCCGGGATTATTGTGGGTACCGGGGTGTCGAAAACATTAGGAGGGGGGGGTAATTTAGGGACCGGAGGGAGGAAGTTTGAGAAGAAATTGGCAGACGAGGTGGCACCTTGCAACTCTTGAGCTTCCTGAGCCTGATTTGCTTGGAAGGGATAAAGTCCAGAATTCTGGTTATCACCGGCCGCAACGGGCCGCGTGACATTATAGCCCGGGGGCTGCTGAAAGCCCCCCTCTGGGTAGGAGTCGCCATACCAGCCCCGCTCACTCACCCCGTGAAAACCCTTGTGTGTCTGTGCGCTGCTGGCGACGCCTGGGGCTCCCTCTCCAGGCGCAGACCCCCCAGTCTTTGCAGACATGGGTTGGTAATGTGCAGCAGGTGTTGTAATCGCGTGGTTGGACATGTCCTGTTTGCCGTACGCGTACGGCTGGTACATCTGCCCGTTCTGGGCCACAGCGGGGCGTAAGTGCGGCTGCTGCTGGGGATTGTCGAGGTTCTGCTGAGTGCTACTCTGATAGGGAATGCGAGCGGCGTTTACAGTTTCACCAACGGAAGATGGATTTGTGCTCGAGGAGAGAGGGAGTCCCACCGGCTTGTCCATGATCTCATCTTGAGTCGGGGTGCCTCCACCCTCATCTCGCACTGGGGTCCCTTCCTGCGCGTCTGTTCCTGTCGCTGGGCTCAGGTTCTCCCCCCCATGCGATGAGTTTCCGGAGAACCCGAGGTCGAAGTTGCTGAAAGCGGGGTTCCCATGCAGGAAGTTGTGTATCTTAGACTCTAAACTTTCTGGTTTCGCCGGTTCTGGTTGCGCTGCCGAGTCCATGTTTACGTGGACGTTTCGCGCAAGTGCGGGGGCGGGTTTGGTCTGAGGAGGCCGCCGGGAGCGCGTGCTGCTGCTGCGCTGCGCAGCGGAGGTGGATGACGACGGCCCATGTGCAGCAGAGGAGAGAGACGCGCTCTGGGTGGGAGCTGCTGATACAGATGTGGATGAGGGAGGGGGGAGACTCTTGCCTGTATTGGAGGGTTCTGTGACCGGGCTGCTCAGAAGAGAAGAGATGCCTAGTTGAAGAAAAGACAGAACGGACCAATGAGTTGAAAGCAGTGAATTATATAAAACATTAATAGCTGTGAGCAAAAAGTAAGTCCTGATTCTCACCCTCCAGGCCGCCGGGACCCTGCACCTTAGACAGAGCACTGAGCAGGTCTGCAGGACTCATGTCCACCTGTGACAGGAGGTTAACCAGAGAATTTGCATCCTCCATGGTGGGATTCGGTATGGTGTCCAGTGCTGGAGGACTGTCTGATGGTTCTGCATGTAAGAGAGGGACACGCACTCTAATTATGAATACATTTGCATGGCAACAAGGGCAGGTGTGAATTCCGTCTCATAGTTCTGCAACTTAATAGGTCACGACATTTTACAATCGCAACTAACACCTTTCAACCCGTCTGCGGTCAGCGGACAGATATTCCACTGAAGGCGCCCCCATTAAAATTGTGAGATACCCACGCTTATGCTTCATCTTGGGAGGAATCTTAAAAGATTTAGCACCACCAGGAGGTCAAGAAAATATGCAACATTGGATATGTCAGCATAATCTGACATTTAACTTTGCACATAAGATGTTATTTAATATACACTAATGACTTTGTTAATGATTTCACTTTTCCTCTAGGACCACTATAAGAGCATATCTTTAAATTATTGTGGCATACAATAAAATCAAAAGGCATGTTTCACAGTTGTTTCTTTGTGCTCGAAACTACACTGACCACGACTTTATTTCTAGTTTTAGTTTTGTTGTGATAGTATAACATTTACTAGACTATGTGATGTCATAGCAGCCAAACACTCACCAGTGGTCTTTATGACCGAGCTTAAACTGCTGAGGATGGAGCCAATTTTCGCCAGGTCGACGCCCTCTGCGCTCGCTTCTGGAGCTGCTGCAGGTGGTGTGACACGGGGGGGCGCCTTTTCCGTCGGTACCAGCGGCTCCACTTTGGCGGGGACTGGGACGGAAAGCTTGGACTGGGCAGGGCACTCAACCTTCTCTTCTACTTAGAAAGAGAAAATATGGTTGTGAGAGTACCGTTTTGGTGTCGTTAGCGTTGTTCTAACGATTTATGGGACTGGAGGGGACACTGGAGATGAATGGGAGGCAAACAATTTTCACAAAAAAGGTAGCAATGCCAAAACACATCATTTACGAGGATAAAACAAATTCACAGAAGGATGTCCCAAACACATTTTTCTGGCCACAATCCCAAACCAAAGTCGATTGCAATTGGCTTTCGGCCAGTACTGAACCCGACCCCCTATACACATATTTGCAATGTTGACGTAGTATCCACCTGACACTATGGAAAACAGCTAGGCCATCTGCTTTTAAGAAATAGTTTTCATCAGCTACTTCCTCCAAAACAGTGTACCTCAAATGAAAATCTTTGAAATTCTTTATTTTCAGTGCAAGTCAGTTACTCTTTTAAGACCCTCCAACTGCTTACCTATAATGGCACCGCTCACAGTCTCTTCGTCAGACAGCTCCATGTCCTCCACTTCCCGATTATCATTCTCCCCGAGATTGTCTGTGATTTTGGGGGATCCCCCGGGCGAGGACAGGGGGCTCGGGGCCGGGGGCTCCGCATCATCATCCAGAGCAGAGCCGTCGATGTCTGGATCCGGACTGGCCATACCCAGGCCGTGGAAAGGGGATTCGGAGCCTGTAGGTGAGGGCGCATCTGCTGAGGGCGAGGGGATGGGTGACTCGTCCAGGTCTGGCAACGTCGACTTGAGGTTGTCCAGCTTGCGCTTCAGATGGGACACGCGGTTCGCAAATGTCTGGTAAGCCTTGTGAGGGAAAAAAATATTATTACATCATTGACAAAGACAAAAACTGATTAGTCATGCAAGCAATCTCTGTGTTACTGTCAGTTAGGGCTGGGTATCGCTTAAAATTTTCAATACCAGTACCCTTAAAACGATACCAATACCTATTGAATACTTAATTTGATAATGTTTGTTACTTCATTCAATATTAATCATGCGAATAGAAAGCAATAGGTAGTGCGGATGTCACCTCGCATTCAAAAGATTGTTACTCAAATGTATTTTGAAAGTGCTCAAATTACGCTTGCGGTGATTGGCTGCTAGTAAAACCACAGAAACAGTCTTTTTTTCTAGAGCTGGGTACAAAAACAACCGATTGCAGGTATTGCTTGACAGGCACATTTTCGATACTTATTGGTAATGGTTGTTTCGGTCAATACCTGAAAGGTATCGAGTACTGATACCCAGCCCTACTGTAAATGTACTACTTTTGTATCATTTTGAAATCCAAGTACTTCCATTTACTGAATGCAAAAAAACAAGACTTACATTAGCAACAATCTTGACTTCTTTGTACTGCATCTCATAGAAGATGTCTGCATTGCTGAGGGCTTCCAGGAGAGGAGGCCCTACTTTGCTCTGCCTGTCAAAGAACTTGACAAATTCTTGTAGCTGTGCACTTCCTTCCTCAAAGTCCTTGGAGAACTTCTTCCCACCTGCCTTATCTGTGTACAGGAAATATATTGGTATTTAGTTTATAGAGCATGTAGAGAAGCAACACTGGTCAAATGAAGAGGTTTTGATGCTACCTTTGAGCTTCTTGAGGGCCTCGGAGCTGAAAATATCAACCCTCATGGCTGTCAGCTGTTTTTCTCTCAGGTCCACTTCCTCCAGAGATTTCTTATATTTGGCTAGTTGGTCTACCAGGGCCTGGGGCTTCAAGGAAGAAACAAGGAAATGGCGCTAATGTCAATATCTCCATTTCCCTGTAACCATCATTTGCAATTTTGAGGGTCTACATTGAAATGAAACTGCTCTTACCACAAACTCAGCTACAATCTTGGACTGAATATCTGCTTTGGACTCGACTGGAGCTTAAAAAAAACAAAAAACAACATATCAAATAGTGGAATAACCTTGAGATGCCAACAGGGTTAACAAAACAGCGCTGCCTAGTTGAGAAAAGTAATAAGCTTACTTTTTTGCTCCACAGGCGTCTCAGGGGGAGATTCCTCTTTAACTAAGCTGTTCCGAAGCTCAGTTATGAGGGCCCCTGAATACACACTTCTGTCCTCCCAAATGGTCAGTATCCTCTCCACCGATTTAATCACCTTGGCATCGCCATCATTGCTGGCCGAGAGAAGGGGAGACGAGACAGAATAAGAACTAGGGAGGCTGGAGATTTATATTTTTGGTGTTGTGACGACGACAGGCAAGGAATATCGAGGCAAGGACAGATGAGAGCAGTGTGAGAGTTAAAAAAGGTAAGGTAATACATAAAAGATGCTATCTACGATACCACAAGTTACTCACCTAATCTGTGAGAAGGCCTCTTGGAGCACATCGGCAAACGCCGTCCGGTAAACAATGGCATTTTTCCTTTTGCAGTTCTGAATGACATCATTGGCGAGATAAAACAAGTTGAGCTTGTGTGAGGCATCAGCTGTTATAGAAGAGAGGGAGAGAGAGAGACACTGATGTCAAGTGTAGTTGACAATGCAGAAGTTCTGCCGGGAAAGGAGACTAGAACAGCTGGCAAAAATACAAAAACATTAAATAGAGAAATGATTTGTACACCTCCTCCGGTCTCCAATTTTTGTAGATGTCAATTTACAAGTTTCTGATGAGTTAATGAAATTATGCGAATTCCATTAAGTCAGCGAATTGACTTGTTTCAGCGGGGAAACAACAAATGACAATTAGGTGACATTAATTCATTAATTCCATTCAAAATGGAATGGATGGAGTGAAGCACTTAATGGCTACACTGCATTCTATCAAACTGTGTAGCGTAAATATCATTATCAAACTTTCAGCTGCCACTTACACTGAACGCAGCAGCTCGAGCAAAATGAGATAAAAGTCAGACTGCAGTTGTTTGAAGATGTGAAAATCCAATTTTACTGCCACATTGTTTCCCTGGTGTGTTTTAGTGACGAAAACAGGGAGCTTTCAAGGCAGGGACTGCTTCAACAGCCATTAAATTTTCGCACACACTGAGCTGGGTGTCATTCAACAAAAACTTGATAGCGCTGGCAGTGAGATACGCAAGTACTGGAGCCGTCATAACAAATCAAAGCTTTTTATCCATTCTTTCATATGAACACACATTTCCCTCATTTTTAAAAGATGATAAACTTCTACTCAGAGTAATTTTGCCAAGGAGAACTAAAGAATACCAGGAAACTGACCAAAACCCTTATCAAAATAGACATGATTGTAGCCTCACTTGCGAAACAAATGCACGAGGACAATACTTTTAATACATCTATTTTCTGCGCTGCAACGGAAAGTGATTATCTAGCTCGACAAGACAAAGTACAGATCTGCCTGTGTTGTTTTTGTCAGCTGCACTGGATTATGGATTTTTAAGTTAGCAATGACAGGAAAAACGTGGTAGATAAAAAGACAACTGTGTGCAAAGTCTACACAACAAGGATTTCGCTAGGCACAGCACTTCCAATGATGAGCCATTTGCAAAGACATCAACCTGATGTGTGCACTGGCAGCCCAAAAATGACACAATCTGGTGGGAAACAGCAACTGCCACAGCATTTTAAGCGTAAATCTCTCCATGCGGAATCAGAGAGCAAAATCCACAAAAGCAAGCAATGATTGTGTACAGCATGTGTTTGGTTTCCACTGCACATTATGTTGATGGCCTTGTTCTCTACTTTAGTATGGACGCTGCCACTGATGTTGCATTAATGTTGTATTACCACTATCATTCTCAGTGGAAACAACTTCAGAGACCTTTCACGGTCAGAGTTTTCATTTTCTCTGTACCCCATTAAAAAAATTGAAACAACCATGTCCATTTACGGTCATCTGGATTTGTTTGGGTTGTGAAACGAGATAAACTCTGTGCTGAAACAATAAGTTAGACTGCATGCAGCACGATTCACAAACACTGATGTAACAGAACATACAATAATAAGCCATACATTAGGTAAAGTAAAGCATTACTACTACAAAATATCTACCTTTGACATTAGATGTCAGGTAGCCAGCCATAATAAATGTTTCCCCCTTAAAAAAATAAATCTGAATAGCAGCATCAAGAACCCATTTTTGCATCGTATTGTAGTCAACAAATGCTACAGATCACATCTAATAGAATTACCAACACATTATATGACTTGTGACTGTCATATACACATATTTAGCCAGTTTCTTTTCAAACTACAAAAACACTTATTCAAATTCAGGGATCTCTACAGTTAGTGATAATAGATTATGCAAACACACAACTGTAAATACAACTGAAAATTCAGTAAATATGAATAAAGCAGCTGTACACAAGATGATCACAGAGCTAACATTCTCAGATTTTCATAAACGTTCTATTGAACAAAGGAGGTGGAAATAATGGATAGAAGAATTAGATGTAACCATTATAAATACAACCATTTGTGTTACAAATACAACTGAGTAATTGCATTATACAACAATCTCCTAATTCCACAAACTAAACCATATTTACCTGATCTCTTTAACCTCATTTGTTTATGCATTTAGGGTCTTTGATAGTTGTTTAAGCATTTAAGGTCTTTGATAGGGATAACGTCAGTCCTGGTAACACAATTTAAAATGCATTCCTGGGAAACCGAGCTAACAAAGTGCTGTAGCAAAGACAATACACTAAATCATGGAATATCAAATCAATTCCATCTAACAAACAGCAATCATGTACACGGCAAAGACTGACACAAAGAGTGCATTTGAAAAGACAACAGCCTATCATAGCAAAGTGTTAATTCTATAAACTTTGGAAATGAACTTTTTAGTGGTAATAGCAATCTGTTTTGGGTTTGTTTTGTTTTCAGTATGGCCGCCAGCACCTCATCCAACCTTCCAATTGCACTTGACACACAAGGAAAAGACAACAGCCTATCATAGCAAAGTGTTAATTCTATAAACTTTGGAAAATAACTTTTTAGTGGTAATTGCAATGTTTTGGGTTTGTTTTGTTTTCATTATGGCCACCAGCACTTCATCCAACCTTCCATGATGGACATGATGAATGAATGAATGAATGAATGAATCTTAACTACCCTGTGAGACAAGAACAGTCCATATGGTTTCATCTTTATAGTACAAGATTCCTTAGAATTTTGAGGTTAAAAAAGTTCACCACTTTAACTCCAAAAACCACATAGTGCGAAATTTGTAAACCCTACAGGCTGACTTCTCACTTTATGACGTACATCATGTCAAC
>CAESWR010002543.1:93830-115107 GCA_903171835.1 Mullus surmuletus | reverse complement strand
TTTACTCCGTAGATCTTAAAATGGTACAGATCTACAATGTCCCGGAGTTTAAAATCAGCAAAGATTCATCAAGCCGAGACAGGATTTGCCCCAAGACAGGTGGTCCATAAAAAGCTAATCGAACAGGTGTTTGCAATTTGTCCCTGCTGGAGAGATTGCTTATGATCTACCTGTGATAACAAGGGCGGAAGCGTGTTTGTATGCACACTGGGAAATGGCCAATGAAAACATTTGCATATTAACTGAGCTGGACGACCTCACCCACACTCCCAACCTTCCACGACCCCTTGCGACCTGATGTGCCCTGTATTACAGTCAAAGTAATGAAAAGAAATGTTGTTTCTAAATTCACAATATTGTATCTCTAGATCCTGGTTGGAGAAAAAACAACTATGCCTGCGCAACTTCTAGCTAAGTTTATGTAGCCTTTTTATCCATTTAGTTTATTTTTGTATTAATATATTTTATTTTTGGCAAACTGCCAGGAATGAGGAGTGGTAGTCATGCTCTTTCACCTTAAAACATTGGCCATTGGCTGAGGCTGGTGTAAATATCTTACTTTCCCCTGCATGAGAGGAGAAGCACATTGCCAACATTAAGGTGAAACTTCGACACCTGCCAAACATGATGTATAGTGCAAACAGAGAACTGTAATGACTCATAGTCTTCTGGTAACCTTAAATCAACCCACAGCAACTGCCGCTGGGCAGAGATCCCACTCATACAAAAACATGCACACCATTGTATTGCGTTTCTCCCAGACTTTGGAGCCTATAAAGCCACTACATCTGAAGTGGATAAAGGAAAATGTAAAGCTTTACAAGCATGAGCCTCATTTATATGGCATTGTAATGAAATTTATTACATTTTTTTACAATGACTAAATTCACAACACAAAATGTCAGGTAGGAATGATTTTACCACCATATAGTAGAACAGAATTTAACATATAAAGTAATCTTGGATGACAAAGAAAAAAAACTGTCTTCTTCTTTCACTGTTTGACAGGGTGACAAATGAAAGTCATTGTTCTCAGCAGGTCTCTCTTGCCGATTCTGACACGGTGTTGACTTTGTCTGCTTGTTGCACTTTTCTGACCCCGACTTAACCAGTCAATTGATAGCACTCCCTTTTCGTCACATCTCACTTCACTATCGGCCGAGCCATGGATCCTCCCGGTCTGTCCTGGAGATGAAGGTAATTCTCCTCGCCATTTCACTGTGGTAGATGCGCCTGCAGTTCTCATAGTTCTTCCGCTGTCGCTCCCGGCATGGCTTCTCAAAGTAGCGCTTGCGCTTTACGGCGTCAACAATCCCCTCCTGACCCAAGACCCTGGAATATGAGGATAAAATGTATAAATTACATGGTACGGGTTGCAATCAGTACGCTCTGCTACACTGGTAAATTAGACCTATAACAAATACAGTCTACATTTCAGCATAGTAAGTTGAAAATGATGTGTTGTTACAAAGGAGCAAGCACTGCCACTACAGTACAGTACAACTTAAATCAGATATTTCCAATGAAAAGAACCAAATAAGTAGCACGGAAAAATTAAAATGGCTTTTATCTATCGCCTATTTATTATTCTTTCATTTCAGTGCCTGAAACTGCACCTATAAAATCAATATAAAAAATACATATTAATGTGTTAAAATGAAAATGTTGCAACAAACATAAGTACATCATTGTCCCAAATTGGTCACAGTGACAATTTTGCATTGAAGCAGTTAAAAAGATTTTTAGCATGCCACTCAATACTGCTGGTTCCCTGACTCTGCACCTGAACTCGTGTGTGTATTCATGACCATAACAATAACAAGAAAAGGCTTATGACGCGCCTATTCTGCCCTTCACGCCTGATTTCCTGTCGCCATCTTTTTTATTTTTTACATTCGCGTTTCAGTTGTTTCTGCGTAAACTGAAATGCAAAGCAATCAACAACAACAACAACTCCACTGTCTTTCTACGCTTTTAATGCTGCTCAGACGTGACGTCATCAGCGGTGGACGTCCGTGACATTGAGGCGAACCCCCGCTAACGTTCACGAAAACCTCCCTTTTTTTTTTTTAAAGAAAACCTTTGACTACTTGTCGAATAATAACAAGAAGCAAAAGTTTCACCTGCTCAACTGTCGAAAAGCCGCGTCAACGTTGTCGTCTTTCACCATCACCGTCCGGGCGACGAAGCGAAGGTGCCTCGCCATGATGATGGATGCGGTCCGTGCGGTAAAGCGGCCCGTGTAGGAACAAGTCAGTGGCGAGCTCATTGGTTCCGCCAGCTTGACGATGCATAAATCAACGCTAGGTGACGCTTCAAGCACTCGTGTGAGGAACTCGCGAATAATTTTTAAATGCTGTGATGATCCTTGATGATCTCTCCATTCCCTCCTCTCTTTCTCCGTCTAAAAGAAAATGACCAGATATTCTCGTGAGAATCTTAAATACTTGCTGCTTGGTGTGTGTTATCAACAGAATATGTCCAAAGGAAATTAATACCAGAGTTAGGTTCATTTGAGTGATGTTCAAACTATGTAGATACTGCACTTGTACATCTCTTGGCATCCCTGCTTTGTACAAATTGTGACCTGATCTGACCTGACCTGAATTGACTATAATATCCCCGCCTCTGGGAATCGACCTTTAGCACTATTTTGTTGGCCTATGTTACACATTGCCAGTAATGTTGCTCTTGATGTATCGTATAGAAGCAAACATAAACGCATGAGTAATATTGCAGAGGTAGCCTGTGTGCAAAGAGAGCGTTTGGGACAGTTACAGTTCCATGGTAGTTTATCTGTTGTCATGGCAACAGTGACAGAGGTGCTCAGTGTTGTCCTTTTAGCAGTGCCATTCTCCTCTGCCTCTGCTGTTGTTCTTGCAGCATCTATCAATTTGAGGTCAGCTAGCGGTGAATACTGGCCTGGACACGATGTGTAATTTGCATTGTGAAAAAGTGCCTTCATGTTCCTTTTAGCATAAAACACAAGATGAGGTTGATTCCCATGTCGCTGTAACTCTATAGGCTGCTGGTGCCACAGGGAGGAATGCTGAGACAACTGCACAGATAACATCACGGCTCCTTTTGTTAGGTGCACTGCATCATGTTTCCAGAGACATCCCTTCTGATCCAGACCTGATGAAATATTCCTGGCAGCATGAGAGAGAGAGCAAATGGGAGAACAGAAAGAAGGAAGGGAGAGGAAAAAGAGAGAATTTATCCTAAAGGCAATCAGATGAAAGGCTTTCAACAAATTGTTTCAGCAAGGGAAAATGTGTCTCTGGCATATGTATTATATTAGTGAATTCTTTATTTGAAATCATACATTTTTTATTATATTAATGTGTTTTAGACTACTTTACTGTTATTCTTCATCCAATTTCATTAGCATCAGTCTTTTTCAAAAATTTACTTTTAGAATGGATCTTGTTGGAGGTCAGTGCCCTCCTTATATTGAAATGTAACCTTTAAAGTGTACTCAACAGAGATGGTTGGAGAAATCAAACCGTATCGTATGTCAATTAAGTAAATTTGAAAAGAAAAGACGCATTCTGTCCCATTTTTACACATGAAACTGATTAAAGTCACAATAAATCTGATCAATGCACCACATGAGCAAACTGTGTTTATGATTCAGAGGATTTGGGTCCTTGTTAAAGGAAGCTCTTGTCTTGTTTGATGCCTCCAGCTGGATATCTTATCTTTTTTTTGCTGACCTAAAGACTTGCTATCAGTTTTCACATTCCAATTGTTGTAGATTTTATCATATGGCTTCAGGTTGGAAAACTTCACTTTTCAATGTACTTTATTAAAACATAGACTTCTTGTCAAATAATTGGTTAAAAAAAAAACAACAACAAAAAAACAATTAACACCATTCCATAATATCCGAGCAGACTCCCCATCCACATCAAAGGGCTTACTGGAAATGCATTTTTCATCTCGTATCCAAATCTTTCACCTCGCTGACAGGGGCGGAGGGCACAGCGGCGGATTCACGGGGGGAAAGTCCCACCCTGTCACCGCCGCGTGGATTGGCTGCAGCGCCATCAGATGCGGGCGACCTGTCAGCCAATCACAGCAGGCGCAGATGCAGCCCAGAGGAGACCACCGAACAGAACCGCTCCGGCTGGCGGCGCAGGACGGCACAGACTCGGGGAGAGACTCTCTGCAGAGATCAGCATCTGTCGGTGTAAAGATGGAGAGCACAATCACAGACTTTTCTGGAAGATGGAGGATGAAGTCTTCGGAGAATTTTGAAGAACTTTTAAAAGCGTTGGGTGAGTGAGAAAGAGGGATGGAAAATGTGAAATTCCTTTGTGGCTGAAAACTTTTCCAAAACCTGTCGCTTTTTGGATGTTTTAATATTAAAAAAAATAAAATAGAATATTGTAAAAAAATATTGTACTCAATTGCACTGCTTAATGCAAATTGCAAAGCTTTTTTTTTAATTGAAAAAATGTCCAGTCACAGAGACCTGTCAATCACTTTGCTAATTGCATTATCAGGTGGAAATCCACTTGTTTTAGAGGTCAAATGGGTCATTGCTGTGGGCCAAAATCGTCTCTCAGTGCTCAGTGGTCTGACGAGTTATCAAGAGGAATATCGTGGCCATTTGTGGTCCACTTTTAAGTCTTCCTTTTGGGGAGAACTGGTGACGGAGAGGAGGAGAGCGGGACTGTGGTTCGGGCGAGGGCCATCCAGTGGCATCCATTAAAAATCTAAAGACAAACAGCCCGTGGAGGAATGTTAGATTAAACTCATCTGAAGCTGGGGTCCTGCTCATGCGGTTGTAATTAGAGCCAGTGTAAACGGAACTAAGCCTCGACATGGGCCCCTGCGGGCAGCCGCCTCTGAGACCGACTTCCCTCCACTGCATGAGCCTCCATGACCCAATCTGTGTGTGTTACCCCCTTTGAGAGTCGTACCGAATGCCTCCATCGAAGTAGAAATGTACTTTCCTTGTCTGAGTTTAGTGGAAAAAAAACTAAAGCTGGATTGAGTGAGTAAAAACAAGGTAAATATAATTTATTTTGAAATAACACTGAAGTTAAGGGATAATTAGTAAAGCAGCAAAGCAACTCTATTCAATTACTGTCCGTCACTGCACATGAGCAATGTGAAATGCATGAGATTCGTTAGTTCTGGTCTCTGCAGCCACACAGCCGTGCTCACACCGGGTAAGCTTACAAGCCACTAATTTATCCAAGCCTTTTCTTCACCAATGCGGCTGTAATTAGTGGTTTAAAGACCATTCCAGTGGTTTGATATGTTGGAGTCGGCAAAATAGAAATCATATGCAAAGTAATGGAACCCAAGTTTGTCAATTTCTTTCAGTCATCATACAGTCCCACTTTGTGTTTTCACATGCAAGTCATGGCATCTCTGCTTTGAGACGTGTCTGCCAACAAACACTGCGTTCGCAATGTAGTGTTGGCTAACAATAACCGAACATGGAAAATGTGAAAAGAATTCCCGTGGTTGAGGTTGGAACATTTCTGTGTGGCCGCAGACTTTTGATTTGGTTGGATGGCATAAAAAACAGGAGAGCATTTTCATACCATCCTGGGTCAACAGCCTGCATGTGATAACCTATCTGCAGAACGGTGAAGCCGAGGAGACGTCTTATCTTAAGGTGAAGTGGATGAGCAAAAACCAGTGGCTGGGCAGTAGTTCTGCCTGTTTGAGATGACCTCCCATGTCGTCTTTGCACAGGTGTGAATATGTTCATGAGGAAAATCGCAGTGAAGGCGGCCTCCAGTCCAGCAGTTGAAATCACTCAGCAGGAAGAGAGCCTGTCAATCAAGACGTCCACCAGCGTCCGCACCACCCACGTCTCCTTCACAGTGGGTCAGTCCTTCAATGAAGCCACTGTGGATGGGCGCCCCTGCACGGTACGCACTGCAACACTTCCCATCTCACATTCCTGTATAATGTCCGTACATGCATACCAGTAGTCTGCTTGGCCGAGGCAACCGAGGCAAAGTTCTGCTCTGCAAAACACATGGAAATAATTTAAGTGCAACTTGAGTCTGGATGATAATGCAGGGATCTGTTCTTCATTTCTATACAATGAGGCAATGGTGAACTTCCCATAGCGCCTGACAGGCTTTAAAACAGTTGCAACAAGCGGCAAGCCACAGAGATTTTATTTATGAAGAAACCTTGCAATGACCCCTTTCGCTGAATTGATTGCACTGATTTATGCTCCTCTTTACAAAGAGTCTTCCTAAGTGGGAGACGAGCAGAAAGATCAGCTGCGAACAAACTCTGCAAAAAGGCGAGGGACCCAAGACATCGTGGACCCGAGAGCTGACCAACGATGGAGAACTGATACTGGTAAATATTTTGGGCGCTCCACCTACACAGGACTGGGAATTAGGCTGAGGTTGAAACATCAAAAATCTACAGGTGTTACGTACAAACATGGTCATCCATTATAATCAATTGTACAGCATTATTTTTGTTCATATAGCAGGAAAAGAAGATAAAAACAAGATCAAGCCGTTGCCAATTAGTTAATTAACTAAGTGCCTCTGATGCTAATTTTGTTTTACAGATAGTTTTCTATATCTCATTTTTTTAATCTCAACTCATTTTTCAAATAGAACAAAACAGCCACAGCAACAAAAAAAACCTTCAGACTTCAGATTTATGGCCACACAACAGGAAAAATCACCAATGAACACTTCAAACTACAAAGTATCATTTAGATAAATAAGATAAGATAAAAGTAATTCAGTGTGTTAAATAAAACCCAGACCCATGGATGAAACTTAAAGTTACATTCTCATTAAAACTAATTAAACAAAGAAACCCGAACAGCATATGCAATAGCACTAGTTCCCACAGTGCAGTTTATATAAAGTGTAATGCCCTGGGACATTTTTTCGTTTTTATACGAACTAAAAATCAGTTTTGAGTCTGTTGTTATTGTTTGCCACTTTCCTCATTCCCTCATATCAGACTAATGGCAGGACTAAGCAAAAGAGTCACTCTCTAGTGCCTCTTGAGGTAAAAAGTGGTACTATGAGCAGGGATGGATGAGGCTAAATGTATAGCTAGCTTCAGCAGATTTTCTAAACTTTGAAGTTACTTTTTAAATGTACGTTATAGTCTTTCATCACCTTATTCTTAAAAAATCTGAATTTATGTGTAAGTATATGCTTTGATCAAAGGTCACTTTCCATTCTGTTCTTACACATACAAAATATTTCTTCAAATTCTGCTGAGAATTGTTATTTTGAATGAACAAATGCTTATTCAAGCCCAGAAAACTAAAAAGATGACCTTTAAGACCAACATCTTAACCCTATGTTTCCCTTTTATTACAGACGATGACTGCCGGGGATGTTGTCTGCACTAGAGTTTATGAAAAGGAATGAGGAAATCTCACGACTGTCATACAATACTTTTGTTTTGTGCCTCACGCATGGTTTACATCGACTCGCCTTGTTTCCTTTTGTCCGCCCAGGCAGTCAGATTGTGGTCAGATCTTGCTAAATAGAAAGGGCGTCAATTTACACGAATGTATGTTGGTTAACTAGTTGCCTTTATATCACTAAAGCTGAAATAACCCTTATCATACAGTACACACATTCCCTTTTTAAAAAGCTTGAATGCAATTCTCCTTTCTACTTGTTAATAAACTGTTTTATATGAATCTACTCTGTGATGTTTTGTATTTTGTGATCCAATGTTCCTTTTCAAACAGGCATTCTTTATGTTGCCTCCTCCCTGAACCTCCCATTCCCCCATCGTCCCTCGCAATATCACTTTACACGTTCGAACTCTCTCCTGATTATTCCACACCCTCTTCCCTCCATCGTTCCATTCCCTGTTCACCTTGTCCTCTTTATGCTCTCTGGCATCACAGCTCACAGCAATATGCATTCAATTAGCCTGAAAACTCCCAATGACAAATTCATTTTTTTTTATATACACGCCACTTTGCGAGAGATTTGGCAAAGGCGGGAGGGGAAACTGGGAGTGGAAAGGAAATGAGCGAGGGGAGGAGAGTGCAGCCATGAGAACATTATTTCATAGCATTGAGAGCAGGTCTGCTTCCTTTCGCTTGCCTTTATAACTGTACTTTCTTGAGAAACGAACTCCAGTAAAACAGGAGGGAAAAAAATCCCCCCTCCTCTCCCCTGGTTGCTGCTCTCAGGTATAAAGCGTTATGTGGCTTCCTCTCAAGATGAGAAGGACTTCCAGCTGCTCCCTTTCACAGCCCACTTTTCAGCAATATGGATGCGAGCAAAAACAAACAGACTTCAGGTGTGAAGAGACATAACCATCATCTTAAAATGATTTAACAGTGGGTGAAACCCCCATCGGCCTTCCATTCGAAAACTCAACACCAGGGTTTAGCAGGGAGGAGCCTTCAACTCGCGGTGAAAAATGGACCCTCAGAGTCTCTATCAGGCACTTCCTGTGGAGAGTGCTACGGATCACCGGGAGTGATGGTTTTTCCAGGTTTTTCAAACGGTGGAGCAGACGAGCGGCTCTGTGAACTTCTCCCCGCTTTATACACACTCTGCCGAGCAAGCAGCGGGGAGGACTGGGCCTCCACCGATGGTCTCAATAACCGCCTTGGTGCATGTGTGTGTGTGTCCTGTATGTGTTTATGCGTGACAGAGAGGAGAGCAGATTGTGTGTGACGAAGTATGCACGGCTTACGCAACCTCGATCGCCTTCTTTCATGTCTCGCAGGCAGAGAGCAAGTGTGTGTGTTTTCAATGGCCTCCCCGAAGCCTGCGTTATTGTGCAAGAAAACCGCAGCGCTGTAACTGCACTCCGGAGTGGATGGAAAGTTCTCTGTTGTTTGCTCAATGAGAAGTCTGGGGATGCATGCACGCGCGCACACAGCCATGCGAGCAGGATGCACGGTTTGCGTCTAAATGACCCCGTTGACTAATGCTCGCAGATCTCATAGGAGCAGTCGAAACCCCCCAGTCCCTCCTTGTTAGCTGGGTCATTTTCCACACACAACTGTTATGCCAGTTCATTCCTCAGGCAGTGATGTCATGGAGCCTTGCGTTGCTCGATTGGCTGTGGAATGCTGTGGTTTTAGGACCGAGAGGCTCCCGAGTCCGGCTTTTGATTCGGGGCCATCTGGACCAATCGCGGCCGTTGAGGGGAAATGATGATTTGCAGGAGTCAGCTGACAACAGGGGGAGGGAATGAAGGTATGAAGGTAAACAAAGCAAGGCCGGGCGAGTAGGCCGCGGCGGAAAACACGAGTGGTGATGCATGCTCGATGGGCTGCAGCAGCTAAGTTAAAGAATCTTTCAACACTGATCATAGAGTCTATCCAGGTTGTTAAAATGACGCCTCATACTTTGCTCTGCGTGTCACTATTTCCACCCGAGCATCAAGGAGGTTATGTTTTCACCGGTGTCTGTTGGTTTGTCCATCTAAAAATCTGGCATATTTGCAGGGTTGGTGAGCACAGTTTGGCATAAATCCCCTAAATCATATTTGAATATCATGGGGGAAAAAAAGATGACGCCTTAACATGCACTATTTTTGACTGAGTTGACAGTTGAGCTAAAAACTCATAAATTAAACTCAGACGCATCATTAGGAAACATAAATAAAAGTTCCACCTTGTTTTCACACAACAGCTCAGATTAATATAACAGACAACAAGGAGACAAGTGTTCTAGATCTATGACAGTAATAATAAAACTATAAATCTGGTCCTGTCATGACCTTCATATTTGTGAACCCACAGACCAAACAAAACTGTATCTTCTATTTTTTTTCCTTCTTGCTTTTATTTCTCTTGTTTATGCCATTGAAAATTCCATCCATCAAAGTTTTTGTAATTTTCCCCACGTTTAATATGGATGGTAAGATGTAACTTTGGCTATTAAGTCCTGTGTTTGTCCTGCTGCACCTGAATGATGCTAACAGATGTGAATGCGGTTTCCATGAAAAATTTGATGGCCTAGTGACACATAAGGCAAGCACAGAATACAGTTTTTTTTTTGTGCCTGTTCATATGTATGCGTGACAGATTGTACGTTTTTTTTTTATCATATGACTGCCCTCACCCATGTGACCCCATGTGACTTGTGGAAGGGAAGTTAAAAAGGTATTGCAGGGATTGCATGAAGGCATTCACCATGAAATTAGTGTAAAGCGGTGAAACTAAAGATGTAATCCTCCTTGATGCGACTAAACCTGTAAGCACAGGGTCGCTCTGAGCATGAGAGGTCTAATGAACACTGTCAAATGCAAAAAGGTACACGAAGCCCCGACAAGAGGGGAACCAAAAGGATTTGGAGATTTGCAAGTGTTATTAAATGCCCAGTAAAGTGCTGTTTTTGGAGCAACAATGATCCATTTTGGAAAAAAAGATAACTTTATCTTCTTTTTTGCATTACCCAATTTTCCACTAGAGGTTTACAATCCTTCAGGTAAATATTCCTTCAAGGCCCAAGAGGGACATCTGCTGGTAGGATGCGAAATTGCACTTTGATTCAAAATAATGCTTTATTACTGAACATAGGCGTATATATACAAAGAACAATTCAGAGGCTTTTTATTTAAAAAAAAAATAGCCCTCACTCTCACATTATACACAACAATTCTATCGCCAAATATTGAAGTAGAAATTAAATTAAATGTTACTTTTCAACATAATTCAGGTTAATTTATTTAAATCAATTATTTTCGGTTTGGAAGTGACGACAACATAACGTTTTACTTTTATACAATTTTTATTTATTAAAAAGAAAAAAGAAAAAAGGGGGAGGTCGCCACGCCCCCCGTCCCGCGTCACGTGCCTCTCTGCCGCAGCAGTCACATGACCGCCGCTGTGACCGCTCACTTCCTGTTTCACGCTTGTTTTTCCTGCGGGTGAAAACAGCGGCCCTGCTTCGCCGCCTCTCGTCGGAGCTGCCAGCCAGACGCCGCCTGGCGAGGGCGGAGAGGTGAAACCCACCCACCGGCGGACACGACCACCGACCACCGACACAGGCGTGTTGCTCAACCTGCGGGGGGATGACCAGCGGAGGGACGGCCAGCTAGCTCACCGGCCTCCCATTTAAAGGAAGAATCTGCCTTTTTTTTACACACCTCTGGTACTGACGTGAAGTGGTGACTATTTTTTTTTTTCTCTTCTTATTATTCCACCAACATGTCAAAATACACCAGCTTCCCCGAGCCAATGGACGACCACAACCCTTTCCAGGTGCGTGAAGTGTTGTGTCGGTGTTGTGTCGGTGTCACGGTGCGTTTGATGATGAAAGGCATTGAAGACTCCTCGGATCTGTGTAATAGCTGGCGTGTTGTTGCTCATGTGACGTGTGTTTCATCCCCCCAGGGCCCTCCCTAGGCTTTGCCCACTTGTGGCTGCACAGTGGACACATCAGGGCAACATGAGCTTTAATGCCAATTGAAGCCAATCAGGGTGTTAAGTCAATAAAATGTGTGTTTGTGTTGTGTCTGCCAGGACCCTGCAGTGACTCAACACAGCAGCAACACTGGATACGCCACACTGGACCTTTACAACCCCTTTGATAATACGGCAGGGGTGAGCAATGCTTTATCTGCGAGGAGGCTAATGGGTGATAATGCACTGATAACGTGAAAACACAGCCAAGCCGGGGTGGCAGTGTTGTTGTTTTCAATGGGAGTTGGGGTTAAATTCCATTCAATCTCAACACAGTCAACTTGTTCGTACGTATATGTCACAAAAATCAAAAGACCAAAGCTGTTTTCCTTTCTGATTTGTGTTTCAATTGGGGTGTCCCAATACAACTCATTCACTTCCGATACCGATATTGCAGCCCCGAGTATTGGCCGATGCCAATACCGATCCAGTACGATATCAGCACAAATCATACGTACTTTCATTACTTATTTTGTAGTATGGAACGTTAGAAAAGGCTTGATCAAGTGATATTACTCAAACAGAGAACAATAGTCAGCAACAGTAGGTTTGAGAAAAATTGACCCATTTATTATTAAATAATGGGTTACATACATTTTAACCTTAAACATAAGAATATTCTACATAGAAGTGCTGCAGCGGAGCCTGGAATGGACTGCTTGTATCGGAGTGCTTATATCTGAGATTTTAGATGCAGGCCGATATAGTCCAGTGTTTTTTTTCCTTTCTGATATCACACCAATATCAATATCAAATCGGGACACCCCTCCTTTTCAAGCTCTTTATTCAAGTCTTGCCTACAACATGATTTCAGTTTGAACTCCTTTACACCTTAAGATATCTGCAATCTGTCATCAAAAATAGTACCAAGGCAAAGGCAGTGTTTTCCATGCACCTTAATTAGTTTGCTTGGAGGTCTCCACTCTAATAAAGTAGTGTTTTTAAATGTTGAACAACAACAAAACAAAAACATGCAGACAAGGTGAGAAGCTTAGATAACTAGTTATTAAGCTATTAAGCTTTAACTAGTCATTAAATAGTCTTGAGAGGAACAAAAACACCAAAGTGAGCTTGTTCTGTTGGGGCTGCACAAACTGCTGTGTCGCGTGTTTTGTACACAGATAAAGGAAGTGGCTCCTTTTATCTTTGAATATTGTGTGCGGCACGTCAGCATGATAAATCAGCAGGCTGCAATTTTGCTTCACGTCAGTCGCTCAAACATATGCAGCACAAACATGTAGGTAGAGATGTGGAGGCAAAAACAATGACTCACCCTGGACTTGGAGCTCATCTCGCTCTGAGTAAGAGACCCACCTCAGACATTCTCATCATTACCATTTGATTAGAGTGACTCATAGATCCACTTTATTTTCATTAGTCGTCTCATAGCTGTCGGGCCCCCTGAAGACGCTGGCTTCACCTGTTTGTTCTTTCTGCAACCTTGAGTGAGATACTGGAATGTACTTTAATGCACTTTATTTCTTCTTTAGTCATAAAATGTTGAATACGTCTAAGTGGTTCTGCTTAAGTCTCATATTGGTTGTTAGGAAACCGCTTTGGCCCACGGCCCGCACATGCTTCCTGTCAGTTGTGGGTATTAGCAAATACTGCTTCCAACAGGAAACAAATGTAGAGTTTTAAGGATGTTAGCCTGAAATTCAACTGGACTGTGGTCAGTCACACTGTGACTGTGTGTCTGAACACACACTCTTACAATTATAGTTTTCTAAAGCTTGTCTGAGAGGAAAAAAATCCTCACTCTGTCGCTTTTTCTAGCCAGACCATCATCAGATAAACCTTAATCTTGCAATCTTGTTTTCAGATGCTATCCAAGTGTCATTCTATACGTGTTGCAGAGTATTCTAAGCAAATATGTACACGGCATTCCGTAATTTAGGAGCTGGGGTGCAATTCATGAAAATAAAACATTTCTTTTTATTCATAGCTTTATGTTCAACTCTATGCTACAATTCGATTTCATCAAACTATGTTGTTTTCTAATGTCGGTGCACTCAAAAAAAGCATGTCGATCCTGTAGAAAGTGTTGCCTCACATGAATCCTCAACTAAGCTTGTGGCGTGTAACTGAAATATTACCTCTGTTTTCGGACTAAATGTTCTCCAGCCTCCGCCACCTTATGAAGCCACGTCGCCGTCCGCTGCGCCCGTGCCGGCGCAGACGCCGCCCAGCAGGACGACGCCGACAGAACCGCGCAACTACGGCTCCTACAGCAACCAGGTAGACGCACCCGCTGTCTCCCTTTTTCCAGCAATGCAATGCGAGATGATGGACACAAAACGGAACCTTCCTCTTCAGAAGGTCGGTTTGGGTGATATGTGCTGTCTTGTGTCGCCCCGTGGCAGACCGCAGTAAACGCCACCACAGCAGAGCTCCTGAAGAAGCAGGAGGAGCTCGAGAAAAAAGCCCGGGAGCTGGAGAGGAGAGAGCGGGAGCTGGAGTCGCACGCCCTCGGACCCGGAGCCTGTAAGAGAGGGAGCCGTGATTCAAAATGGCAGTGAGGTATTATAAACGAATGTTGGAATTTTCTTTGTTTCTTCTGTCTCCAGCCCGTCAGAATAACTGGCCCCCGCTGCCTTCCTTCTGCCCGGTTGGCCCCTGCTTCTACCAGGACATCAGCGTGGAGATCAGCCAGCACTTCCAGCGCACGGTTACCATCATGTATTACTTCTGGATGTGTGAGTTTCTCTTTCTCTCTGCACCCGCTAACACTGAGAATTAGGCCTGTCACAATAATCGATAAATCAATTAATAACACGATAAAAGACCATGTGAATGCGTGTTTGTTTTCCTCGTCACAAGCTACCAAACAGGCTGGATGTCAAGAGGGTTCACTCTGTGCATCAGTCTCAGCACCTGAGCGCGTTGGTTCCATAGGAATGAATGGAGTGACTGTCAGTCTGTCAGTCATCCACTATCTTTGTGTCATTGGGGGGAGGCGGGGCCACTAGCGTACACACACAGTGAGCCTTTTGAAAAGCTCTTGACATTCCAATTGCAATGTTAAATACTCTTGACAAATGACAGTTTATTGCTTTTTAAAGGGTGTACTTGCATTATTATGCCATGTTATCATTACATTAGTTACTCTCAAAATAATGTTGACAATCATAATGTTTATCGGCAATCACTTATGGGACAAAATACCGTCCAGCAAAATTTGTTATTGTGACAGGCCTACCGAGAACGCTGTGAGAAAAGCACCAACGCAGCCAGCTCATGTCGGCGTCACCTCCAATTGATATCAAGCCTCGACTCGCCAAGAATCTAAAAGGATTTCGTATCCTAGCAGCAAGCAGGACGAAGTATCGTGCAGAACTGAGGAAGGTTTTCCATGACGAGTTTTTGTTAATGTTCATTATTCTTCTGCCCTTCTTCATCCACGTCCAGTCAGCACTTGCACGCTGCTCTTCAACCTGGTCTCCTCCCTGGCCATGTTTTGCGTGGACCCCAGTGGGGGCGTCGGCTTGGGCTTAGCCATCCTCTGGGCCCTCCTCTTCACCCCCTGCTCCTTCGTCTGCTGGTACCGACCCGTCTACAAAGCCTTCAGGTCCGTGCCCTCGCTTTGCCTTTTAAATGTGCTGCATGATTCAGAGAGACCATATCATTAATATCAATCAACCCTATATAGTATATTTGTTATAAAGGAGAAGAATGTCTGTAATTTGATTTTATTAGCCATTCGGTTGTCAAACTAAGCAATAAAGATTGGCAGATATTTTACTTTTCTTATATGTATTTCATAAATAGATTGGCCTCTTATATTTTGGGGCTATTTTCAAAGAAAAAGAAACCTGTTTATTTGATTTTTCAACTGTTCATTGCAATAGCTCGTTTCAATAAAACTACTTGTGAGATGTCATATTTGACTTTGAATGAACATTAAGCTCACTTTGTGGAAAAAATATTGTGATATATATTTTGATATTCAGCCTAAATATGTCACAATATCAATTTTGCTCCATAACAACCAGCTCTACTTCAGAAAGAAACCATATGTCATCTCGCCCTCATTTAGGGTCTAATACTGTTCCCTTCTCTCTCTAGGAGTGACAGCTCCTTCAATTTCTTCGTCTACTTCTTTGTTTTCTTTGCCCAAGTGGTCGTCTACGTCATCATGACCATTGGCATCCCAGGATGGGGTTTCAGGTACGGCGGGCGAACCAAGTCTCACACGGAGCACATGCACTTCTCAGGCTAACTGCAGCAAAAGGGGGGTCTTTCTGATGCGATCTGACACGATGATGACTTGTCACAGCAGGAGGGGCACAGGTGTTTCGAATAACCGTAATGATGGATTTGTTCCATCCTAATGTCCTAGCAAGACATTCCTATGAGGAAGCATGTAGAACACCACAGCCCCGGGGGCGGCATACTTAAAATGACATTGCAGTCGTTGCCGTTATTAATCGCAGCGGCGCCTGTGATCAGATCTCTGACAGGTGGAGATGGTTGGCCTCCAAATTTAGCAAGGTTGAAAGGGCAGTGGCCTGCTTTTATTCTTCAGAGAGGAATTCAAAGAGCAGAAAATTGCAGTTAAATGTTATTTGCCTTCCTGACAGCTGATTTTTTTTCTTCCCCCTGCTTTTCTTTATGAATCAGGATAATAAGAGGAGGTTATTATATCACCACGTTTGAATGTCAACGCCTTGATAACTTTATTATCATACTGACTGCTAAGTGTAAATGACATTTAATTGGGTTTTTTTCCCACCCCCTGTGCCTTATCTCCTCATCTCTTCATATGTTCTGCCTCCCCTGTCTTTGTCCCACCGCAGTGGATGGATTGTGAGCCTGGCCGCTCTGAAAACCAGCGTCGCCGTCGGTGCAATCATGATGATGAATGCCGTCCTCTTTACCGCCCAAACCGCCATGGGAGTTTTCATGCTGAAGAAGGTGACCATTGGAGAAAACTGTTTGCATCAACGAAAAAAATTCTCGCACAGAGGCTGAAATTAATTTTGTGGGTTTTTTGACAAGGACAAACGGTACTCTCCAACAAAACTCTGTGATTCGGGTTTCTGACTTTCTGGTAGCAACCTAATTCTGAAGGCCATTTGCTTACTATTCTCCCACTGTGGGCGCCTCTTCATTCCCTCAAAGATGTTAACAGGCAATGAAAAAAAAAAAGATACACCTCCAACCACTCATAACCAGTGGACAAAGGTCCGTTTTTTACAAGAAAGCTGTAAATGTTAATGCTAAACGTGAAAAAAAATGATAAAAAATAGAGGCACTCTGGGAAGGCGGGAAACCCCACCTGCAGCTGCGAGCACAACAAGTAGCTTGGAAACGCTCCCCCGCCCCCTACTGCAACTTCCCGAGCAGGATTAAATTGCATCACTGAAACCGCATCTCACTTCATATGAAAGAGAATGATATCATCTTACTGCACAAATGCATTATTAACACTTTGATGTATTGTTTACAGATGAGATTCCAATTTATCGTTTCTCATTTGCAATTGCGATCGCCTGCTGTCTCTCGCCTGTTGCTTGAATTAGCATTTTTCTTAGAACTGTTCACCAGCATAACCATATTTTAAGCCACAAACCACAATCAATATTGGTACCCATTGCCTCATATATAAACAACACAGTGCTTATATATGATTATTGAAATGCAAATACAATGAATGTCAGCAGGTGGAACTCACTTCTCTTTCAGTGTAGCAAAGAAATGGAGGACAAGTGAGTGCAAGAAAAGTAGAGGTTCATGAAAGAACATTTTGCTTGAAAGTACAAACGTTCGACAGTGTTGTGATGTGAACTTGAGGGCGGGGTCGGGGTCACATTTCCTCAAATCAATCAAAAGAAGAGAGTGAAAGCGGAATTGTCAAGCTGTGCACTTTGCACCCTGCACCGAGCGTGTGCACCCGCTGTGCCCACAGCTGGTCCCTCTAGCATGAAGCAGTCGATAGACAACAAATGGACCAGAGAATAGCGACGGTTTCGTGTTCCCGGTGTCGTTTTCAGCAGCACAATACGACGTGATATGATGATGAATTGGTGCGTGTATTGGATGTCAGCTCTCTCTGCTCTGCTCCCACACACCCCCTCCCACCCCCCCACCCCAACCCCCCGCTCTAGGTTCACAGCCTGTACCGGCAGACCGATGCCAGTTTCCAGAAGGCCCAGGCTGAGTTCGCCACCGGTGTCATGTCCAATCAGGCCGTCCGCCAGGCCGCTGCCAACGCCGCCACCAACGCCGCCCAGGGGGCTTTCACCGCACCCCGATAGAGTGAGACGAGAGAGGGGGGGCCGGGAGGGTGAGAAGATAGAGAGCGAGGGCTGCTTCAGCCTGATCGAGTATCAGTTTGATATTTATTTCTCCACTGGTGATTAGAATTTGAGGATAAGGAGGAGGAGGAGGAGGAGGGGGTGTTTGTCTGTATTATTACCCCGAGCGCAACTTAACACTATGGCAAGTGCATGACACTGATGTGAGGTTGTGTAATATGTAAAAGTGTACAGGACAAACTAGTCACATTGCCAAATCAGCAGTCTAAAGTGTCGATCCAAGGAGCGGAAAAACTGGAAACGATGAGCTTTGTGGACTTTAGTGCGGTCAAACAAAGCGCCAGCTGAATGCAGGGAAAACGCTTTTATATTTATGTAAAAGACACGCTGAGTGCCAAGTTGATCATGTTTGAAGACTGAATATATCTGATTTTTAAATGACTTGGGATGTGCGTTTTGTTTACAAGGAGCCACGTTTGAAGCCTCGAAAAAGAGAGAAAAAAAAAAAAAAGGAGCCAAACACTGAAACGTTGCCATTTTCTCATTAGCTCCGTAACCGATGGTTCAAGTGACGATACAGCTATTTTGTTTTGTAGCTTAAAACTAACAAGTTGTTTTGTTTTTGCTATTATTCCAAAATAAGAATGCCTATTTACCTTTTATTGCCAAAAACTCTCATACTGTAAGAGATGAACACGTGTCGTTTTCAGTATCTTTGTCACTGTTATGTTGGTGTTGCTTGTGGTTATATTAATTATTACAGCTCACTGTCTTGTTTTATTAAAAATATACTGTCATGCTGAAACAGTCTGCTGCGGAAATGTTTTTGTTCTGTGTTCCAAAAACCTTTTTTATTAGATCACACGTGGAGTTTTGCGGAGTTTGCCTTATTTGTTGTTGTCAAAAAGGTTTATAAATTGTATGTATGTATTTATTTTTAACTAGATGAGCTCTATGAATCATTTGTGATTCTCTGGCGACACCCAACACGCTTTGTGGAAACTGCATCAGTGATGTCACAGTGACAACTTGTTGCTTTTTGAGATGTAGGGCTGTTTTTTTTTAGTTTGCAGCTTCTGATTTTATTTTTATTAACTTTAACAAAGTCTTCAGCTTTTTTGCAAATGCTTCTTTTCCAGTCGTTGAAAAGCTACAATAAGAAGAAGACGCTGATGCGCGCTTTAGATCCTCCTAAGCACAATCTGCAGGGGAGTGTGTGTGTGTGTGTGTGTGAAGGATCCACGGCTCCGCGGACCGATATGGACACGCGTGTGGGACTTATATGGTCACGCACACGTCAGGCGCTGCGATCCACGGGTGAAGATGGCGGAGGCTGCGGCGGCACCACAACACCGCTTTTTCTGCCACTGCTGTAAATGTGAAACAAGCCCCAAACTCCCGGTGAGTCACTTTGGGACGCGGAGTGTGTGTGTGTGTGTGTGTTGGGGGATCCACAACCCACGGGTGGGGAGGGGGAGGGAGACCTCAAACGGAACCGTCTAGTAGTTTTCTTTAAACTCCTTTAAAAAAACCTGCTCAGGATGAATAAAACGCACCGCAATAGTCGTCGTGCGTCTTTACGCGCCGCGGTTTGGATGATAATTGTGCCAATTGCGCACCGAGATCGTGCCTTTACGCACAGACGGCGATCGGTTACCATATTTAGAAGCGCCGCTGCTGGAGACTTTTTCGTCCAGTTGTCTTCTGTCAACTGCATGTGAGAGAGAAGGAGGAGGGGGAGGAGGAGGAGGAGGAGGAGGGGGGCGGGGAAGAGGAGGAGTCGCACCTCACGCACTTTTTTGACGCAGATTCGCAAACTATTACATGCCCCCGAGCCACAGAATTGCATCCCGGCTGGATTTGTCCAATTTGTCTCAGAGAAGCATAGACATAATAGTTTCGCTTCTACGCATTTGGCTTGAAATCCATTCCCCCCCCAATCCCCCCACCCCCACCCCAGGGGGGGAGCCGAGCGCGCCGCTGGAGCCCATTTGTTGCGCAACTGACACTTCTAATGACACGATTACGCACCATTATTGCATGATGGAGCAGCAGAGCATGTGCGAGATTGGATTCATTAGCACCAGGTGGCCACAATGATGTGCAGCCTCTGCCTACATATTTTAATTCATTAAACCCTAAAACAAAAAAAATGCCCAATGCTCTTTTGAGAGAGTGTGAAACACATTAGAGAGCGAGGGTTTTGGCGTTCTATTAGACTTAAATTGGCTTTTAGGCCGCATAATCAGATGGGATTCTTCTTGCATCAGTGTTTTAGACAAAGCTTTTCCTGCCTGGTGACAACGGCTGACGTGACAATGAACAAAACGTTCATCCATCAAGTGCTTTTTCCATGTTGGTGCACATGAACTCGGTTTGCACTTCCTTTTAAACACACGGCGTTATGGCACCGGTGTTTTTTTTTTTGTTGTGTTTTGTTTCTTTAAATGTTTGCTTTCTTTCCTCCTTAAGGATTTCGTTTGCCCCACGTGCAAGTCTGGCTTCATCGAGGAGGTGGCAGAGGACTCCAGGTATGGTTCATATGTTCTGACTTTACCCCAGTGTTTACCTACCTACTAAAACATATTTTTTCTGTGTGTGTGTGTGTGTGTGCAGTCTCCTGCTGAACAACAGAGACCAGCCAGAGACCAGTGAAGACTCAAATTCATTGTTCTCAGAAGTATGTTCTTGCTTTTTTCCCCCTCATATATAGAGAGAAATAAAAGAGCACCTCCTATAGCTTTAACCTCTCCCGTCTTCCCTCCCAGCTATGGCAGCTGCTGTTTATGGAGCGCTCGGCCCTGCTGTCGCACCCGCCGTCCTCGGAGTCGGACCCGGACGACAGTGAGCAGGTATCTGCTGGTCAGAGCCGTACGTCTCCGGTGTCGCCGGGCGCCGCCGAGGCCGCCGAGGCCGCCGAGGCCGCGGAGCCGGAGTCCCCCTCCCAGCCCGAGCAGGAGAGGGCGGCCCGGCCCGAGCAGAGGCCTGCAGTGGAAGGGTGTGTGGACACGGTACACAGCAACACCAGCATGCCGTTGAGGGGGGGATGAGGGGATAAAAACGTGTTAAAATCAGCCCCCTTCTAAAAGAAAAAAGGCCGTCCACCCTTTCCATCCCTTATGTCACTTTATCAATGAGCATCCATCCATAACATGCATGTTGTATAATCATTATCTTTAACAATAATCAAAAGGATACAGAAAAGGCACAAATTACGTCCCCATATCATAAAGAGATCCATCCATTTTTATACTTCATTTGCTTCACAGACTGAATCAAATCTATTGTTACAGATAGATTTTCGACACAGAAAACAGCTCTTTTATATATATTAGCTCTATTTTCCGTCAAGCTTCCCATCCCCGTATAGCTTGACCCCTATATAAACCCAATCATTAGTCTTTCTCTTACAGTAGATAGAAGTGCTGTCGTGTTCACTGCAGTTGGCTCCGTGTCAGATTCACAGTGTGTACGGTGCGTAACGCTCCTTATCCGAATCATTTTTGACTAAAGAGAACAGCTGCAAGCACCGGTTGATTTACTCGCCCCACATAAAAAATAACAGCAGCATGGTGTGAGTTCAAACCGTCGCGTAAAGGCATGTTTTCTCGACTACAGC
>CAESWR010002543.1:70878-87683 GCA_903171835.1 Mullus surmuletus | reverse complement strand
AAAAAAAAAAAAAAAAGGAGGGAGGGAGTGAGTGGAGTGAGGGGAGGAAAGAAATGGGAGGGGGCGCGGGAAGTTGTTTACTACGTTCCTGCCTGCCATGCCATTCCTTAGGCTGCTGGTCTGATATTGATTATTGCTTCTATATTTTTTTGGCGCTCACTTCTTTTCGCATTTTCCCACACCTCTATCGCCACTTTATCTCATGCGCCATCACCCCAGAAATAGCAGGAAACAACAGACACACCTGACTAAAACGTGTCCTCAGAAATCAGTAGAGTGGTTAGTCTGTTGTATCATGATATGACTGTCAATATAGAAATGACTCATGTGCATTGCATTGTACAAAAGTGCATCGTTACTAAATAAAATCGGCCCAAGCCTTTGAATCTGATAGACCACATGAGAGCAAGTGCCAGTAAACGGTTTATCTTAGATAGTTCGAGGTGAGAGGAATGTTTCTTTCTAGGAGATTTGTGTCTCACGGAGTTTGGATCTTCATCGGTTTGTTTCTGGCATTGTTGCTGTCAGGCGGTGGTAGCAGCCAGTGTCGCCGCGAGCGTTTAGTATTAAAGAATGAGGAGAACATTTGTCACTCTTGTGAGACGACGCGGGGAACGGAGCCGAGGCGGATGGTGGGTGAAATGTGTTTTTGATTAAAGTGGGACCACAGTGGCTTAAGTTTGTGTGCCGTCACTAGCGCCTTCCAACTTTGTGAAAGAGAGAAGGAAGAGGATGGGAAACCTTAAAGAAAATGGTGAAAGAACCCCGAGATTGATGGAGTGTTAAAGAAAAGAGGGAGGTGTGATTTGAGTGTGGTATGTGTAGCAAGGGGGAGTCTGCAGTTTTGAGGCGAAATGGAGTGAGTAATTGAAGTAAACACAGTGAAGAGGGCGTGGGGAACTGCAGGCCAGACTCCAAAAACTGGGCTGCATTTACTGTGTGGTTCGACAACAAAAAAAATCTCTACTACTGTTTTCCAAAGTCATAATCCAAAACAAACATGGTCTTAGACTCTTTGCAGGCAGATTTCTTTCTTTTTTTATTATGGAGTCTTGCTGTGATGCTTTACTGATGTGACGACTTGTATGACTTTCACGAGGCTCCATTAAGTGGTTCCTTTAGTGCTCTCCATTAATGTAGGGCGCAGAGAAACCGCCGGCGCGTTGACGCTCTATCACTCACTTTCAGTTGCTGCCGGCGAGGGCTGGGAAAGACGGCCGGATCCTCTGTGTAGTCCCAGAGGGCCCAAAGTGCTGAGGTCACAGTTCTGAATTGCCTCCAAATGACTTCACCCGGAGAAAGCACCTGCTTGGGGGCGAATCCGCATTAAATCACTCAGTGGCCATGGGGAGCTGTAGACAACTTCATTGAATTGGGCTGTCCTCTAAGGAGCACAATTAAGAAACATGCTGGTCTGTGCTGCTGGCACTGCTGCGCTAACTAAGGATCTAAGCAGTTTGCTGCAATCACAAGTGCCTACGTTCATGGCCACTAATAGGAAAGTTTAGGGATTGTTCAATTGCCACCTCAATCTGTAACAGGTGAACGATTCATAGTCCTTGAGCCTCTGGTGAAATTGCTTAGGTGGAAGAGATTTGATTGTGTAAATAGGCCATAGATTAGTATGCTGGCAAGAAGGAAAACACTATAAAAAAGTCCCCCAGACAGGATGAAGGACAACTAATGAAATATATGATATAAATGGTTTCCCCTCTATCTCATTTACAGGACCATTCATAATATGATGCGTTGTACTTTTCTGTTGTAGGGATTTTTTTTTCCAAGCCGTCAAGATTTGGGTGGAGATTATGTTTTTAACTCTTCAATCTTTCCTTCTGACTACTGCTTCTTTTCTCTTCCTCTGCAGTTGAAGGACGGAGAAAGAGGACTGGACAGCTGAGGAAGGGAGCAAACCACCTAGAAAAAAGGAGAGCTTCTTCCTCACCGTTATCCCCCTCCCCCCTTTCCCCCCCTTTCCCCCTATCCCATTCCCTGTCAAAAACTCTTGACTGGTATCCACAACATCCCCTCCCTTGAGAGCCTGCACGCTCCCGTACGTTGTGATGGATCAGAAGATTCAGGGGGGAAATGCAACTCCGCCCCCTCTTCTCTCAGGTGCTCCTTCAGGGGAGCGAGAGAAAGAGGGAGGTGGTGGAAAGAAAGAGGAAGAGGAGGAGAAGAGGGACCGAGAGAAAGAGGGAGCTACTGCTGCCGCTGCTGGGACAGGAGCAGGTGGACCAGGAGGTGCTGGCGACCAGTCCCACTTCTCGATCAAGGAGAGCAGCTTGTCTGAGGGGAATGTCAAACTTAAGATTGGCCTTCAAGCGAAACGCATGAAGAAACCTCCCAAGATCTTGGAGAACTACGTATGCAGACCGGCCTTCAGGGCCACTGTGAGACATACTGGGCGTGGAGGAGGTGGCGGCACTCGAGGAAATCGCACAGGGAGTACAGGTGACGGGCCGGGCGGTCAGAGCCAGAGTCCTTCACATGGCAGGGAAAAGGAGAGGGAGCAGAGTCCCAGCATCAACAGACCCATCTCAACCTCCACATCAACCCCCTCAACAAAAGCTCCTACACCACCTCCTCCCTCTCCCTCTCCTGCCAGCACTACCACCATGCCACCCTCCCAAGTGAATGGAAGTGGTCCAGCAAAACGGGTAAGGAGCAGCAACAATGAATTTATGTATTTTAATCCTGCAGTTGAGGATGTTCAAGAACAGACTGTAAGCACTCGCCACCAGCATGTTTACTGATGTGTTGAAAATATTTTCTGCCTTAAAATCCTATTAGCTATGTCATCTGGAAGGCAGCGGTCCACAACAAAGTCACCCTCGTAATCACTGTGTTATTGGGCAAATAAAAAGCAGAGCATAAATTGTTCTTTAGTCTTCATTGTTTTCTCTGTTAGCCTGTCACTATTCATCATGAACCGCCCTCTCCGCTCTCCCTCTGTCTGTCTATCCTCAGTCTGTGCCGGGCCTTATCCTCTCTACCCCCTCCCCTGTATGACCTCTCTTTCCAGCTCTCCCTCTCTGTCCCCAATCTGACCCTGATAAGTGTTATTGGGTTGAGTGTAGACTTCCACCCCTCACCCACTGGGCATGCCCAGAAAGATGCATTTGACAGGGAATTTTCTAAAGGGGCCTGATTTATTAATTAATTTGTTTTTGCACCATAACTGCTGTGTTCCTCCAATTTGTTAGATCAGCATATGATTTTAGTGCATCACTGTGAAGTGTATTCAACTTCGTGGCAGCGCACACCTTAAATGTAATATAATATAATTCACCATACAATGAACACTCATTAATTAATCACATTTTTCTTTAGGGTCCACCAAAGATGGATTGCAAGTCTGATACAAAGCCAGACACAAAAACAGCCAGCACCACATCTGAGAGACCCCTTAATCTTCACCGTCCTCCACCAGACAGCAAATTGCATCCCTCTGGGAAGAAAACACCAACTCCACAACCCAACGCCCGGACATCTTCCCCTCCTCCATCACTACCTACAACGAAAGAACCAAGCTATGATGGTGTTAAACCTCCTCAGTACACCTACAGCACTGAAAGTCAGAGAGACAAGGACAAAGGTGTTCAGACTTGGGGAGCCCCCACAGTCACTGAGAAACTAGCTCAACTCATAGCGACTTGCCCACCATCAAAAAACCCTAAGCCAGTCAAACCTGGAAAGATCGACACACATCCTCCTCTCCCAAGCTCAGGCTTCATGGCCCCCACAGCCAAGCAGCGAGACAGAGCGATGGCTAATAGAAACACGTATTCGAGAATGGTTCACCTGTCTCCACCTCCTCCTGTGTCACGACCGCCCGGTAGGCCTTATGGCTCTCGGAACAAAGACAGTGTTATGGAAAATTCATCTGGCTTGACACCACTGAGGAAGGAGGATACGGATGGGACAGGGAAAGCCAGTGGTTGTGGCCTCAGCATAAACAACAGTAATGACAGTAGCCGCAGCAGTAGCCCCGCGCTCACCTATGGCAGCGGTCGACTGCCTGTCATGTCAAAAGACTGCAGCAGTGACAGCAGTAATAGTAGCATTCCTAAGGCACAGTCACATCCTGCTCACTGCTTACCCCACACCAAATCTTTGCCATCTTGTCCCGTTTCATCCTCTCCCACTGCCACAGCTGAGCAGAGAACAGTGAGTGCAGTGAGTCACCTGGGCTCCCCTGTTCCCTCACAAGGACACCATGCACGGGAGACTCCGGCTCTGGCAGAGGAAAGCAGTGCTAGTGAGCGGGAACAGGACATGGACAACCCCAGAGATTTAACCAATTGCCCTCCTCCAATGGTAACAGGAAAGCCAGAAGGGAAAGACAAGGGGTGTAGTAATCAGTTACTGCGAATCGAGAGGGGGAAGAGCTCCAGTCCAACTAAGCGCAGTCCCAACAGGGACAGTAGCCGATCTGGTCGCACCAGCAGTCCCTCTGAGCCTTTAAGACAAAGGGCATCTTCACCAGAGCCAGATGGTGACGATAGCCCACCAACCCCTCTTAGAGATGATTCTCCTGATTCATCCATAGACTCTGCTGCAGAGCAGGATAGCAAACCCCTTAAAAAACGCAGGGGAAGGAAACCTCGCTGGACCCGTGTTATGAACAAGGTACAGAATCAAAGAGCAGGTCAGGACATTCTTTTTGACCAGAGCAAAAGCATATTGCCTTTATCATCAAGCTTGGAAACATTGCCGCCAGTTAAGAGACCTGTGGGCAGGCCTCCAAATCCAAATAAGATAAGACCAAATCCTGTGCCACAAAGTCCAGTGTCACAGCAGCTCTTCCCACCACAGCCCAAGAAAAGGGGGAGGCCAAAGTCCAAAATGCCAAGGCTTGATGCACCCACACGTGGGCGCCCCCCAAATAAGTTGGCCCCATCAAAGGTCTTCTCATCTTTACTGAAGTCCAAAGAAGAGCAGGACCCCCCTGTCCTTCACCCAGAGGTGGACCTTAACCCACCAAAACCTATGCCTAGAAAACGTGGACGTCCTAAGCGCCTTCCCCCTACCTTACCCCAGGAGGGTCAGCCTCCAACATTGGATCCTGAGGCAGGGGATATGGGAGACAGACGGTTTCGCAGTAAAGGAAATGGGCAGCTTATCATGAAAACCATTATAGGCAAGATCAACAAGATGAAGAGTGTGAAACGTAAGCGTATTCTCAGTCAAATTCTGTTAGGCCCAAGAACAGAAGATGCCCCCAAAGGAACCAACAGTGGCATGGTTGGATCTGTGGAAGCTACAACACAATCACTGTCCTCCCTTGCAGCCTCTTTTGGTGGAAAACTAGGGCCACAAATTAATGTCAGCAAAAAAGGCACAATATACATGGGTAAGAGGAGAGGGCGTAAACCAAAAGCGGTGACAAGTGCCACAATGTCAACGCCACCACCGGAAACCTTCCTGTCCCCAAATACCACTTCTCCTCTGCATCACCATCAATCACAACACCAACATCACCAGCTCTCCTCATCTGAGGTTTTTCCCTCCCCCTCTCTCTCACAGTCGAGCGGAGGCCATAGTCCCATCAGCGATGCCAGCTTTGTAGAGCCAGGCTCAGTGCACTTTGCAGGTCACTCTCACTATTCAAATGCTCACCATAGCCACAACACGTTTTCTTTCCCACCCCCGACTTTTTCAGCCCCTAATCCTCGCCATTCAGGGCTGGGCTCATCATCTCTGGTCACAGCAGCTTCCCAGAAAAAGGCATCATGTCGTGGATACCATCACCACCACCACCACTACAGGCAGCATTACCACTATCACAAGCTTTCCCCTCCCAGGCCGCTCCATCCCACCTCCCCTGCCCCTCTCAGTGAGCTAAAAGAAGCCACTCCATCACCAGTCAGTGAGTCACACAGTGAGGAGACGGTTCCCAGCGACAGTGGTATAGGAACTGACAACAACAGCACCTCTGACCGTGGTGAGAAAGCTGGTGGGGCGGGTGGCTTGGGTGGAATTGGGATGCCACCTGGGATGGGCAGTGGATTACTAATGCCTGGGGTCATCGGCTCAGCTCTGGGTCCAGGGATTGGTCTCAATTCCAGAGGCAGGCGACGGCACTCTGCTGTGCTAATGGAACATCCATCACCCTCTCCATCCCCACATGGTGCAAGGTCATCACCTGATCCCCGGCGACCTCACCCGGCAGCTCCTTCCTCCTCCTTATTGGGACACAAAGAGAAACATAAGCATAAGTGTAAACGCCGTAGTCATGGGTGTCCTGGTTACGACAAGCTCAAGAGGCAGAAACGGAAACGCAAGAAGAAGTACCTGCAGTTGCGCTCACGGCGGCACGACCCAGACTTCCTCGCTGAGCTTGATGAGATCGTCTTGAGACTGAGAGAAATACGGATAGCACACCGTACCACAGGGCACCGTCTCAGTAGTGGACTGACCATGGCAGCAGCATCAAGTAGAGTGCCAGGAGTGAGCAGCCATGCCAGCAGTGGCTTAGGTGGTGCTAGTGGCCCTCCACCACATCATTATGTTCACAGAGACCTCCTGCCTACAATCTTCAGGGTTAACTTTGGCAGCTTCTACTCCCACCCTGCATACTCCTGTGACCCATTGCACTATGTTCGTAAACCAGACATGAAAAAGAAGCGGGGACGCCCTCCTAAACTGAGAGAGTCTATGTCTGAAGTTCCCTTTGTGCCTGGGCTTGGATTTCCACTCTCCAGTGGGGGGTTCTACCACCCCTCCTACAGCGTCCCTTATTCCTCTGGGCCTCTTGGTTTGGGCTATTACAGAGGCTTTCCTCCAGCCAGCGCTCTGTATCCTCACCCACACCACCAGTCTCCCCACACAGCTGCATCTCACCACTCCCACCACTCCCCATCTTTCCCCCCTCCTCCCCCTACATCATACATGCACCATCACCACCCCTCACATCTTCTGCTGAACCCTTCGAAATTTCACAAGAAAAAACATAAGCTACTCAGGCAGGAGTACTTGGGAGGGGGAAGGTCGCCTGTCCTCTACCCACCAATGTCCTCTGAGCTGTCTTTCAACTGGCACCATAAACACAAACATAGACACAAACACAGAGAACGCTGCGGTGAGGAGGACAGAGATGAGGCAGCGAGAGGAGGATCAGGCAGCAGAGCAAGTGCAGGGATTTCTGACAGCGGACCATCAGGGAAGGGAGAGCGAGTCGGCGGTCTGGGAATGGTGGAGTCTCTACAGCGATGCCGGTTTGGACGAGACACCTCTAGTAACAGTGCCAGCAAGCAAACAGCTGCCACTTCAGCCAACTCCCCTTCTTCTTCGTCATCCTCGTCGGCAGAGAGGTACAAGCGCAAAGAGAGCTCCATGTCCTGTCTAGGGCCCTCCAGGCTGGCTCTGGGTAGCAGCTCAAAAAGCCACCAACCAGTAGAGTCCTGGTTCAGGCTAGGTAGCTCTGATTCAGACTACTCCAAGCTTTCACGGAGTCATGTGGCACCTGGTCAGGGCCCCTTCTCAGATGGAAGGGCCGAAGATCCAGCCGGTTGCTCGGACAGCGAGGATGAGGAGCCGCTCTCGCCTTCAGAGGACGTAGGGCCTGGAGCCCACGATTCTCCAAACCTTACAAATCTGTTTGCCTCTGCTCTCACCCGCACAAACCTGCGAGGGAGTAGGAATAGAAAAACTGAAGTTGCCCCAGAGAACTCCAGCTTTGCTCGCATGGACCGCCCTCTAAGGAAGGACCGCTCAACATCAGGAGAGAGAAGAGAATTAGGTGAGTGTTATTACAGTTAATTTCGATCTGTATAAATGCCTATAATGCATCTGCTGATTAGACGATATGTTTGTCACAAATAAAAGAAAAGACTTGTAGCCACTGCATATATATAGTTGCAGTATATATTTGGATTTACTTGATCAGAAATGGTCCGCTCACAGCACTGAATCTGATATCATTCATGTAGCCCTATAGTCTTAATGAAATACACAGGACAGAAAATCTTTGACCTAAATTGAATTTGACATTGTTAAAGGTTATTGAAGTCAATTGTGCACCAAATTAATCTTCCAAAAATAGTTCTGATGCCAATGTATCAAGAATCTGGCACAGTGTGCAATCATTTAGATGCATCATTGATTCTGCTATGCATATGGACAGCAACTATTTCAGTCATTGTAAAATCGCACTGCCAGTAATTGTTGCCTGGTCTGTTCCTGTTTCAGCTTGTAACCTTTAGTGCTGAGAAATTATGCAGTGGTTACCTCATCCATATCTCAGTTGTGGTTTGTGCAAACACCAGTGGAAATTGATCTGCTCTTAGTCCCTCACTGTCCCTTATCTGAACAACAAAAATATAATATGTAATGTGCAGCTTTTTTTCCTAAAAAATTCACCACCCAAAAAGCTAACCATCCCCTTGAAAGACCGTAACATCCCCTGTGCCTACGCTGTTTGACATTTGGTAGCACTTACTAGTGGTTATGGTCTTGGCAAAAGGCAATGCATAATGACTCCACTGCAGAAGTGGATGGCCACAGTTGATATAGCATTTCTGCCAGGAGTCATCTTACTGAACGGGTGGAGTGTTTTGTTAACATGCTATATTTAGCAGACATTTCCCTCAAAAGCCCACAATGTGAGACAGAGTCCTATACTTCAGTACACACAGCACCTGGGCTCAGATGATGCTGCTAAGTAAGGACACAGTTCCTCGGCAATATTTGTCTCTTTCGGTGTGACAAATGTCCCTCGACTATGACTGATGCGCTGATGGATCAATGCGAAGCAAAAATAGGGAGGGGGGGGGGGGTGTTTCTACTTGAGACCTACCTCATGTTTACATGCATGATGTTAAGTGCTGAGGTCCCCTTTGAGGCAGCAGGGTGCAGTTCAAACCAAGCCAGGGTAATCCTGGATTAGAGCTCAGGACTGGGGGTCAAGCAGTGGTCAGAGACTGCACTGGGAGGTACGGTAGGCCAAGGGTGGGAACAGAGCTGGCAAACATGCCAAGTAAGAAATTATGGAAGAAGAATGACATACTGTGACTGAACTGTAAGAGCAGAGTTTGATCTGGGGGGGAAAATCAAGGCTGTGAGTGAGGCCAGGGAGAGAAATTCTAAAGTATAATGCAAATATATGTATTCATATCGGTCACAGCCATATTTGTGACGCTCATCCAGCTATTCTTAGCACATTTATCAAAATGTGTCACACTGTGAATGGAGCACGGTTAAAATTGTTGTCCAATCTGATTAGCCGTTTAATTGGTTGTGCCTCATTGACTTTTCCTACCTGCTGTTGTGGTGTATATTTGTGCTCCCTGAGCTCACAGTTGGTTTGTTGACATGGCTCACTGGGTGGAGGGTGCAACACTTTTACTCCGGGGCTTTGACTGATGCCTGACATAGAAAGCGTGATGTTAGTAGACTTACTCCAGTAGTGCCGATTATCATACGGTATTGCAAAGATGATTTAAATCGACTACAATACTCAATGATTTTCAAATTTACATTAAATAATTATGTAAGACTGCATACTTTTGTAAGAAGTATGTAAGACTAGATGGAAACTTTCTCAAGGGTGGCAACAAAGGGATTTAAGAAGGGGACAAGGGTTCATGAACACTACATCTTTCTTTGTCAGTTGGATGAGGGGTGATGACAGTCTGAAGACGCGACCGAAATTTAAATGGCATGAGGTCATTGGAAGCTGTAAAGTGATAGGAGGCCGAGGTTCAGGATGTCACCCAGGTCAAGGCTGATTAGGGGATGAGGTGCAAGGAATAGCAAAGAAACACAAGCTGTCCGGTCATAAAAGGAGACGAGAGAAGTTAAAAAATGTAGGCTGAATGGTAGAAAGCAGAACAATGCAATGTAAATAAAGAAGGAGGAGAGGTTTCAACAACAAACAATATAACGTGGCACTGATGACTGATGAGTATATAAGTACATAAGAGTTTAGAAAATGATCAAAGCAGAGCAGATACTTTGCAATAGTGAATTTATGGAGACACTATTCTGTATTAATGGCTGACAATTGGAGTTACTCAGTGTTTCCTGAAATGATTTGCTTGTCCTTTTGTATGCTTTGACATCTGTCGGAGTCCCGAATTTAGTATATCTACTATTTTATTTTGTCCTCACTCTGGCAATCGTGAACAGTATGAAATATATTACATTTATATTTCATTACTACATCATTCACAATAAACTACCCTATCTTAGTTTGAACAGTATGTAAATCATCACTCAAAATTCATGTTATTTTTGAAGATATGTGCAGTTGCAAAACTAATTCTGCTATTTTTGAAAAGGGTCATCAGGTATCCAGACAAGAGGCGTACCCTCGACTGCGGACGGGCCAGACGGATCTTTGCACCATCGGCAGCAGCACCATCATCACCAGTCTTCTCTGTTTCACTCCCATGGCTCTGCGTCGTCTGCCTGCCTCTCCCCTTCCCAGGACTGTTGCTTGGATGCCTCCCATCCCCACCACTCCCATCGGGCGCAGCCATCCAAGCATAGCCTCCACCACGTCAACAAAATCCTGCGTGCCAAGAAGCTGCAGAGGCAGGCTCGCACAGGAAACAACATGGTCAAAAAGAGGGGCCCTGGACGTCCCAGAAAACACCCGTTGCCCTCCCCACCGCCATCCCCGCCCCCTGTGGTCGAGTTGAATCAGACGCGACACAGGGACAGAGGGGGAGAGCGGCCAGCGGGAGGCAGAGGGTGGGAGGGAGATACTGTGACAGATGCTATTGAGTCAGTAGTACAGGGCCAGCGTAGGAAAGGCCAGAAGCGGAAGCACTGGGAGAGAGATGGGGATGAGGAAGAAGAGGAGGAAGAGGACGGGGAGGTAGAGGAGACTGAGGAACGATTGCCAGACAGAGAGGAGAAACTGGGCAACCTGGTGGGAAGGTCCAGACCTGCATCTGGAAGGAGCTGGCTTACCCAGGACGAAATCAGTCACTTTCATGGGTAAGCAGATTTTCCACTGCAGTGCTGTCAATAAAACTCTATATTGGCGCCTCAGCTGTGTTACACACAAAAAAACAAAACAAAAAAACAAAAAAATCAGAGTGAGTCCAGTGTTAGAACTTAGTACTGGTATATATAGGAACATTTATTAAGTGCAGCGGTCACTAGAAACCAAGTCATGGTTCTATTTTTAGCTCAGTGGAGGGCAAGCCAGATGGCCACTGCTCCCCAGAACGCCCAGGCACCGTCTCCAGGGAACAAGCTCCTCCCATTCCCATCACCAGCCAACGGGAGAAGAGAGCAGCCAGACCTCCAAAGAAAAAGTTTCAGAAGGCGGGGCTTTACTCCGATGTGTACAAGACTGAAGAGTGAGCGCTTATAAGATCTCAAATTCAATCTATATTGTTTTCTTCACCATTGCCACCATGTAAACTGAACTGTTTTTGTGTTGTTTCTGCGCCATGCTAATAGCCCCCGGAGTCAGCTTCTGCAGCTAAAGAAGGAGAAGCTTGAATATATACCCGGGGAACATGAATATGGATTGTTTCCAGCTCCCATACATGTTGGTGAGTGTCTCCCACTGCACTGCATTTGGTGATTTGACTACTTAAATTAATACTCAAAAAAAGTTTGAATTACGGTTAGAATGACTTTTGGCCTTTTGGGGACAAACATAGTCCATGTTTCAAATGTAAGAGCCATTTTGGGCATTGAGCTAAATTATCAATGTAACGCAATAAACCTGTTACCGAAGTCCTATATTTTCAACTGGGATCACATGAAAATATCACAAAATTCCATTTTTCAGGAGGCGTCACAGTCTTATTCATTGGGTAGTCATGCACTGCATCATATCCCTGCAGCGAATATTAAATTAAAAGCCACGTATGTTTCATTTATAATTTCTTCCCTTAATTTTTCACTTCTCTTGGATTTTTCCAGGGAAGTACCTGAGACAGAAACGCATTGATTTCCAGTTGCCTTATGACATCTTATGGCTGTGGAAACACGATCAGGTAATCAATTATGTTGAGCACAAAGTGGTTTTTAGGGTAGTTCCATCCTACGGGTAAAACGCTCATGTGGGATTTCAATGATTGCAGCAGTCAAAGACAGACATGGGATTTTCTCGGGTTATAGTCAAGTGGTACATGGGATTTCAAAGTGACGTATGGCAAGTACTTAATGCTTCCATTAAACTGGTCTTCGTTAACCATTCTGCATTTGTTTTTCAGCTTTACAAGAGGCCTGATGTCCCCCTTTATAAAAAAATCAGATCAAGTAAGTATGCAGAATTGTTTTTGTGTTGCAGCCAGAATGCAATTTCTCGCCTGATCAGTTTTAGAACTTCCACTTCCTTGTTTGATGCAACCATATTTGCTTTATTATTCGCTTTGGAGATGTGTGATGGACATTGCTCTTTGTCAATTGTATGCACTGTTTGCAAACTAGGAATGAAAAACCTCTGATGCTATCATTGACCCCATGAAGGTGACTAAAGGGAGAAATGGTAATTTCCTGTTTCATGTCACAGATGTCTATGTAGATGTAAAGCCCCTCTCTGGTTATGAAACAACCACATGCAATTGTAGAGCCCCCGAGGACATAAGTGAAAAAGGCTGCCTGGACGATTGCCTGAATCGGTAAGCATTTTACTCAAATGCTTGTATTGGATTGCTTTAAAGTGTACCAAAGAACAGCTGTTATTTTAATTTGCAGAACTGAGTAAATGTCCTGAACAGATTCAAATTCTCTTATTGCAACGACCCCTCTGTCTAGGATGAGCTTTGCAGAGTGCTCTCCCAGCACTTGCCCATGCGTCGAGCAGTGCGACAACCAACACATCCAGAGGCACGAGTGGGTGCAGTGTCTGGAGAGATTCCGCGCAGAAGGCAAAGGCTGGGGCATTCGCACCAAGGAGACTCTCCGCTCTGGGCAGTTTATTATTGAGTACCTGGGGGAAGTGGTCAGCGAGCAGGAATTCAGGTGAGACAATCCGGCGTGAGGGATCCTTGACGGCGTGCAAACTAATAAATGCCGTCCCTCACTTTTAATCTTCTATTTCCTCTGTGTTCTCATGTTTCAGGAACCGTATGATGGAGCAGTACTTCTCTCACAGTGGCCACTACTGCCTGAACCTGGATAGCGGCATGGTGATTGACAGCTACAGAATGGGCAATGAGGCACGCTTCATAAACCACAGCTGTGAACCCAACTGCGAGATGCAAAAGTGGTGGGTGTCAGAGCAGCTCTGAAGCAGCTCCCCTCTTAAATGTCCTTGTGGTGCTTTTGTGTTCTCACCAATGCCCAGATTTGGTTAAGCCTTTTCAGGGCTGAGCATAAGTGGCTGCCACAAGTTGTTGCAGGCGGATAATCGGGCGCTGGCACCAAATACACTGTCTGACTGATGAGAGCCCTGCTTTGACTTGCTCACTAAGAGTTGATGGAAAAGCGTATCCCCATTAGGAGCTGCAGGGACAGAGAGTTGTGCACATTCCATTTATATTTAGGTTTTGATTCAATGAAGAAGTAAATGGGATACTTGAATTATTGCCTTTTTAGAGGAGTTACTTATTGGTAGCTTCAACTCAGTGGGTGGAGCCTTTGATAAAATTGTTCTTCCTTGCCTTCTTACACATTTTTACCCTGACACAAAAAGCCGCTTCTTTTGTGACACTTTACTCCCAATTGGCTGACATGTAATAATTTTATTTATGTCACTCCCCTTCCTCCCACAACACAAACACGTCGGGTGTTGATTTATGTTTTAAGCAATTTGTAGAAACATCGTCTCATAAATTTGATATCACACGGCAGCCTGAATCAAGATAGCGATCATATTTGGATTCATCGTGCAGCCCTCCTGTCGGGTGGATCATTGGACATTACGAATAACTTTGAGGCTGATTTTCCACAGCTTTTGTCATTTTTGGCGAACAAACTGGGAAATGGACGAGCCTGTATCATTTTGCAAATGGCTTCGCTTATTTGCTAGAGTCTGTCAGATGATGTGGGTGTGACAGAAAGTGTGTTATGTGCTATATTAAAGGCACATTATGGATGGTGGGAAAAAAAAGAAAAGAAGGCCAGGAAAGTATTCACTTTAGAAACTGTCACTTTAGCCCTGTGTAAACCAAACAAAGACAAGCTCAGCAAAACCACAAATAGTGCAGCTATTTCATTTGGGACACCTTGCTCGTGTTATGGGAGAACAGAGGGTAATTCCACCCAAGTTAAATTTAATCTTATAGCCAAATCTGTCACAACTTTTTCCTGTATGTAAATGTAGGATTGCTTCTCAGTTTTAGGTTCACTTATAATAGCAGAAATTACTTTGCAGTTGCCTCTTCACTTTACTGGAGAGTTACAAGGACTTTGTTAATTTAAGGATAAGAAGTAACAGTATATGTTTGTCTATATTGCGCTGATTTGGTTACACAGTACCTGTAAAAGAACTTCTCAGTTAATTGTTATACTTGACTGGTGCTAATCTGATGAAATCTCAGTCACTCGACGCCAAGTGTTTAGGGACCTAAATGGCTTGAAGGCTGTAGACTGTGCCAAAACACTTGAGTTGTTTCCTGAGGGAGTATTGCCAAAGATTCATTAACTCCACCGCAACCAGAGACCAAACAGGTGGAACGGGCCTAACTTTTAGAAGTGAGCCCCGGCTGTTTTTTCCTTTTTTGATATATACAAATATACCAGCATCGGAAATATGTCTCAATACAGTTTAACCTTCTGAGTATTGGATCGTGGGCAGGTAACGGCATCACAGAGGCAACCATGAAACCGTAGTGTTCGCCCTTCAAGCGTGGACCAGCTCATAATCTAGGACGCTGTCCGCCACGTGAAACGAAGAGCGGCCGAGTTGAAATAAAAGCCTTGGTGAGGATGGAGGATTTCCAGCACAAAGCCCTGACGAGTCATCCATCTTGTCACAGAAGAGAGATTACACGCGGCCGGGCCTTAGATACAGCTGTAGTGCCCAAAGACAATGCGCTGAACCAGCTTTTTACCCCCTATAGAAGGAATAAATTATCAGGAGGCCGGCAAACAGAATGGTGCTCTTTATTCCTGAAAGAAAGGTGGAAATGTGGAGCGCTGCCTCATTTGGAGTGGGGAAAATGTGGAGTGGTTGCTAGATCGATCAAATAAAAAACCAAGATGGTCCTTTTTCCCCTTTGTCCTGGTTTTGCAGTGCCTCAAATGAAGTGTCATCCAAACAGGGAGTGAGTAGGGGAACCTGCTTTTGAACTTGACAGGGGGACAGCATCACTTGCAGTATTCCCCTTTTTTCACAGAGAGCGCTTTATGTAGTTTGGTTTCACACGTGGGAAGAGTATGACTCAGCAGGGCCAGCACCGACAGACAATAAACAAGCTAATGTGTCGTGTGTGATGCACATAACTTTCCACTGGTCAATGTCAAAATCCCCGATAATGTAATTCTGAGGACCGATCTCAAAATAATCACTTTAAGCATCGACTGACAGGTGGAAACATTGGCCTTATGCTGATGTGATGAAGAAGATGCCTTTTCTTGTAACTCCAGATTGAGATTGACATATTAAGAGATTGACATATTTAAAGTATCTTTTTTTCTTTTCAAAATTGGTTTATTTACTAAATGTCCTTGTGCTTTATGATTAAATGTAATTATGCGAATCCTGCACTCACTCAACCCGCCTGACTGACTTCTCCCCTGTAGGTCGGTGAATGGAGTCTACAGAATCGGTCTCTTTGCTCTCAAAGACATCAGCAGCGGCATTGAGCTCACCTACGACTACAACTTTCACTCCTTCAACACAGAGGAGCAGGTAAAACTTCTGTCTTAAACAATGTTAAAAGATAATGGTTTATGTTTGGTGAGGAACTCAAGAGCAGCTGCTTAATTTTTTTGGGATAAAGCTGTGACCTTTCTTTCACCAACTACAAATCACAGCTATTTTTGCACTTTGTTCTCGCCCCACAGCAAGTCTGCAAGTGCGGCTCAGAGAGCTGCCGGGGAATCATTGGAGGGAAAAGCCAGCGTATTAATGGCCTGCCCCCGAAGACAGGTGGTACACGGCGACTGGGCCGACTCAAGGAGAAGCGCAAGTCCAAACACCAGCTCAAAAAACGGGTGAGTGATGGGTACTCTTCAAAATGTGCATTTGAAATACCTTTGTTGAAGAAAAACACAATTTCACAGAAAAGAAACGTCGCTGTAGACTTTCAGTGTCTGGAGAAAACCCACCCCTGAAAGCATTTTGTTCCGTTAAAGCCTTGATATCAAAAGATTTGTTCACGTCCGGCACAGTCAGGTGCAGATATATGTAGGCCACGAATATTTCTGTGTCTCAAAGGAACTCTTAGTGGGCCACAAGGTGTCTAAAAAGAAGCTTGCCATAGCTTTAAGGCTATAACGCTGATTTAGAGGTGAAATAGACCCATACCTTATATTAGGGCATGTTTTACTGATTAGGAACGTGTAACATGTATTTTACAAGGACATTCTTGAATGTTAAAGCCTGACAGAAAATGAAAAGATGGTATAAATGATAAAAATAGAAAATGACATGAAATCTCTTTTTATTTTAGGAGGAAGATGCGAGCGACAGCAACAAGTTTTACCCTCATCTCATGAAGCCCATGTCCAACAGAGAGAGGTACAGTAAGACCCTCCAATCCAATTTTGTTCCAACATTTTAACATATTTTCACCTAAGACAGACCACATTTTATCACCAGGTGCAATGTTGAAATGCTTCAAGGACATTTTTTAATTAGTTGTCTTTTCACATATTTAATGATTGACTTCTAGACATAAATGCTATAGCGGACATATCTTTCTGACACCAGTAAATCCTGAAAAAAA
>CAESWR010002543.1:52507-62651 GCA_903171835.1 Mullus surmuletus | reverse complement strand
TTTTTTTTCCTTTCGTGAGGCTGTTCAGCTTCGCCCCTCTTTTTGAAGTAACATGATTCACCAGCTTAACTAAATCAGGCGGGGAGGGGGGGGGACACCGGCTCGAACTGTAACGCCTTACACAGCCGTGCTCTCCGACTGCCTTTTTTTTCCGCGTGAGTGTGTGCGTGCGTACACACTTAATTGTGTGTCTGTACTCTGCCAGATTTCTTGAAGATTTTACCTTTTTTAAAAATAAAATGGAAAAAAAAATTAAGGGCTCGATGGCAATTAACAGTTTTAAGAAAACTATGGAAACAATACTTAACATGAAATGTATCGTGATGGTCATATTTTCTTATATTCTGTGAGACGGGTGGGGGCGGTGTATACTGTATATTGGGAGGGGAAGGGATTTAATTTTTTGTTTCCTTTTTGTCTTTAGACTATGTTCCTGGTTGCCATGGAGAATGTTTTGAAAGAAATTGCGATATTTGATGAGATTTTTTTTCCCCCCCACAAATGCCTCTGCTAAAAAGGGACGGCCTGCAAAGTCCCAAGGCGTAAACTGACAGAGAAACGACAAGAATGAGACACTGACGGAGGGAGGGAGGGGATGGGAAGCTGTACAGTGCCAAGTTATGTACATATACACACTTTACATTGAGGAGTGTCTCCAAAAGCAATATCTTGAAAATTGATTTTGTTTATTATTCTACTGTACAGGACTCAGCCCTAAATGTATTATGATTATTCTAATAATGATAATATTATAATTTCTTTTCTTTCTATTTACTATAATAAAGACACTTAAGCTTGGAGGAAAATGATTTTGTACAAAAGAAAATTCCAGAAATTGTCACCATAACTGTCCTGACGACATAAAAACTTAAGCTGGGTTTTGTCGCCTATAAATGAAATTCATCTATGTACTGCATGAGCGAGAAGAATGTCAAAAGGACACAGAAGGCATCGGGACATAACAGTGACCTCGCAACACCTCCGTCACTGAATATTGTTAATAATATTACTTTTAAGGAGAAATGTACTCCTTGTTTTTTGCTGCAAAGTGTTGAACACTAAAAAAACAAACCAACATAAAAATGTTATGATATTTTTAAGTGGTGACAGAAGCAANNNAATAAAGCTGTCAGCCCAATATCGTTATTATTATTATTATTATTAATATTTTTTTTTCTTTCAAATAGGAAATGGTTCCGTTTTGTGATAGCGGTCATTGTATGATGCTTGTACTTGTATTTGTGTGTTTTTTGTGTGATTCGTTTAGTTATTTTTAGACAATCACAAAATAAGATGCAAGCATTGTAAATGGCAGACTGGCGGACATTTTGTGATGTGTACAGTTTGTCAAAAAAAAAGAAAAAAAAACTTCTCCCACTCGTTAAAAAGTTTGTAATTATGATTCTTAAAAGTCATGGAAAAAAATGCTGTTGGTTTTTACTTTTTGTTTTATATTTGTTTTTTGTTTTATTTTTTTGTTTTGTTTTTTTAATAAAAAGCACTACATTATTGTGAATACAAAACGTTGTATGCTTTATCTATGCCCACGACTTCATCAATATGAGAATCTGCCATTATCTCAGGTGAATGCTGGAGCAGTGATGGGTAATTGCTGTTGCCTGTATCAGTTTTGAGAAAAGTTACGTTTTACTTCAGGTGAATCATCTGTGAAATGTTGATAGCTGGCTCTACTAATGATATAATCTCATAACCAAACAAAACATCCATTCAGTGAGGAATTATGATGACAAATTCTGAAATTATTTTAGATATTTTTTGTTGTAGTGCTTATGCCATCAAGATATAGAGTAACATACACTTTGGGTCAGCAGGCTAGATCTTCTCCATATTCCTTTAACACAGAAAATCCCATACAAAATCACAAGACAAAATGGTGATAAAGGTAGTTTAAGTTGTTTCCAAACATTTATGTGCATTTGTGCACAAATATCTATGTGGATATTCACTGTAATTTGGACAGTTAAGCAGAACAAAAGCAACAAATGTTTCGTTTGTGGTTTGGGTTGCCATAGTAACGCCACCTGAGCTGTAGCCATAGAAGTACACACATAGATACAGCTTTGGGCCCTGCTTTTTAGTAAGGACCTGCGTCAAAGGGGCGTCATATTAATCAGGGTAATGGACACATTGACATTGATCACTGTTCCTGCAGGCATGAGGTGTATCCCTGATCCAAGTCGTAGAATCTGACTAAATATTCAAACAACTTTTGATCTTGGCAATTCAAAATCTGTCTATATTCTCTTAAAGCCATAATTTATGATGCTGTGTAATCGACTTAGTAATCAAAAATGTCTATGCTAGAAACTCAAGTGGCTTTTAAGTATCCAATCCAATTATTCACCATCAATCCATCTAGCTTTTCTTTGATATTAAAGCCAAAATATTACCTATAAATATTGTGAAAGGGCATGAAAGTCCCTAATAATCCACAATAAATGAGAATTGGGATTTCTCACTATTGAGAGACAAGTTGTCGACTATAAGGAGGATTAATAAAAAGGTTCATTATTATAATTTCTAAATCAGGATGACTGCTGACTACATATCTAATTCCGTCCTTAATGCAAAACTGGATTAGATTATTGTGTTTATGTTCAAAACACACAACATTGTTTTTTAAGTAAATATATGTTCACTTCATACCGAAGAAACTGAAAATTTGAAGTACCTTCAATGTGAAATATAAGAATATAAACAAACTTCAGCTTTACTCTGCGTCGCTCTGACCACCTGAGCAAGATGGCGGTGGCAGAGACGCGCCTCCTAGACTAGGATGCGGCATCTACGCGCACAGATCTACAGCTAACAGCCGCGTTACCTGACTTCTCCAACGACTTTTATTTCAACTGCAGGAAAAACATGACCAGGAAGAAACAAGACAGAGATAAGAGCGACAAGACAGGCGGCGGAACTGACGAGGACACAGGTTTGCTGATTCTCCCCTCATGTGTGGTAGAAAATGGACAGCAGCGAAAGACACGAAGGTCCTGTTTCAACCGTCTCGGCCACCGTAGATAAAACATGAAAACAGTAGTATCTCTATATATTATTATTATTGTTGTTATTTTAACTATGGTGTTTCTTGTGAAATTGTTTAGTTTATGATTCATCAGTTACTACTAACGAATTTCGGTTAAAGACCGTTATTTTCAGGGTATAAACACCATTTCTCCTGCAAGAGATGTAATACTAATAAATATTATTAACTTGTGGTTACTTAAATCAAAACCACAGGTTTAGTAAATGTTTCAGTCACCGCCCTAATTTGTCTGACCTTTATGGAGCTGATTTTATTCTCTTCAAATAAATAATGTGTACAAAATCTCTGTTTTTTTCAGACCAAACATCAAGTGAAACACCCGTTGCAACTTTTGGTAAGGAACATTATCAGGGCCTCCACTGGGTATTTGATTTTTACTATTATTATTATTATTATTGTTTATTAAAAAGCTTCTCACTCCTTTGCAGCCGACTATCAGTGTACTGGCAATGTGGAGATCGACTTCCCGGAGCTCTGCGCTCTCCTGGACATCAAAGACATCCCACCCGTCATCAATAAAGCAACCTTCGTCCCTGAACCGACAGGTCAACATTATCTCTCATATTATTCTGTGAAAAAAAATCAAATTACACCGCCCTATAGATTGTATGTGTGTGTGGGATTAGATTAACTGCAAGTTTTCTAACTTAAGTTCACCTCTAAGTAAATGTATCCTCAGACGATGGACAGAAAGGTCCACATGTCTGGGCCAAGCCGTGCGTCCAAGTGGAGCCCGAGTTAGAAGACCACCTCAGTGCCAAGAGCCTGAAGATTTATGGTAAGAAACAAAACAATATCTGCATCCACATGGTCTCGTTTTTTACATTGAAAGCATCCCCTCTTTACCCCTAACTAACTATCATCCTCTTACATGATTGAAACTGTCACAGGTTGGAGACCCAATCATCTGATTGTCCAAGTCCTGAGCAAGATGATTCCCGCTCTGACCAAACTGCAGTGCCTCCAGTGAGTAATGAACTGCTCTTGCTCAAAATGCCGGAATTCCTCTTTTCGCTGGTTGTTTCCACACTCGTGTGCTCTGTGCTCCAGGTTCTGGCAGGCCGGACTGACCAACCGAATGGTAGTTTCCCTCGCAAACGCCACATCTTTGTGCTCCAGCCTGAGGTGGGTGGGCTCTCAGCTACCAAAGCACAGTAACCCTTTTTGTCCTTATATTTTAATTTTTTTTACCATTTCGAGGGTCAAAACCCTGAAGAAATATCTGGTGTTTGCGATGTATCTTTCAGGCTGAAGCTGATCAACAAGACTGAGTAATTTAAAGTTGGAAAAAATATCAATATGTGATATTTTACAGCAGTCTTTTGAAAGGAGACCCTTTTTGTCCCCAGGAACTAATGAGAGAGTTTGCTATAAAAATCTGTCACTGCAGAAAAAATAAGAATGCTTGCTGCTAATCATTGACCCATCTGAGGCTCTAATAATAATAATTAAATCCTCCTCGAATTGCATTTTTGTATCTTAAAATACTGCATTATGTGAACAAACTGGCATTTAGAGGGTTAAAATCCCCCCAAATAGTTAATATTTGGTATATTTCAGGCTGAAGTTGATTAGAAAGATTGATTCATATAAAGTTTCTAGGGAGGGGACATTTTTGGTTCTGAGGAACAATTGGGAACGTTTTTTTAAGGAACTCTTAAGGGTTAAAAGTTTGTAACCACCAAATAATCCTCTTTGTTTTCCTATTAGGGTCGTGATCTTAGAAGGCAACCCTCTCCCCGAACAGAACTACCACCTTCTCTTGTCTGAGGAAAGCAAGTGAGTCCGTGAGCTGACTCAAAGCTCTTCAACACACACACGCACACACATGCAGAAATAGAAACACAGCAGATGGATTTTGATTCTGTGTGCCGCCCCCCCCCCCCCAGCGTCACTCAGATCTCCCTGCGAAACAACTGCATCAGTGACGAGGGCGTGCGTCTGATCGGTGCCGCTCTCTCCACACCAACATCTGCAAACAAGAAACTCACGTCCCTCAACCTGGCGTTCAATTGCATCGGTGACGCCGGTGCTGCTCACATCGCACGGGTATTACGGCCTGACGCACGCTCGTGCCTGGATGTGCTCCGTTCACGACAGCTGATGTGTCTTCCCTTGTTTTGTTTTGTTTTTTCCGTTTGCTATCAGGGCCTCCGGCTGAACCGCGTACTGCTGTTCCTCTCCCTGTCCAACAACCGGATTGGAGATGCGGGGGCTGCTGAACTGGCCGCGGTATCCATTTACATGAAAGACTTAAAGCTGAAAGATAATGCATTTAAATCAGCGGTTAAGTCCTTTTAAATGATATTCCGCTTATCAAGTTATATGGTGTAATTTAATCGGCCCCCTCCCCGTCCATTTTCAGATTCTTGGGGAGTTCGCTCTAAATCATGAGGAAATTGTGGAGAGGAGGAGGCAGCTGCTGAAGAAGCTGCATGCTGTACGTGGTGCAGTGGTCTAGAAAAGTCACAGGAAAGGAATGACTGACTGACATTACTTTCCACCTTATTCTACTTTTTTTGGTGGCACTAAACCAGAGGTTCTCAAAGTTTTGATAGCTGTGGGCCAAATTAGGAACCCAACATTGGACTGAGGGCTGCTGAAGGGGGGAAAATGGGGGAAAAAACTCCCATTTGTAATCATTTTAATGAACAGGTTGCATCTCTACAATTTGAATTGATTGGTCTGCATCCAGTAATGTGAAAGAAACACGTTTTAATTAATAAATGAGGCTAAACCTGAGAAAACCTTGAGAAACAAGGAAACTGGGAGTGAGGTCTAAACCACACCTGTAGTTACAGTTTATCCCTATAGATGCCGCCAAAGACCCCAAAACAGAGAGTCATCCTTTCAAAGCAATAAAGCTCAGTTGGATTTAAACTGTAATTCATTGCGGGACGCCAGAAAAGTTTCTGCGTCTTACCTTGAAGAGAAGTGTAAACATGGCAGCTGCAATGTCCTCACTGTGTTTTCAGTCGCCTCCTGCAGTCGACGCGGACACACAACCCCCGGCACACAGCAGCGCCTCGGCGTGCAGCATGGGCAAGGGAGCGCAGAAAGGCGCACACGCCAAAAGAAAGGTAAGACGACCAAAAGGTGCACTTGGGGTCAAGAAGATGGTCTGCCTCTGTTTGTGGATCTACTGATGAGAAATCTCGCCGTGTAACAGGACACCACCAAAAAAGATGAGAAGCCGGTTGCCGCCAGAGAGAACCAGAAGTCCACCAAGAAACGTAAATTCTGTTGCTGGATTAGAGCTCTTTTTTGTATTTGTCGCTTAATTATTCCCTTGATTTTTGCTTAATTATTTTTCTTTTTATACAGCTCCTGAGCAGAAGGCGCCTCCAGCCAAGAATGTCAAGATGAGAGGAAAGCAAAAAGAATTATCTACACTTGAGGTATCAGAAACAAGCTGTACACAAACCTCCTTTATTCACTCCTTTTTGATATTCTCTGTTGTATTTGCCTTTGATGTTGTTCATGTTTCTGCAGGACGAGTCGAGCGCTGCCCCGAATGAGGTTTGTTAACACTCTTTGGAATCTTTTTTATTTTATTTTGTTTTTGCACATCAGTAAGCTCTCAACGTGTCTGTCTCCAGCAGCAGGGAAAGTCGGAGCTAGTGAACCCCCTGCTGGACCACTGCAGGGACAAAGATCTCACTGTGCCTGGAAACACAAGCCTCACCTCACTCAACCTGTCCGGTGAGTAAACTGTGGAACCTCTGTGGAGATGAAAAAAACATAAAATCCTGAAATGTGTCACATTCAAGGTATTTCCAGCACCACCGTGTTATTTCTTGCCTCTGTGTGATCACTTTGTTGTGAATTCTTTGCATTTGTGAATTCTCTTAGCATTTAAATGATCATTTTATCACAAAAGCTGTTTTGTTTAGATCTGCTCCTATATTGATATACGATATCGGTCCGATTTCGGTAATAAAACAAGTATCAAATCATACCGGCCTTCATCTAAAATCCCCGATATAAGCACTCTGATACAAGCAGTCCATTCCAGACTCCGCTCCAGCACTTTTAGTAGAATATTCTTATGTTTAAGGTTAAAATGTAGGTAAGCCATTGGTTAATTATAAATGGGTCAGTTTTTCTCACACCGACTGTTGCTGACTATTGTTCTCTGTTTGAGTCACTTGATCAAGCCTTTTCTAACATTCCATACTACAACATAAGTAATAAAGGTATGTAGGATTCGTGCTGATATCATATCGGATCAATATCGGCCGCTACTCAAGGCTGCAATATCGGTAACGTATCGGAAGTGAAAAAGTTATATCGGGACACGCCTACTAAAAATTTTGATACACAGTGAAACACAGACTATGGCTTCTAATGTAAACCGCCCGGTCTGGTCAGAATGTATCAGGTCACACCAGGCTGTTGAAGTTAACCTGTTGTGTGTGTTTGTGCAGGAAACAAAATAACGGCGAAGCCGCTGCATCTGTTTCTGTCGTCACTGAGGATGCAGTCTGATGGGAGGGGTCTGATGCGACTCTGTCTGCAGGTGGGTTTCACTCGAAAGGGTAGTTGATTGCACAAGGTAATTATATTAAACTCAATTATTGTCTCTGATCTCTCTCTATTTCTCTCCTTTAGAGAAACAGTTTCCCTGCTGAGTGTCCGACCTACGTGAAGATAAAGGAACTGCTTGCACACAGAACGCCTTAACAAACACAGTCAAAGACCTGCCGTCAAATATCGCCCCGATCATTTTATAATAGAATGAAAAGTAGTCCCTGTTTCTGTGTTCGATGCGAGCATCTGTGACACAATGCTGCCGGTTCGCGTTAAGAGCTTGTGTTTAGTTACTTGAAAAAAGTAGTTACAAGATAACATACATTTGGGTGAGTAAAAGAAATTGTCCCCAAACATATGTTGTTTGTCATAGTGTGTTCATGCAAGTCAATGTAAAATGTTCTTACGTGCCTTTGCTCATCCCATATTGTAATGCACAATAAGAAGAATAATTTGAGTCGAAACTAAAGTTCAAATCTTTAATGAGATTATATGTTTGCATAGTCCAGATATTTGTGCTAAAATTCTTATTGTTAAATTAAATTGATAATAAAATATAAATTACATAATAATAATAATAATATACAATAAAATTAATAATTAAATGTATAATTGATCCCTGTTGAATTTATATGTGATGACTGGAGCTGGTGAACTTGCTTGGAGGAGCCACTAGGCGGCGCACATGTTCTGAAGCGCATTCTCGTTTGTAAAGAATCCTCCCTGTGCAAAGGCCATTTTTTTGTGTTTAAAATAAATGATCCGTTCGATGGGGTGAAAGTGTGTCTCCGGTCTCTAATTAAACGCCTGACAAACAAAACAAATTAGCTGTATTTGCGTATTCGACCTTACCAACATGGCGGCTGCTCCTCGCTGACGTCGTCACTTCCTGTTTCGGCTGAAAGCAAGCCCCGATATGAACCCCTCGCTTCCGGTAATGCCTCCTTTTCGGCAGCGGCTATTTCCTCGCCAACATGCCAGTGAGTATCGGCGGGCGGCGAACACATGACATTTCCACCGAAAAACCGCGTGTTTGAGAGCCGATTCGCGGCTCGACGTCCTCGTAAGACGCCCGCGGTGCCGCCGGTGCCGACGGCGGCGGCTCGCGTCGACTTTCGCCGTCATTTTTACTCTTATAAAAGCTACACGTTTTGCGCGCATTGTGACACAAGATGGCGGCGCGCACACCGCAAACATGGAGCCAGCGGAGCGGAGCCGCGCTGGCTCCGAATCACTCGCCTCTCAATGCTTTTATTTCGAATTAAAGCTAAAAAATCGAGATGATAAAACCTTCCTTTGACGAAGAAAGTTGCGTGAAAAGCGGCAAAACGTGCGTAGATGGCGTCACGTGACCCTCGGAAGTAGGCCGGCGGTGAAGCCTGAGCGACGGTTTAGCAGCGAGTCGCATGTGGGCAAAGAGCCTCCGAACGCACTCACAATTAAAGCCACGATCCGACGTTTGTCAGCTGTTTTCACGCTGTTTTTTGTTCCTCCCGTGTAACAAATCGCTCAGTATTCCAAAGTTTTGGCTTCCTTTTGTTGATTTTCGCTCGTTTCCTCCCTTTTTGCAGCTCGCGAAGGACTTGTTGCACCCATCCCCTGAGGAGGAGAAGAGGAGGCACAAGAAGAAGCGTCTTGTTCAGAGCCCTAACTCTTATTTCATGGATGTTAAATGCCCAGGTATGGCGTCAGAGTCACCCAACAATTGGGGGAAATGTAGTGTGGTGGCCAATGCATTGGAATGAACCTGGATTCTTATTTATTTTGTTTTATTTCTTCTCTCCTCAGGATGCTACAAGATCACGACGGTGTTCAGCCATGCCCAGACAGTCGTGCTGTGTGTGGGCTGTTCCACGGTCCTGTGTCAGCCCACCGGAGGCAAAGCCCGTCTCACAGAGGGTCAGTGTCTCCCGCACCACTAACACTACTTTTTTTTACACTTTTGATGCGAAGGCCTGCATGCATTCATCAGCTGCACGCCTTTGTGATCATCTGTCCAGTTAAAGTAGTGATATTGGCATCTGCTTTTCCAGAGTTAAGGTCTGTTTTTCCCTCTAATGAATCACTAAAAAGTCATTTTGTGGCATTTTATACCAAGATTAGATAGATTTATTGATAGATAGATATATATGTTTTGATCCCAGAGGGAAATTCCAACTAATTAACAGGGAACATTTAGGATTTCCACTCCCTTTAAGGACTTTTTTGGTCACCATACCGTCACATGTATGTTTTGGTGTTGCATTCAATATCACATGTTTGTTAAAAGTAGTTTTAGGTGACAGATTGAAACCAATCTGATTGGTATCGAACATTGTTTGTGTGAGACAATCGCCCGTTAGCCGCACTGCTAAGTGACTGGACTTCCTCCCTCATGGTCTTCCAATCTCATTCCAGTGCCAGATCAACCTCAGTTTGCAGAAGGGTTGAGCTAGACCACTGGCTCCCCCCTTTCGAAGGCTGAGAACAAACATCCCCCTTGTTGCTTCTGTTTTGAACGCTGCAGCCAAACACGGTGTCTTCCTAGTTATCGGTGTTGCTGTCAGGTTT
>CAESWR010002542.1:479601-494022 GCA_903171835.1 Mullus surmuletus | reverse complement strand
AGGAGGCCTTTAAAAGAATAGTAAAATGATCTGCTCACTGTGTGTGTGTGTGTGTGTGTTTATGTGTGTGTGCGTGTGTGAGATCGCTTCTACTGTTCCTTCACACAACCGTTGACTCACATTCACGACACCTAAAAATGTGCATTATCATCTGTGACCTCACGTAATCCACATATCAGCACTTGGCTTTAAAGGAATAATCCGTAAAAAAAATCACCCATTATCTGCTCATTGTTGCCATTGTTGAGCCCAGGAAGCGCTTTTCACGATTTTATCACATCTAAGAGTACACAGCGGCAGCGAGAACCCATATTTCAGCTCTTAGAATTTTTTCGTGCGTGTGTGTGATTGACACTCACGACACCTCAAAATGTGCAACATCATCTGTGACCTCAAATAGTCGACACATCGGCACTTAGATGCCTTTAAAAGAATAGTCTGTAAAAATCTGCCAATTATCTGCTCACTGTTGACATTGTTGAGCACACAAAGTGCTTTTAACAGTTTTTTCATGTTTAACAGTTCACAGCGGCGGCGAAAAACCCCACAATTCAGCTCTTAAAAGTTCTCAGCATTTCCTCGTATCTCCTCCTGCAGCGTCTTTCTCCTTGCTTTTCCTTTCACTTCACTGGCACTCGGCTCGCTCCTCAGACTCGCTGTTTTCAAAGGTTGTAGTACATCGATTTTCAGTTGACTCAATATAAAATGTAAATTGGGGCTGTAATTCAATGACGGGGGCCAGTGCGAGCTGCTTCCTGAGCCGCCACAGCAGCTACAACAATCCACAGTACTTTACCAGCTGGCCCAGACGTACTGTAAATCCATCTGTCTGTCAAGAGAAATTTTGCGCATACTTCAGAATGCACAAAAAACACAAAAGAATACCAAATGCTAATTATTACCACATACATTTCGAAAAGATCACTCATGGGGGGAGAATTGGAGGGGATCTTTCCACAACTCGCTGGGCAAATTGAGCTTCATCCTTGGTTTTTTTTCTATTCAAATACACTCAACACGGTGCCAGAGTATTTACAGTCGAAATAAAAGAGCAGAATTTTGCAAATATCGAGCGGAGCCAGAAAAGGAGATTCAGTGGGCACGGACATAAGGCAAATCCCCTCCACCTGACGTCATTTTCCTCTAGAATCTTACAATCCACTTAGGGAATTGCTGAATAAGAGGGAATTGAATCTTGGAAATAGTAATTCCCGAGCAGATTAGGGTATTAAATGAGTTGTTTACTCGCCGTCCTTGACGTACTTGTACTCACGTCACATATAATTGTAGATCTATAGCACTTTTTACACTCTATCTTTACTATACTTCTTATTACACACCTTTCCACCCACTCTGAAGTGGTTTAGTGGGGATTATCTGTTATTTTCTGTACAGCATAAGTGAGTTTTCAGATTCAATAATGTAGTCTTGAATTATTTCCCTCTACTTGTGTGTTAAAACATATCACATCTCGAGATAATATAACAACACATTTTCCCACAGGGGTAAAAGTAATGATACAAAACAGCGCAGCAAGGTATTTATCTTATTGCACTGAGAAAAAACTCCAGGTACATGCTGATTACTGCACAATACTGCTTATTAATGATATATTTCACTGTACCCAGATATAGAGTATCATAGTAGTACAGCAATAACACAGACAGCCCTGCAGCCTCTCATATTAAAGTTTATCAGCATTACCATTAACAAGCTTGACATGCTTGTGGGACTTTAATCACGTTGCGGTATATTAAAAAATTCTCCCTGATGCATTCTGAAAAGTTTCACACCTTGTCACGAAGACTTCTTTCTCCTCAGACTTACTCGCGCACACACGAATACACACACACACGCAGAAGCGACGGCAGATGCGAGGTGACAAGCTGAAGAGCGCGCCAACACGTCCACCGGAGAGTCTCATCGCAAGAAAAACAACCAGATAGGTCGAAAGTGCAAACGCCTCAAAGTGACCTAAATTCGGATGGAAGTGACAGATGCCCCCCGAGCGGCCAAACTAATTATGAGCGCAGCAAATTCAGTGGATTGAGGAGACAAAAGTAGATGATGGGTCAAGAAAAAATAAACTTTATCCCATTATCTGGGGTTATTTCTTTTTTTTTTTTGCAAATTTGCTCCATTTACATTTAGATTTAAAGATTCTCTCCGTATGCGCCCATAAGAACTAAACCAGTCACATGTTGGCACAGTTCCAGTAACCTCTCATGGCACATGATGCAAACGCACACACACACACACACACTCATTCAGCACCTTCCCTTCCCCCAGGCGCTCACACGCACACGCACAGGCGCCCACACTGACCGATAATAATGTGGGACAGACAGATCAGCCAGATGTTTGTTGGTACATCTTCCCTTGTCAGTGTGTCTGCACGTGCAAGTCTGTGTGTGTGTGTGTGTGCGTGTTTGTGAGAGCAGGTGCATCCACTGTACAGTGTGTGAGCCCATGCATACTTAAATGTGTGTGTCCTTCTGTGAAAGAGCAAGTGCTGATGTTCTTGCACACACTGCTCTGTCCGATAACCTCTTACTAGAGATGTTTGCTCCGTGTGTGTGTGTGTGTGTGTGTGTGTGTGTGTGTGTGTGTGTGTGTGTGTGTGTGTGTGTCTTACTTCTGTATCTGAATGTATATCAGTAAAATGTCCTGACATTTTGGGCCAACAGGGCCAACCTCCATTTCCCATTTTTGGCAACCAGCAAAAAATAGTGTTTTCTTTGTTTTCCTGGTTTCTTTGCTCCACATGACCAGGTTGTTCAGGCTGTTTTGATCTGGAACGTGGCCTCGCAGCCCTCTGTGCAGCAGCATTAAAGTGTACCAGCGTCCAGATGGCCGGGCTTGCTGTTCCTGCTCCGAAAGTGGAGCACTGGGCTAAGCTTCCATTATACAGGCTTAAAAACACACTAATCACCCAACAGCACTCTGCACTACGGCTGCTTTTAGAGGACTCGACCAGGATGTGTGTACATGTGTGTGTGTGTGTGTGTGTGTGTGTGTGTGTGTGTGTGTGTGTGTGTGTGTGTGTGTGTGTGTAGGTCTAATCTTAGTACCACTGCATCTCTATAGAAACCATCACTGACGAGTAAAGAAGCGTCACTCCTCTTACATCTCCTCATCAATAAATAAGGACTTTTCCACATATTTCACACGTATGAAATGTGTTAAAGCGTTATCAAATATGGAGGTGGTATTTTGAATAACCTTTTATTCTTTACCCTATTTCATATCTAGAAATGGGACAAAAATACAGTTTATCTTATTTTTGAGGACTGCGGCTTGATTCTTGATGTTAAATGAACATAAAAAGGTAAAAAAAAAAAATGCGTGTATGAAAAGGCCCCATGACGTAAGACTAACACTTAACTTTTGGAGTTATTAACTAACTGTGTGAAGCCACCCGCCCTTGGCAGCGCGTCCTCGGGGGCCGCACATCAATTAAGGCGCTAACGAGCGTAGCCGCAGGTCAGAGTGGAGAGACGCCGCCGCGGGGAAACACCCGCTCCACTCTATGGGCGCGATTGGCAGGGCGAGGAGCTGCTGGCACTGCCAACCTTCATCTGCCATCCAACTCAATGTGTGTGTGTGTAAAAGTGTGCGTGTGTGTGTGTGTGGAAGCAATTCTCAGGTGCCAAGGCCTGGCCTGACATCTTGGCCTGGCGTGACACAGAGGCTGCACCTCGCCAGTTAACCGATAGATCCCTTAGCTCAAAGCCCAGAGGGTCGGCATAAGAGAACTAAATAAATAAATAAATCCATAAAACTCCTTAATGTACACAAAGAGCCCTTTCCGACATGAGTAATCAAAACAATCTATTTCAAAGCTGCTAAAAAGGGTTTCAAAACTCCTCGTGAAGCTATTGATGCTCTGTGTAAACAAATTCCCCCACAACATAAGGCAAAGAAGCACAGCATGCATCAAAGCGTTTATTAATATTTACCCAGCAAGGTTTCATCCAAAGTGAGTAGTATGAAAATCAGGCCGGGTATTTTTTCTTTAGAGAATTCCATGTTGATACCGTTTGCCGGATATGGAAAACAATATCGGAGGTCAGAGGAGACAGAGAAGGTCAAAGCACGAGTCAACCACAGCGACGGTAACAGAATTTGAAATAATATATGAATAATCCGTGCCCTACTGTATATCTTTTTCTATATATGAGTAAAGACTATAAAGGTCTCAGCTGACTTCACTCACAGACAATAACATTTCAAGCCGTCTGACGTAACAACGCTAAAACATAGTCGACGGCGCTTATCCGTTTCAATGCATCTTAAAAGGTCAAAAATAGATATGTGCACAAACTCACTCAGCAAACCGCCGGGTTTACAAACTAAACACTCCAAACTGGATCCAATTTACCACTTTATCGCAAATGTGAAGGCTGTGGCAGTGATTTATTACCCTAATCCACTGCGTGTGCAACACTTGACACACGATGTTTCCAATAATTATAATAAGTGTGTATTGTATTCAAATGGTGAAAAGCAACATGAACATGAGAGAAGGAAGTCAAAACCCGTCAATGCATTCTTCTGAGTCCCCCTGCCCCGCCCGCCCCGCCCCCCCCACCCCTCGGCTGCCTACTGTCGCTCTCCCGACTCGACAGATTAAGACCTCCCATGTTTCACCAGTGCTCACAACCGACAACAAAAACTGCTGCCAGGACAAACTGCCAAAGACAGATCGCCGTTTTTCCCCCCACACACACACACACACATGTCACACTGCGTACCACCTGTCGCTGGCTCCAGCTGTTTCGGGAGCTTCCACACAACTCAGCTCTTTGTGTGTCTCTAAACGCCGGAAGCCAGAGGTTTTATCTCCTACCACAAGTCAAATATGCTCAGATGAATTTCAATAAAAATAAATCTTTAATGCGTTTAAATGCATCGAGCGGTATCAAGTTGTATCCCGGTTTACAGGTCGCCATAACAACTAGAGTCACATAAATGTGAAGCTAAAAACTCAATGAATTGATGACTGTGTTGGAAGTTAGAGTCATCTGTGTGCTATTGGAAATACTTTGTTGGTTCTACAAAACAGCTTTTGGACTTTCAGGGGTGAAAAAAAGTCAGACAAATTCAGTCTAATTGAATCGATCGGCTTAGATTGAAGTCAGGACGGATTTATTCAGGAGAAAAGAAGTGAAACTGCAGAACTTGCGCATAACAAGGTGTTAAAGGTAACGCTTTGTGTAGGTACGTGTGTGTGTGTGTGTTTTTCCGGCCCAACCAAAAGGCAGGAAAAAATAAGATAATTATACTCATCTTAGACTCATCAGCAAAGAAAATTAGCACCATTACTGTCTGCAAAGTCACAACATCCGAGTTATAAAAGGTCACCATTGTACATTCGTCGGTAAAAAGATCTTCTCTCACCGATTCTTTGTGTCAAGCTCATAAAAAAAGTTTTTGCACATAAAAAAAAAAAAGAGAAATTGCATCGATGTTTCCGTCATGATTCATTCTGTAGTGCCGGGTGTATTTTTACCCCAAAATAAATATGGAATAACCGCTTGCACTGCTATTATCATTGTGTCTTGCAGCAAAGTACACAGTGGAAGCCAACCGAATCAATCTTTAATCTGTTTAAATAAAGCGTTCATCTCCATCTCCGGGAGTTTATGTCTGACAGATTCATGTGCCGTCCTTTTCAATTTGCAAGTAAAACCCACCCCTCCCCCCTGCCCGCCCCTCACCTACGCGTGCCGGATTGTTGCACATTACGGGTTTAATTGTCGGCGTGCCGTGCCGTGCCGTGCCGTGTCATCCCGGAGAAAGGCTTAGTCAGCCGTGATGTCACCTTTCATTTGTCCTTCTTCCCCACAAGGCACCGCAACTGCATTATGCTTCTTGTGAAGGGGAGGAGGGGGTGGGGGGAGGGAGGGGGGGGTGTGACGGGCATCAGGTTACACATTTCATTGATCCCTGAGCGCCATGCTTAGCGGTCAGAGTTGAGTCAGCTAACTATTTGCATCAGCCACTCATCACTCATCCCGGAACATCACTCTTCAAAATAAAAGGCCAAGGCTTTAAAACACAGTGACATCAATCATTCACTGCTCTCTTTTTTTATGTTCATATTTTATATTGTCCTTTAATGAGCTCGGGGGTTAATTCCGCCTTCCCGCGTTCACTCATGTACCTGATATGGGAGGGAGGTCCATCCAACTGAATTGAAAAAAAATCAATAAGCAATCAATCAGCAAGTTTTATGTTTCCTCTTTGGCTTCGTGGAAGTCCGACTGGCACCGGGAATTCAAACCCTCGTAGACCAACAGCCATATATTGCATGTGCTTTTGGGTTGAGTGGGTTTTTCCTCTTTGATGGAGCAGAATGAGCAGGATGTCTGCCACAGCCCATAAAGAGACAGGAAGTGCATATAATTTTAGTGTAAGACGAGGACAATGGGGCGCCCGGGGGGGGGAAATTTAAATGCTTTCCCGTAGTCGTAATGTTTCGGATCAAATTTGCTGTTGAGACAGGGGGAAATTCTATTCTTTTCTAATTGTTTTCATAGAAATTCAACATCTCTCAACAGATTTTTTTCCAGTATGAATTACCATGAATCTACACAATTCTTGTCTCTTACAATACTCTTACAAGCTTAGATTAGATATTGCATCCTTGAGTTTTGGCCAATACGGATATCAATACGATACGATATCAGCACGAATCATACATACTTTTATGACTTATTTTGCAGTATGGAATGTTAGAAAAGGCTTGATCAAATGATATTACTCAAACAGAGAACAATAGCCAGCAACAGTAGCTATGAGAAAAACTGACTAATGGGTTACATACATTTTAACCTTAAACATAAGAATATTCTACAGAGAAGTGCTGGAGCGGAGTCTGGAATGGACTGCTTGTATCGCAGTGCTTTTATCTGAGATTTTAGATGCAGGCCGATATAATCAGATAATCGTTTTTTTGCTGATATTGGACCGATATCAATATCGGATCGGGACACCCCCTATTTATTTTGTTATCATGTTTGCCTATCCTTTCGATATCAACATTGTTTTATGATCTTTTTTTTTCCCAACTTAAAATGATGAAATTTACGATCCTTCCATGTAATATTTATTATCAACACCCATGAGTTACTTTTTATGTCAAAACGAATAAAAAACAAACACACAAACGCACGGCGGGGTAGAATAGATGGCGAGGCTGAAACAAACGCAGCGCGCCGCCCCGCAGCGAGGCAGCAGACACGGAGGGAGCCGCCTTTCGACTGAATGAGAACAAATAGGTTGTACGCACTTCGTGCAGTCACGCAAGTCTAGAAACACCCCCCCCCTCCCCCACAACAACGACTGTCCGCGTGCGTCTGCCTCTAAAATAGAGAGCAGTGTGTCATAGACAGAGAGGACATCTGTGTGTGCGCGAGGGAAAAGGCCGCGTGTGTGTGAATGCGTGTATTATCGCATCGGCATGAATGAGATTTCTTCATTCATCCACACGTGATGAGCGCACGGTGATCCAAAGTCACGTCCCGCATACAGAGCAGGGGGCTTCGTCGGCGCTCCGAGACCCACAGAGAGGAAAAACGCACAGCTGTTCATTGATGTCTTCCTCCCGTGTTTGTATTACCACTGATGCTGCGCACTCAGGACAAGTATTTGTCCACAAACAATCTTGGTGACAATCTGCTTTGAAGTCCTTAATGAGACAATCAGCGCGGGGCCAATTAATAAGCAAACAGAGGCAGAAGGGCTCTTCAACGTGCCAGATATCTCTATTGACTCTTCAAGCTGAGTGTGTCATGTCTGTCAAACTGGCTTGGTTACCACACGCAAGGCAAACAAACTGCTAATCTGGAAGCGGAAGAGTCAAGATACTTCTTGTCCAGAGCCCGCTGCTAAAGGCGGGTACACACTGCAGGGCCGATTTTTGTCCCCATCTCCTCCTTCCCATCAAAGGCTTAATTGTCTGATGTTTGCAAACGACATCGTGTCTGCTTTTCCTGCGGTGCGGGGGGATGCGAAGAGTGATTACGTCCGGTCCGATCCGCTCGGGAGGAGAGATCGTAAATAATGTTTAGTATTTGCGACGAGAAATCCTGCAGTGTGTGGGGCGTTTCGGAGAGGAGCCGAGCACGCACGGTGTGTGATGTCACGAGTACCGGACTGACAGCAAATCAAGACGTGAGCTGAGTCTGCTGACTGACGAAGAGGAAGTAAAGACAAACATAAAACATGGCGCCGGTACTTGTGACAATCCTTGCTCATCCAATTTGAGCATACAATCAACATTGCTGACGTCTCAATTACATTTTTCATATTTTTTTTTGTGTGTGTGTGTTTTTTCCAAAAGTCCTGTCCGTCCGCCATGTTTGTTTACACTGAAGTCACATTTTACCAGGCAAAATATGGAATACTGAATGTGAAGACCCTAATAGTCTGCTGAAGAATCAGAAGATCAGAAGAGCGAGATCTTGTGCGATATCTAAAATCTGTGAAGGTTTGAAGAACCCTGTAATGTGTGTCGGCCTTAAACAGAAATAAAAGGAGCTGCTGGATGAGATAGGAGACGATTAAAGACAGCTGCAAGGAAACGGCGCACGCAAAATCAATCACAGTCCATAGAAATGCTGCACAACATCAATAACGTGCATTAGTGCTTCTTCATCACGGCCACCAGCGGGGCCCCTAAAAGCCCGTGGCCTCGGCGTGACCTGCTGTTTTGACAGCCGTCAGCAGCTATATCGCACATAAGCACACAATGCACAGACACGCTGCTGTCGACCACGCGGTAGGAAATAGGATGTGATCGTACAGGACGGCCTTGGGAGCGGGCAGACATGAAGCTAATGCAACCACACATGTAGGACAAGAAGCATTGCGCGACCAGCTTTTCACCGCGCGCAGATGCTCAGAGTACGGCTCCGTCAGTGGTTTCTAACCACCAGCACGCAGACTGGGGAGCCTCTGGTTATTATTGCAGAAGAGGGTTCCATAATGAGTCGCATATTAATAGTAGGCTAATATACTAGTTAGGGGTGTCCTGATTAGGGCTGGGTATCAGTACTGAATATATTACAGGTATCGACTGAAACAACCCAGTACAAAGTATACGATATATGATACCTGCAATCTGTTATTTTTGTACCCAAATCTAGACCCAATCTGTACCCAATCTTTCTATGGTTTAACTCACAGCCAATCACCACAAGCACAACTTGAGCCCTTTCAAAATGTATCCGTGTGAAAATCACTTGAATGGGGAGGAGTGGTGACATTTGCACAACTGATTGCTTTCTATTTGCATGATTAATATTGAACGAAGTAACAAAAAGTATCAAATGGAGTACTCAATTGGTATCCGTGTCGTTTTTTTTTATTGCAGCCTTCAGTGCTGGTGACATCATACTTCAGTACTAGTGACATCACACAGAAAGCACAGTTGTGTGTGGAGCTGATGAGGATGCAACGGCCGTGCCTGAGGTCTGGGGCGGCCGCCCTCGTCGGCTTGCAGTCTAAATCTGAGGGAACATCATCAGATCATGCGCTTGGGAGCTTTACGAAGGGTCACCTGACCCAATGAAGTAGGGCTGCCAACAGCAAAATCAAAGCTCTTGAGCAGCACGCGTCTCCGAGGCGTCGCTGAAATCGTGAAAATATTCTTTTTCCCCGAAACTAGAAAAACTAAAAGTGAATGAAAAGAAGCCTTACGATCCTCGTGACAGCACTCCAAAAAACAGTTAATTCAAATGACCCCAAAGAATGTAACAGCTTTCCGATTTCTGTCACATCCGATAAACGACAGAGCGTTGAAGAAATAGAGCGGCCATGCTACCTCGCGGGAGGGTTTTAAAATGTTAAGAAGGGGATTGACCGCACAGTGGGGAAAGAAATGATGCGCGTGTTAATCTCAAGGAAAGCGGCTGACAGCAATAAAACACACAACTAAGAACACTTAAACACACCCAGTTCGTGTTAACCACACGCAAACACACTCAGCGAAGCAATTGGCAGACACAGTAATGCACATTCACTCACACACACACACACACACACACACACACACACACACACACACAAACTAGTGCCAGACAGCAGGACCTAATCAGGTCAATGGAAATGTCCATCAGTCCATCAACCGGAATTAGATAGAAAGAGGGAGGGAGGGGATAATGGTCGGCGGGCGAGAAGGAACGAGTGACAGGGTCAGAGGGGGCCTCGCCGGAGAAGATGGCAGAGTGAGAGGAAGTGACAGAGCGAGCGCCAGAGGAGGCCAAGCCAGCCGAACGGGGTTAAGATGGAGCGCGGCCGCGGCGGAGCGACGCATGACGTGAAGAATGAGGAGCGCGGCGATAAAATATTTAAACGGGGAGGTGTATAATTTATGCTAATTGATGTTAATTCTGACCCCGTCCTGCGGGGCTGCTCTCCTCCGTCGCGCTCGTCGCAGTCTCCTTAACATGCACGGAACTTCAGCAACCTCCACCGGCTGCAGCCCCCCCCCCCAACGCCGCCCGTGAACTCCGCGTGCTGATGCCGAAGAGGAGGGGAGGGATATCTGTGCTTCACTCTAATTCCTGCTGCTGCTTTTGTCTCACTTTGGCTCATCCAGTTCAGGGCGCACACCTCTGGGTCTAAATGCAGAGTGTGTTCCACGGCCCCGGCCTCGCTCGGCGTGTGGCGGCTACTTCAGATCGGGCTTTCAGCGCCGCCCGTAGTGGTGCTTGAAACCCATCCCACCCACAGATTGCGGGATCAGCGCGCCGACCTCTGGCTTGTTCCCGGTCCCGCTGCGCCCGAAGCCACTCAGCGAGGCCCATTAGCAGCCCATTATAGTAATTCAATGGGATGCCGCCTGCACGGGAGGGGGGGGGGGGGGGGGGGGGACGCTCGCAACCCTATCCCACCTTTCACGTGCACATTCAGGCACGCTTGGATGTAGCCGAAACTGCACAGTTGATGTTTTGTTTGTTTTTGTCTACTGGTATATTAGTCAAACCCGGCATTAGCTCCTTCCCGTTGCCCCCACCAGGTATTTGGACACCATGTATCCATCAGGTCCCCATGATAGCAGGCTTCTTCCTAAAATGGCATTTGCTTAGTTTACATTTTAAAGATCCAATCTAGGGGTGTAAGAAAATATCGATACACCAAAATCTAGCGATGTTTTAGGGTGGGATACTGGGGCTGGGTATCGTTTCAAATGTTCCAATACCAGTACCAACGGAGTACTTAATTTGATACTGTTTGTTACTTCATCCAATATTAATCATGCGAAATCGATACACCAAAATATCACGATATTTCACAACGGGATACAGTATTGAATTTTTTGGAAAGCTGTATTGATATTTTGTATTCTAAGTTTCATCATCTGTTTGCTTGGTGAAGGTGGTTTTGTGTTTTATTTCATGCCTTCAAAAGCTACTTGGCAGCAGACTCGGCCATTTGGCTTTCACCCTCCATCCACTCGTCTCCTCTCACTAGACAAAAAGATCTTGCGATGCCTCTGGTTTTGGGGGGGGGGAAAAAATCGCAATATGTCGCCTTGTTTTTAGTATCCCAATATATCGCAATTATTGTATCACCGCCCGTGTATAGGGACAAGTACGTACCGCCGAATTCTTGCCAATACACACTAATCCAATCCCATGTGAGCTGTGATCGCCACAAAGGAGAAGCCGGTCCACATAATTGATGGGCAGTTTTATGCATTTCGGTGAATAGAAATAATAATTCCCTTTCAACTCCGCAGTCTAAACCGGCAGCTCTAAAATGAGCCCCATTATCATCGCTGTAAATGTGAAATCAAAATCCTGCATTAGTTGACTGCTGACATTTGTCTGCAAACAGCCTTCGGGACAGAAAGGCAGCTAACAGGAAGGGGCGAAGGGAAGATCACCGCAGTGCTGCTTTTCAACCCTGAGATTAAAGTCAACAGTGGGCTTTTGTTCCATGAAAACACTGAAATATGCCGCTGTTGCTTTTGATTTCATCAGCAACGTCTCCGAGGTGCAATTTTGTCTCCCTTCGCCTCTGCGTGTTTGTTCGGCGGCAGCGGCGGCAAAGAGTCATGTTTCCATCACTTCACAGAACTCGACGCTGCCTTTCATTACGGAACCCCTCACCCTTTGCTTTACCTCCAACCCAGTCTTCACCCCGAAACGTTCCATCTCACACACACATGCGCACACATGCATGCAGGATTTCTCCCGCACATGTAAACACAAGAACCAGCACATGGGTTCCTTCCACTTAACAAACCCAACGCTCAAGCATGCATTTGATATGGCCATCCAATTTCTGTGTCTGAGTGAGCAGCCAGTGAGGTGAAAAAGCTTTAATGGGTTAAAGGGTGGGTGTGGGTGTGTGTGTGTGTGTGTGTGTATGTGTAAGGAGCTAGGAGCTTGGGAGGTTTACAGCGTTACACACACTGACTGCTTATTGCGTGTCCTCTCGCTCTCACAGGAAGGCGAGCTCTTTCGTTACAAGGGCTCTCATTCATAAATCTTGTTCCGAAAAAAAAAAAAAAAGTAACTCAGCGGGGTGTCAGACGGTCAGTTTTATCTTTTTGGGTTTACACTTTGTGGAAGAAACATATTTTTCATTTCAGTGACACCATTTCAAGTGCAACCTATACACTGGCAAGATGATAGGACCTTACAAAGTGTGTTTTGGAGGCACTATGTCGGTTTATTTGTCTGCATAGTTAACAGTTAAGGGTTCCTGGGGACGTTTTTAGACCATTTAGAGGGTCGAAATCCCTAAAAAATATTTCATATGAGATGTATCTGTCAGGCTGAAGCCGATTAACAAGCCTCACTAATTTAAACTTGGAAAAAATATCAATCTATGAAATTTTACAGCTTTTGGAAAGAGATGCTTTTTTTAATTTTACTAAGAGTTTGCTATAAAAATCTGTTATTGCCTCAAATTCAGTCAAGTTTTTCTATATTACGTAAGGAGTTACATCAACAAACTGGCATTTAGAGGGTTAAAATCCACCAACTAATGTGATTACTTGGCCGTCAGGATGAAGTTGAGTCATTTAAAGTGGAAAAACTACTAGCATATGATATTTTTGCAGCAGTTTTTAGGGAGGGGGCGTTTTTCATCCTGAGGGACGAGAGAGAAAGTTTTTTTAAGGAATTCTTAAGGGTTAAACATCTTTGCTGCTTTGACCCAAACCCATTCATGAGTTTCTCATGCATTTAGACTAAATTTGAGTCCAAACTCACCACTTGGAGACAAAATACATTTGGACTGAGGGCGCAAACCATTCTCATGCTAAAAAATTGGTGTCCCCATTTATGCCGCTTGTTTTGAAGACCCCAAAGACATAAATCAACAGAAAGGAAAAAAGCTGCTTCTCAAGTTCCTCTGGAGTGGGACAACCTTCACCACCACCACGACTCATGAGGAGAAATCAGATTTAAGCTTTTTGATTCAATAACATTTCCAAACACTATCATCACATCAGCGCCGGGTTCGTCTGCGTGACAAAGACCTTAAGGGAAGCTGATAACCACGTTAAAGGGAAGAGCGGCTCCTTCAGTCGGGCCCGAGCGGCTGAGAGAGCGAGAGGAGCGGAGTGACGATAATCGAAAGTGAGGGGAAACTCGATCTGATAACGACGGAACGAAACGTGCAGATGGAAGAGCCGAGCTTGATGGGCGGAGCGGAGGAACAATGTCCCTCCTGTAAATAGCATTCTGATGTGAAATATTCATCAGGCAAAGTGAGCATTGGATGGATGGATGGATGGATGGATGGGTGGATGGGTGGATGGGTGGATGGATGGATGGATGGATGGATGGATGGATGGATGGATGGATGGATGGATGGAGAGGAAAGCATACAGATCCAGATGAGGGATCAACAGAGTAAAGGTTCACAAAGCAAAAAAATAAGAAAAAAGAGCAACATGGACATCAAGATGTGGATGAAATGGCGAGGAGAGGGTGAGGCAGACAAAGAAATGAAGGAACACAGACAGATAATTGGGCCATGGCGGCTGCCCCCCGGCCTGCTGTGTCACCCACCGTTTGTCTCCTCTCCCGTGCAGGGAGCGCAAGCCAGGATGCAGCCCCCCCCCCCCCCCCAAAAAAAACAACACATGGACAAAACTTCTCTCCGCAACTCAGCAATAAATACAAACATGTCATAAATGAGGGGGCGTAAAACTTTCCTCGCCCGGCTGCCTCAATAAGTAATAGTTTTTCTCACCTTGCGGCCCGGCCTCATTAAAACGGAGCTCCGGCTTCGGCTGCCGAGCGTGAGTCACCGGAGAGAAAGCCGGCAAATAGACGGTGGGCAGACGACCAACGCGATGCATGCGGTGGGCGGGCGGTCACGGAGCGTTGCTCCAACCGGGATGTTTTATGAATTACCTCGAAAACGAATAAAGTAACATTTGGGTTGGCATGC
>CAESWR010002542.1:440567-451209 GCA_903171835.1 Mullus surmuletus | reverse complement strand
CCCCCACTGGTAAACAAAGCCGGAGGGGAGCAATAATGTGGAGCCTCCGTGGAGCCGAGGATCCACACCAACAGGTGGCCGCGGCTCCCCGGACCCAGGCTGCGGTGCGGGGTCTTAGCTAACACCGCTGCGAGGGGGAAAAAACAGGTGACAGTTAGCAAACTCGGCTAAGTAGTTAAATCCACCCGCGTCCATCTGCGTCCCCGAACCACAAACCACGGTCCAACTTTCACCTGGCGGGCGGTTCCGACCGTCCGGGCTGTGAAGGAGCCGCGCGGAGAGGACGCAGGCAGCATGTTGACAGTCGCTCGCCTCATGTCAGACACAAACAGCCGCAGCTAGCAGCTCCACTCGCAGCCAACCGGACTGTTTTCTCCGTCTCCTCTCACCTGGACCTCCGCTTCCCGCGCCGTGTGTGGCTCCTCTTCACGCGTCGTTCGCCAGAACCGAGCCGACGGGAGGCGACGCTGACATTAAACGTGTGCGAAATTAAAAAGTTTCACGCTTATTTTCAAACTTCTCCCGGCGACTGGACGCGGCGTCAGAGAAGGGCGGGCGACGGTCGATGACGTCACACGCGGCGAAGCGCCTCAAGGGGCTTGTAGTTCTCTGGACTTTATGGCTCAGGATAAGCAAAACACGCGGCAAGAACTTTATAATTTCATTTTTGCCAGTTTTTTTATTTACAAATTTATAAAATTATAAAAGATATGAAACAGCATAAATGTTTCCAAGAGAGAAATTCATGTTGATATTGATAATACCCCAGCAAACAATAAACTAGGCTCTTTTTCTGTAGTCCTCTTACGCATTTTTATCGGTTTGTTCCATTTATTTTTATTCATTAGTTTGCATTACAAATTGTAAATGTATTGTAAGACTGTGTACTTATGCCATATTCAAACTTTCATATTATACTCAAGTGTACCCGAATTTGTAGTATTGTCTGTCAACAAGCCACAACTTATGAAATCAGTGTAAACAATTTATTGAGTTATCTTGACAAAAAAAAATCCATTATGCTTACATGAAAGAAAATATTATTCCATCAGCATACTTTAAATATTTTAGCATGAACCTGCACCTTGGATGTCTGTTTGATAAAATAAAAAGAGAAACATGCTCTTATCAATAGAGCAGCGACACACCTCATTTATTTACAGGGTTTACAAACTAAAGCAGGAAGCAACAACAAGCTCCCAGTCTGGTTTTGTTCTGCAGCCAAGAAACACCCAATGTATTTCAGAAAGTACTCATTTTAGGCAAGCTGTATTGATTGAAAGATTTCGCTCTATAAACGACAAAATCACTGGACTATACACCTCTTCTCTTTGGAGACATGAAATCGAAAGTGAACACACATTTCTAATTATATTAACCTTCATTGATGTGGTAAGTAATACTTTGTTATTAACTGATATGCCAAAATATCTCATTTGAAAGGTTCACTATTACAAAAGACATCCGCTGATCTCCGGTAAAAACCTTTTCCCACTTTGACCTATAAAATACTGTGGTCTCCATGAAATCTTCAAACATTTGATCGATACTTTTTTAGAGATGCCAAAACATTAAATGTTGGATTTGATCATATCAATCTGCAGTGTTGTTCCACGAGCAAGAGGGGGAGCTCCTGCGGCAGGGCTAGTGGGTTTTCAGTTTGTCTCCACACAGCGTCATGAAGACTCCATAGAGGAATCCCCCTGTGAGAATGAGCAGCGTGCTGGACACGGGGCCAAACGAGAGGAGGGCCCCACATACGTAGAGCAGCAACAGTAGCAGCAGCGTCCTGTAGCTGGCCAGCTGACGAAGGCTCAACCGTGGCTGGCGATTCCTCTCTAAAGTCCGTCGGGTTATTGGGCTGATCTTCAGTTGTGAGGAGGAATCTGGATCAGTCAAATAGTGGCGACCCAGGCGACCCAGGAAGTCTGGACGTGAGCAGAGAGCATTCATGTGGCCTCCAAACTGTTGGACAGCAGAGGAAGATATAATTGCTTAGTTAAATCTGCAGGTTATTTGTTTCAGTTTCACAGGACGACAATCATGGAAGAAAATTCAATTTCAAACATTTCTGTTGTTGGTTTCAAAATGTGGTATTCATTGGCAGTAGAAGAAAAGGGCTGTACAAGCATTTCTCAGTTAAAGATCTATAAACTGAGAATAGGGAGGTTTATTTAAAGCATGTTGTGATGAAATAGTTTTATTTATGGATTTTTTATTACTATAATTTCTATTTGTTTATTTCATATTGACTCATGTACACGGGTTAGTTCTAATGGCAATTTGTCTGATGTAAGCAGTTATTTGTTTATAGATTTGCTTCATCCTGCTCCTTTCCACTAACTGTACTGAAATTAACAAATAAATTAATGAAAAATTGCCAGAGTTTAAGTTAATACATTACATGATTTATTGGGATTTTTGCAGTGTAACACACGTGATTACAGCACCACTTACCCTCTCATTAAAAAGACTAGAGACCTTGTAGAACATCCTGACCAGCAGGGCGTTCTCGTAGCTCCTGATTGGCTGCAGCTCCGGGTCTCCTTGATAATGAATATCAAACCTGCGCAGTCCATTTATGATCTGCACAAAAGGACACAGTCAGTCAGGGTGCCAGACTTGGCTGCTTTATTCACCAGTGGGCCATGCGAAACAAACCTGCTTCCTGCCCAGGTCAGTCAGGATTAGTCCGTTCTCGCCTGGGAGGCAGTCTGGCAGCTGCTTGCAGTTGGCGTCATCCTGGGACGAACCCAGGTTGGAAATGAGCTGAGTCAACTGCACTTGATTCAGCTGAAAAGGAAAAGACAATTTCAACCACGTGGAAACCTACTGTGTTTTTAAGAGGGTATTTAAGTGAATGTGAAGGTCTGCTGGTTTCTGAGAAAAAGGCATGTAAGTTTTAGCCCATCTGATCTGAATGTCTACACTCCAATGACAAGAAACTAAACTGACCTTGAAGATTTGACACAAGTTCTCCAAAGCTCTCTCCAGGAACTCGTGGGTCTTCTTCAGACACTCCCCACTCTCCTCAGGCTCGGATCCAGAGAAGGTGTTGTTGGTGTCTCCAGATCCCAGTCCGAACCAGGACAGGAGGGAGTTATTGGCAGCCACTTCATTTGCATGATCTGATATCCTCTTGGCGGTCTGCCGGGCTTGTGCAATGATCTGGATTAACTTCACTACCTGCCAAAGCAACAGAAAAAAAGAGGCAAGTTAAGCAACTTCTGGGTGTTAACTGATAACGATTGTTTATCCTAGATGATAAAAGCACATAATGAGACAAAGTAAACATACTGCTCCTCTGAGCTCGGAACCAAACATCTGCTTGTACTGGCAGTCCTGGCCCTCCAAGGCATAGACATGGCTCTTCACCCTGAACACCATGTCCGTCACCACCCGCTGCCGTGACGACAGATAGCTTCCTCCTTGGCTCGGTGTCAAGTAGCCTCGAGGCTGGCGGTGGTGGAGGACGTGCTCGGGCTCCAAAAACAGTTGCTCTCCTGCAGACGGAAGATCAGTTTATTTTCAAATGTGATTGTAAGCGACATGTCCCTCTTAATGAACGTCAGTTGAGCCCCTCAGCTAGAACACTGAGATAATAGCTGGGGCGTAAGTAAACAAATCAGATATCTTGACATGGATTTCTGGATCTTTCTGACCTCAGGCCAAAGGTGGCTTTCAATTAGTTTCTCAGCTGATTTATTGTTGGCACTTTCACTGCACAATTTACTTTTCAATGGCTCATCCTATCAGTGTCTCCTTCTTAAAAACATTCCTGCTGTTGTCCTCACCTTTCTGGACCATCTCTGCAAGGTTTGGTTGAGAGAAGACTTTTGCCACTCTGAAGACCATGAGCGCGTTTTTGGCATTGACCAGGTCGGTTCTTATCGCTCGGTTCAAAAAGACCTGGAAGAGCTTTGTGTACATGAGCAGGTTCTCCTGGACAAAAGACTCCCTGCAAAGCACAAAGTTCAGATTAGTTGCCACATTTACTGACCTGATATTCTCATCATTCATCATCATCATATCTTCCAAAATACACAGAATTACAATGACTTCCAAAAGACAAAGCTCACCATTTATCTGGCACGGTTCGGTTTTGGTCTGGCTGAGGATTGGGCTTCTCTCCTGTGTACCGCCATGGTTGGATGTAGCTCAACCAGGTCTCCAACACCTGAAGGATAAAAGTGATAGCCTATTTTTAACAATGAAGTCCATTTTGTGTGTTTCTACAGCTAAACAACAGAAGGTAGAAATGCACACCAAGCAAGGTTCTCCTTCATTAACAACTACTGTCCAAGTGTCATCATGAGTGTGACTTACTGCTCTGAAAGAGGCATCCAAAGGCCAGTGGCTGAAGCAATGCTGGAGAAAAAGGTATAGTTTCTGCTGGACAAATCTCTGTACCACCACTCTAAGGGAACATAAAAATGTAAATTAAAAATCAATAATTGAGCATCAATGAGGTTGAGTCTTTTATCTTCTGAAAGGACACATTTGTCAAGCCTCACCTCTTGAACTCCTCCAGCGGGCTGGGGTGAGTGTGCGAGTGGGCCGACGGCGATGAGGACGACTGCTCAGGCTTCAGGCTGTTAGAAAAGGCGTGCAGGTGTTTCACCAGGAGTCGCACCACCAGCACATGCTCCTCGGTCGGGCTGAAGGGTTCCTGAAAACGGAAGGAGTCATTAACGCGCCCCGAGAACGCAGGTCGAACCCGTTCCGCCCACTTTGATTGCAATTTCAACAGCAGCCAATCGTGATGCTTCCCAGTCCCAAAGCAGCCACACAAGCGCCAAGATCTCAGAGCACTTCTTGTATTGACGAGTACAGAGGTCCCACATTTGATCATTCACTGCTAGCGAAAGAGATAACAGTATTTTTTCTATACAAACAAAACCTAAAACCTCTCCTTTGTTTCTGCACTGCAATATTTGTACTTACCTCCAAATAGAATCTAAACTGTGTTACTGAACTACTAATAAGCTGATTATCAACTCTTTATAATTCAATAATCAAATGATGCCTTTTGCATGTGAGGACATAATTGTGCATAAATATTACTACTTAATTACTAAATACCAAATTCCATTTTAATAAAAGATATTCCGGGAAATAAAAGGAAAGGTGGGACCTCAGTGCTCCATGAGCAAAGCTGCTTTGTCCAAACCGTGTAATGTCGCTGTGTCTATGTAACAAACAACAAGCACAAACATAACATCAGATCAGTACTTCCCAAAGAATTGATTGATTGATTGATTTTGTGACTGGCATGTGAATTAAAGATCGTTTTGATTGCGGTAGTATCTTTTGCTTTACATGAAAGTTTTCATTAGAGAGAATCACCCACATAAACATGTAAAGCAACAAAACACGCCAGACACGATAAAAGCATGCATTTCAACTACACAACAGCAGCAGAGAACCACACCCAAACCAGTCAAAATCTGCTCACAGATTCAAACTCCAAAGCTTCATTCCAGGATTATGCTTCCCGTCAAGGATACTTCTCCTGTTTCACAAAACTGTACTGCTGCTATTGGAGACTGATGATTCAGCAAACTTTGCAAATAAATCCTGTTTTTGTTGTTGTTGTTGGATGTGAAAATAGCATGGCTACAAGAACTACTTCAGCCTAGAATCTCAAATGGCAAAGAGACTTAGTTGCCTGTGAATTGATTAACAACTTTGTGTTTCAATTTCCATTTGCTAGAGGGGGTGGGTTTATTTTCAATTGAAAAGAGCCATACCATTATAAAAGCTTTGACTGAATGATTAAAGTACACTGTAAATCACAAATCAGCTGCATCTCATACCCGTATTTAAGTCCAAGATAAATAAATAGTGGAAGCATGTGAACTTAAATCATATTATAACTAATACGAACGGGCATTGTGCTTATGAGTGGAGAGGTCATGTCTAACCATTTTGTCAATATGAGAGAAGTATCCTTGACTGTGGATTTAAATGACTGAGGTTTACCTCCAGGAGGCCCCAGAGGGGCGAGGGTGAATGAAAAGGTAAAAGTACTTGGTAGGTGTGGAGGGTCCCAGTGCCTGGTGGGGCGTGGGGTTGGCACGGCATGCTGGACATACTGAGGCGGTACTGCAGCAGCGCCAGCTGTTCACCCGTAACCACCAGGGGGGGAGAGGGAGATGAGGAGAAGAAGGAAAACAACACAAGGTGGAGGAGGAAGAACAGCAGTTAAGAGAGAGGAAGGGGAGAGGTGACATAAGGGAGGACAAGGAGAGACATGGCAGGAGGAAGGGATACATGAGAACAGGAGAAAAGGAAGCAGCAAGAAGGGAAAGTGCAACCAGAGTGAAATAATTGTCCAAAAAAAAGGTGGAAAGAGGAGAGGAGACAGACAAAAATCAAATGTTGACTGGAGGAACACAATGCCTTGTGGTTGGGGGATGATGCAGAGGCCTTTCCTACACTCCCGACAAAAGACATCACATGGTTGAAGGGATGGGAATCATTTCACATGATGCTCAAGCATGACTGCTTGACAAGGAAAGAAGTAAAAGTATAGTATATTATTTATGATTTATTAATGTTCACTACATGTTAAAGACTCAACACAGCACTGACTGATTTTGAGTTCTGAAGTCATTTGAGTAAACAACTTTAGTAATTCCCATCCCTTCTGTTTAACGCCATTTAATAACAGAGGGAACTTGAAACCAAGATTTTGTTTTGTAAAAACAAATCTATCAAAAAAATATTTAAATAATTTATATTTAACACATTAAGACCCATATGCAGCATTCAGAAGCAACCGTTTAAACATATTTCAATCCAGTAAAAAGAGTTTCAGTACATTAAGTATGGCAGACCAAAATTGAACAAAACACAGCATAATGAAGTAGAATGTATGCATGTACAATCTCCTTCATACTACATACTTTTGACATTAAAATGTCTTCATATATAATCACAACATATGTTGTGTTAAAAATATTCCCAAAAATCAGTGTACATCACTCATAAATGCTACATATGGGCAATTATGTATTGCATTTGGCATTAAATTATTAATTCAGAAGAAAATAGACACTTTTATGGTTTGAGATACCGATAAAATTCCCGGGCCAAATTCTTGTACTTTCAAGTCCACTCTTCACAAGACGGACACAGTTGTCAATAACTCAACACTGGTTAATACAGTTAGAGGGGAGGGGGGACATTTAAGTATGGGGAAGGTACACTTGACAAGCAATACATCTGTGATGCAGGCCACCGATCAGCATGATTTTAAGACAAGTTGGTGCAACAATTTACTGTTTCCTGTGCAGCCTCATGGAGCAGTAATGAAACTTCAGCATAGTAAATTGCTAGTATTACAAGTTAAAGTAACACATCTGCAACATTAGTGCAGAGGAAACAGCTTTTGCAGGTGAAAAGCAGCAGTGAACTATCTTTGTGTCACCCTCACCATGCACATCAGACAGCTGAGGCGTAGATCACATGATATATACAGTGTGTGTGTGTGTGTGTTTGTATACATATATACACAACTATCTGATGGGTGAGTGAATGGGTTTAATAGGTTAAAACACACAGTAAGTCTGTTAATTCTGAGAGGTTGTTGTTTTTGCCCTGCTGTAAAAGTACATTGCACATTGCTTGGTTGTAGGCTGTTGATTGGAAAGTAAAAACAGATTCCAAATGTCACTAAATGTATATTTTTATCAAAGAAACTAGGAGTTTTTGGAGGTCAAAGTGCAGCAAGACTCCAAAGCAATGCAAACAGAGATTATGGTTTACTACACATTGCTCCAAAACAATGTCCTCAGGTGCCCTGGAATTTGATCAAATGTGACATGAAAATGTTTCAACTCCCTGTACTCTTCTTTGGAGTAACCAGAGGCTTTGACCAGAGTTGTCGCTTTGTCTCGGTGTTTCATCTTTGACCACACAACAAAATAAAACACAGATGTGGACATGGTGCAGCATGCAAAAGAGTGAAAGGAAGCAAAAGGACTACCAGGAACACATGCCAAATCCCTTAATGCAGTCACTTAAATCTGCAGATATCCTTGATGGAGAAATCCAAAGGGGGACTATTTTCTTCCGCTCATGGAGAACAGAGAACGCTACGCCTCCCAGGTGGGCGATGCGGATGCCTGCTGTGCATTCACACTTCAAGCACAAACCATTCCTTGTCACTCGGCTGATTCATATCTCTTCACCAAGGTACTTCAACCAAAAAAAGTGCACTTCTCAACACGCTGCCTCTCCAGAACACTTCTAAACACATTTTATCACCTCTTCATTTACAGTGTGAGACGACTTCATTGCAGCCTGCTCGGCAAATTTTACTATCGTTTGTATAAGAATAAACACGTTTACGGTTTGTTTTCATTTTTAAGTCTGACCACAGTTTTCCCATTGTGGACTGGAGGCTGAGGGGAACAGAGATGGTGGTGGTGATGGTGGGGCAATAGGGTTGTGGTCAGCCAGTCAACAGCCAGCCGTGCAATGCTGCAGCACAGGGGAAGGGGACGGGGAAGGGGATGGGGTGGTGGTGGTGGTGGGGGAAGATACAAGAGAGGTGGTGGTGGTGGGGGGGATTTAGTCACTTACCTTCACCTGAGGAGACTGCAGTTTCTGGTACATGTCCAAGGAGTAGTGATGGAGCCAGATCTCCACAAACATCTTAGGAAAAACATGGATCCCGTTATTCTCTATCACATTTCTCGACTTCTGTGTTAAGAGAGAACAGTAATTGTGGACTGGAGTCGAGCCGTACTTGTAATAATGTCTCGGACCTCCAGATTTCCTGGGCCGCGGGATCTGCATTCACCGAGGGCTGATGAAATATGTGGTGTTTCAGGAGACTTGGACTGTGGATGCCATAACCAGCAAACGAGACACTGGTAGGTCTGTTGGGTTTAAACCAGGGGAGAGTTTGGTTTCAGTAAAAACATTAACTATACCATTGTGAATACAGCAGATAAAAACATCTTCATATATTCTCACAGAGGAACATTGTGGAACAAACAGGATGCTAAAAGAATTAAAAACTTCTTTTGGTTCGATACCTTGGTGAAGGCGCAGTGACGGAGCCCCTGGAGTCAGAGAAAGGCGAGGGGGGTACGCTTCCCTCACTGGGGAGGAAGTATTTCAAGTACGTATCCACTAGCACAAAATAGGCACTATCTGTGGTGCTTCCGTGTTGGCCTTGAGTGTAGTTCTGAGAAGGAGTCAGAGGACATATGGAATTAGAGAGGGCATGCAGGAAACATATTCGCCTAAAGCTCTTTGGCACTCACCTTTGGCGTGATGAGACAGTAGGCAAAGTTGAACATGAAGAATTCGAACGGATCTGCACAAGGTTAAGGACCATCCTAACTGATCAGGTAGTCTTGATCTAGTCATCTAGTCTAGTTTCAACATTCTCATATTTAGGTCAACAGTTGCTGGTTACAATCAAATGTATGTTGTGTGCCGCATCTGTTCTAACGCATCTCTCCTATTACACAGGATATAACATAGAATAACAAAGTCTTTTGATTGGTCTTTGTGTAAGGAAGGATACTGAGAGCCACGTTCAGGGTCAGAAGACCGGACATGGGGAACTGCAGCTTGTTGTGGAAGAGTGGGCAGTCTGGGAGGACCCCCTCCTGGATGCAAGCCTTCACGGGACCCTGAATAAGACAGGTGGATTATAATTCAGGCTACAGGGTGTAACAGTGGCACAGGTTTTACTTATTCTTTAATGTTCTATAAATCCAAAAAATAGCACCTCTTACCGGAAGGTAATTGACTGGAATTTCATATTTGTACTCTTCTGCCTGAAGCTTATACACAAGCTTCATCATGGGTCCACTAGAGAAAAAACAACATAATAATAAAAGAAGCGAATTTTTTAACAATTCTACAAGCATTAATCAAAAATCAATTTTAGGCGTCCGTGCAGAAAAGCACGCGGAGGCACCTTGGGTTTAGAAAGTCCATAACAAGGTTGTACTCGTTGCTCCGAGAATGAAGGAGCCGCAGGTTCCAGCCGGTGATGATGCCATCCAGGCTGCCAAACACGGTCTCCACCAGCCAGGGGAAACTGGTGTGCAGCTCCTAAAGGCAAAACACACAAACATGTCATCAGAAACAACACAAAACACATTGACCAACAGCAAAAAAAACCTGCTGTGTATACACCTAACTGCGCAGATCCAAAGTACGTGTTGGATGGAGAGAATGCAAACACTATTTAAATCATGAACTGTTAGAGAATCTGACTGTTATACGTCTGGCACTGCAGCATTCTGTTAAACAAATACACTTTTGTACTGATCATATAAAAACAGTGTTGACAACAAAGGAGCCCTGTGTGGTCGCACTGATGTTAACAGACACTGCTGATTACAATATGCCCCTCACACACACACACACACACAACCCTGCTGCCTCATTTTCATTCTTTGTGCCGGTCACCGATGGAGCTGCAACACAACAGCTGCTATCCCCAACAAAACATTAACTGTCTGAAACACCTCTCCTCAAACGCCGAGCCAAACAATAACTTCTTAGACACTGCACTCTTTGAGAACATGGTCTGGTGTGTCAGAAGGGTGGGAGTGTTTCTGGGTCAATTCTTTGAAGCAATCCTTGCAAACAGCAGGCTCGGACAAAAAAA
>CAESWR010002542.1:356106-370343 GCA_903171835.1 Mullus surmuletus | reverse complement strand
TTTTTTTTTTGCTGCAGTATCAGCTCTAATTCTTCTTCCAGCAACAACCTTAAATAGATCATAATTTCAGATGGGACTGGTGATAAGAATGTAACTTGATTGTAGCATGCATCCACTGCTGTTAGTGGGTGTCCCAATACAACTTTTTCACATCCGTTACGATACCAATATTGCATCCTTGAGTTTTGGCTGAGTCCAATATCAATCCGATACATTATCAACCCGAAATATACACTTTTATTACTTATCTTGTAGTATGGAATGTTAGAAAAGGCTTGATCGAGTGATATTACTCAAACAGAGAACAATAGTCAGCAACAGTAGCTATGAGAAAAACTGACTCATTTATTGTTAACCAATGGCTTACATACATTTTAACCTAAAGTATAAGAATATTTTACATAGAAGTGCTGGAGCCAAGTCTCGAATGGACTGCTTGTATCAGAGTGGTTATATCAGATATTTTAGATGTAGGTCGATATAATCCGATACCGGTCTGATTTCAGACCAGCATCCTATATCAATATCGGATACAGGGGACACCCCTAACTGCTGATTTGACACTTCACTTACTTACACACAACACTAATTAGGCAAATAATTTAGGATTATTAAGGAACTAAGATCTGGATCAGCTCCCTAATGGGCTAAATAATCTCTTTTTTTGTTAGTAGACGTGCTGGTGTGGACTATGATAATGTCTTAAAAACAAGATTGCGTTCCCTCTCAACATATCTGCTGTGTTTCTCTAACAGCGGCAACGAAGTTAAGCAGCAGCACGGTATGGTAGATGCCAGAAAAGATTAGGAAGAAGCAACAGGGGTTAAATACAAGAACACAAGAACAGTTTAGCCCTGAGTTAGTCTTTTTCTCTCACATTTCCCGACCTCTGTATCACACACACAAAGAGGCGCACAGGAAACAACAGAGGAGGAAGGAAAACAACAAAACACACACTGAGCATCCTAACGACTGTTAATCACAATAGGGTCACTATGAATGTACTTTGCCTGGAGGTCAGACACACACTGACTTATTTCCAGGTTTTCATAGACACTGCTGGTGTGCACGTTCTGACTCACACTCCTACAATAGGCGACACACACACACACACACACACACACATCATCCCAAACCTGTGGGATGCAGTTTTTACATGAACTAATGAATAGACCCTTTGGCTCTCACACTTTGTCTCTCTTTGTGCCTCCTCTTCAGGGGTGTGTGTTGTGTGTTTTGTCTCCTCTGTGGCAAGGCAGTGGTGCATTAAAAGGTGGGGAATTTCTCAGCCTCAAAAAAAAGGTGTGTGCGCGCGTGTGTGTGTGAGAAAATGTGTGTTTGCGTTCCCTTTCTAAACACAGGAGGAAGCCGGAGGTTCTAAAGCTGGATGACTGTGGGCTGAAGGAAGAAGAAGAGGAGGATTTATTTAATCATTCAAGACGCTTCATGGAGGATGAAGAGGATGTTATTCTGGGCTCTTCATCAATGCGGTGTGTCTACATACTTTATGTGTGTATTTAGCTGTGGCTTTGGGGCATATGAGATTTTAATTACGGCTTTTGAGTGTTTTATTGTATGATGTTAACCCATGGGCTCAGCTTGAATGGGCAACAGCGAAATGATGAAACTCAAAGCAACTATGAAAACCAAAAATCACCTGCTGTGATTTACTCCACAAACCGCACGGCAACCGGAGGGAACGTCTGCGCAGATCGAGGCACCCGCTGCGTCTTTGGGGGGAACGTCGTAAAAACAAGTCGAGAGAAGGGCACCGATGGTGGAACAGCCTGAGCCGTGCACCGTCAGCCCTCGCTGGCATCGCTGAGCCCGGCACTTAACCTCAAACGTCCCCAGTGGAGCTACAAAACTCCAGAGTGATGCAGGAAAGCTCCCAAAAATAACTGCTGGGAAGGGAATGAATGCGAGTGGGGGAAGTTTGAAGTTTTTCTTGAATGGCATAGAACGGGTTTTTTCAAAAAGCAAATCAGGTGAGCATTTGATTTGATTTACAGTATTTGATTTCTCCATGTAAAGGTCTGTCTAGTGTGTCCCCTGATAGTGTCGCTTAGGCTGTCCTCTATTGAAATTCCCGGTTACATTTCCGACAAACTTGTGTTCTTCCCACGAATTGCGTCTTGGATTATTCAGGCAAAAGACGCCCTGTAGTTGTTGTCGGTATTGTGATCGGAATGGAGGACAGAATCCGATGATGCACACCATGTTCACAAACTCACGAGAGATCGCTGTTTTCGTTTCCACCACAAGGGAAGAACTTTTCTCTCTCTAATCTTTCGAGTCAGTAAAAGTTATCCCAAACACAATTTCCGGGCTTTGATGGAACTCTGCCAGCAAGCCAGACAAATATTCTGTGCTTGGGCTGCAGCCTAAGTCGTTTTTTACTGTAGTGGTTCCACTTAGGTTTTGACTTGCGAAGAATACCTTTGGTAAAACAACCCATCAGATGGACCCGTGTGGTAGAGCCAACATCTGTCCAACCCTCAGAGCACTTCGGAGTAAAATCCCAGTTTTGTACACAAATCATTTCCCGGACAAATACCTGCTGAGGGTTTCCAGAGACATCCTGGTGTAGACCAAGACCAAACTCAAGGATTGTAGAGGATCTCAAGGACTTAGATAAGGAGATGTGTATCTGGGCTACTCTCTGTGGCTGGTTATTTCCACGACATCTGCAAGTGGTGGACTAATGAGGGACCCCGGAAAATCAGAGCAACCTTTTTGTGTTTAGACATATATGGCGAAATTCAAGAGTTCCAGAAGAAAGTCACCCATAATTCAAACAAACATGACAAATATATTCTCAAATAGTTAACGAAACAAAATCCATGATTGGGCAACGCCTAAAAAGCCACTGGGAAAAAGACGTTTTTGGACCTGCAATGGCAATGACTCGCAGTCATGGACTAATTGTGGACACCTTAAGGAATGATTGTGATACGTGTTTTGGGAATAATCAGAACTAAACGTCATGGTTTATCAGACTAAAGCTCAGAATTGAAAGTGCACATGCTGACCCAACAGAGGAAGATGTGATTTCACGGGTGTGGATCTACGGGTGTTTAACAAACCTGGAGGGGACTTTTAGGTCTCTGTGAAAAGAAGTTCATTCACAGTGACAGCATGGCAATATATTTGCGTGTGTTCGCAGATGGTTTGGGGCGTCACACAAAGCTTCATATTGTTTCGTCATCAATCATGTCTGAGAAGAAATTCCCAAACTACAGATATATATTACATACGCGGCGGGCCGTCGTGCATCTAAGACTCATCGAGATTCATGTCTGATGTTGTAGACACAACCATCGACTGTTGCCGAAGCTTCACAGGGAGAAGAGTTCATCCAGACTCCAGAGTCTTGTGCAAGACCTTGAGACCACCACTCAAATACCTGTTTTCCCTGGTTTGAATTGAGTTAAATATCAGAAATTGTATCCCGTTGAGCAGGACATATGTTTTTTTCTTCCTGAGATGCAAGGACATCTCATGTCAAACCATATGGATTATCAAAGTTTCTAAGGTTAATATAATGCTTGCCAGTCAATCATCAGGTGATTAAATAATTACATCAACATCCTCTACAGGTGGCACATAGCAACCCTTTTACTCTTCAAATCCGTAAAATCTTAATTTATTTCATCTTTAAGTTTAAAAAAACTGCTTCTTTGCAGTAAAAACCTGCCCGGTGAGGATATAAAAATTTTACAAGTGACTGTGTGAAACGGCCCTCGTTGCCGATACCGACTGGATGCACACTGTCAGCCCCTCCATTAAAAGTGATGTAAAGTCTCCCTCTGTCTCCGTCCCACTTCGGCCTCAAAGAGCCAGATTCCTGTGGCTGGCGTCCCAAAAGTCTTAATTCATACTAATAGGCCACTTCGGGCTTTATCATGCGGGGAGACACATGAAGGCGATGAGATGTTTATGCACGGGGAGGGTTAAAGTTCAAATAAAAGCACCTGAGAGATTTGTATTTTGTTATTGCAGAGTGGCAGTAACACATTGCAGAGCCAATCAACTTCGCCTGCTAACATACACACTCTGATGTGCGCACCAATCATGTGTCGCTTTTCTTTCTGATCAGAAAATACTTTTTTCTGGATGTTACATTCTTGGTTGAGACATAAGGAGCCATTTAAATCAAGACCGTACATTTGGATTAAGCCAATAACTTAATCCATTAAGATGTGCTCAATTCCGACTGTTTTCCAAGTGTCTACTTACCTTCAGTCAATCAGTTTGTCTTTAATCTAATTCTCCATTAAATTGACATGGAAATTATTTGTTCTCACTGTCTGCATGCCAAAATAAGCGCGCACAGGTAAGCCACACCGAGGAGAAACAGAAATAAAACCAAAAAAACACCTCGACAAATTGGCCCCGAGAGTGCATATTTGCGTTAATATGACCATGAAAGTGTTCTCATTGGACGAATGCCCTAAATGTAGAAGGCGACTGATATTAAGAAAACAGAACTCAACACAAACAGTCTCTGCCTCGGGGATGCTGGAACAAGCGGACCTTCCGCCAAAGGCGGTAACGCAGATCAAGAGGGAAGAACTGGCCTCGGACCCAGAGTCAACAGAATGGAAAACAGGCCCGAAGTTAAAAACCGGCATGGAGGCAGGGCGTTCTCAAAGAGGATATGCCTTTACATCCATGGAGAATGAGAAGCACATTGTGGAGGAGCTCGTCCAAAAGACGAGCCAGCGCCGGGTCCCACTGCAAGCGGCGTGTTGTACGACTCACCTGGAGTTCTGAGGAATGCGTCATGTGACTGACAGGTTACACGTTTTATCCCGGAACGAACTATGCGCCTGTCGACTCTAATGGCCTCCTCATTGTGACGGGCCACGAAGCGGGCGGAAAAGCAAAAGCCATTCACAGACTGACACGAGGAGACACGAATTTGTAATAAGAGATGCTTAGAACTGTCCAGCTGATTCCAAAAGTGTGACATCAAACGGGTAATTAGCCGTCCATTTTTCTATCATCCGTGTGAAAGGTTCCAGAGTGACAAATCACCAAAACAACAACCCTAATCAGAAGTGCTGTCATTCTTGACTGCGGTCCGCTTTGAAATTCACTTTTCTTTGGCCGGCAGCCATCAGATAAGACTTTTATCTGGAGTCTTTGTTAATTCCGCTGCCGGAGCGATGTTTCAGATGACTTGATTCAGCGCCCGAAAACCACGAGCCTGCTGGTCACTCGACCTCCATCTGCATCACCGCGGGTCTCCGTCTCCTGTCATTCGAGACCCGGCGTCCACTGGGCTCCTCACCTCGCGCCGGTGTTGACTTTTCCCTCGTTTTTTGCCCGCCTCACTCAGCAGTGCGTCAGATAAAGGGGCGCAGTGACACCTCCTCTCCACTGGAGAGCTCCGACAGGGAGGCCAAGAGGTTCTATGAGCTCCACTCGGCTCTCGGAGGGAACAGAACCAAGAGTTTTGGTAGACTCTGGAGTTTAACTTGTTTTCCCATTTGAGAAATGAAATTATTTGCTACAGACAAGATTTTTTTTTCCCCCCATTGTTTACTCTATTAAATGATGAAAAGCAGTGAAACTATTCAACACAGTTATTCCAGAACACAACACAACATTGCACAATCAACTGGCGCTACACTGGTCCAAAATACTCCTGCAAAAATGTGAAAATGTGATTCTGATGCAATCATGGAAAAGTCAGATTTTTGATATTAAAATAAACTCCTCAAAAAGTAAAAATATCCATAAACATTATTTCAGTCAATCATTTGTCCCCTTTTCGCCCCATTGTTTGGGCCGTCACCCATTGTGAATGCACAATCCTTACAAGTTGTACTTCGTTGGAAGGCTTTCTAAGAGTATAAAACAAAACATCAATCGCTATTATTAAAAGGGGAGAAATGATTGACTGAAATAACAGTTCCCAACTTTCTTTGAGCGATTCTGGCACATTTTTGGGGGGCGTTACCCACACGTTTAGCTGTGCAGCTCATTCCAGGAATGCACAATCCCTACAAGTTCTACCTCGTTGTAAAGGTGACTAATCAGGCTTTCCAACGATATAAAATGCATCAGCAATAGGTATTATTAAAAGGGAGAAATTATCTACGGAAATACAGTTTCTGAACTTTTTTTGAGGGGTTTCTGTCTCAGAAATTAAGTTTTGATGCTTTAAATCAGTTTCACAATCTACATGTGTCCAAATATCGCTTTCGGTTCCACTCACACACACTCACACACTCACACTTCCACACACAGGTGGCTGTGCAACCGCGTCACATTATTATCACGGCCCCGGCAGCAGTGCTGCTGGAGAGGAGACACAATGACACAATGCAGCCAGGAAAACAACAATCTCAACACACGCAGCAGGAAACAGCAGACTCACACACAGATTACGCAGCAGAGGGGGAGTTCAACTCCAAAACAGGAAAGCCGGGGACAATTGGGGGAGGTTTACTCACATCAGAGAGACACAGACACACACTGTACTGTCGTGGGCCTTCTGCCCCCTCCTCCCCCCCCTTTAATAAACTTGCATATTTGAAACGTATTTGGAGAGACGACAGGGCGGCTTTCCTGTGCCGGCCGCAATTTTCTTTGGCAGATGTTTCGTCCTGAATTGCCAGAGTTCGTAACAGAAAAACAAATCACCCACAGTTAGAGGAGGATTCCCTGCAGGTCTCGCACCGGCCTCAAAGCACCACCAGATGAAGGAATCAAACTTTTTCCTCACAACATTTAAGGAGTGAATTTTTGATTTAGAAGAAAACATCAGTTCAGAATCTGGGGAAACGTCACAAACCAGCAAGTAGAAGGACTCAGCTGCAGTTAAGGACCTCTTTAATAGTCTTCAGTGATGAAGAACTTAACCCGGGTTACATCAGTCACCACTTAAAGTTCCTCAAGGGCTCCTGGAGTGACCATCAAAGGTTTCTCAAGGACTGCTGCAAGTCATCAGTGACTCCCAAATCTCAGATAAGAGCTCCTAAAACACCCTCAATGATCTCAACTTCCCATCTGATGCCTTGGAATCACCTCAATCTCAAGCCAAGAAGCCCTGGAACCACCTTACTGTTTAACTGTGCTTTCATGACCAGCAGAACCAGCTGGAGATCTTCTTAAAACCCCAACAATGACTTTTAGAATCAGCATTTGAACCACTAGAATTCTCCACCAAGGAACCAAACTGCTTCTACTGAATCGAGCACAGATATGAGAAGAATGAAGCAGGTGTCCGTTTCTACCACAGTGGATTTGAAGGTGCTCAAACTCACCCCGCAGCAGATACCTCCCAGGATATTCCGCAGAGAGAGACGAAGATCTGGACAGTGATGCTCCCGGACAGCTGAGTGAAGCTCACCTGAAGCGCGCCAACTTTATCAACAAAGTGAACATGTGTCAGGGCGGCGGAGCCCCGCCCTCCCTCACAGCTGCTGCTGCTGCTGCTGCTACTGACGCTGCGTTCAGGGCCCGCTCGGAAAGCTCACACTCCCCCGTCACACTGATCGGCGGGACTGCGGTGTCAACATTTTTTTGGGGGGGGGGAAACAAACACAAAGTACACTAAGAAACAACTGGGAGTAAGACATCCCAAAATAACAATTTATACATGTGTTAAAAAGCTCCGGGGAGATGAATCCTCCCAAAAAAAAACGAATTGTCTATATTTCAGAGTTTGAAAAAGAGGTCATGAATGCAACCACATTAGCTTTCCTGTGTGCCGGGTCCTATTCTTTATTAGCCATGGCTCCCTCTAGTGGCAGCACTTCGTTAACGCATCTACTTGCCAGGTTGTTAAGGTCATGGGAGAATTTTGGTCTGAAATTCTCACAGGAGACCCTAGAGAAAATTGTCTGAAATATTTTGGTTTACTACTACAAGGGTGGAGCATGATGATTCTCGAGCGTGCTAATTTGTAGTTTAACGCTCTTTTATGACTTTCCTTTGCAAAACATCAGCAGTTTTGACCCACACAGAATAATGCCATGACAATATCATATGACGTGGAACTTTATTTGTGGAATAACAACTGACAGGTTATTAATATAAAAGGTTAGTAATAAATCACACAAGTACTTAGTGGTTGATGTAATATGGCAGTACACAGAGGTAGCTGGAGTACATAAGAGTAATGTTCATATATTTCTATACCTTAAAAAAGGAGGTTAAACTCCAGAAAAGCACTGGTTGGTTTTAAACCCTATACTTGTTCTGTCTTTGGATTGTCAGTCATACATTAATCACTTTGAAATGTAAGAGTGGTGCAAACAAATAAATGTGTCCCATTGACAAACATGGAGGATGTTTTTGGACACCCTGAGCTCTACTGCGTGCTAATGGCAGGACTACTAAATATCAATTTGATGACGCATTGGTTTATTTCATTTTTGTTCTGTTTTGAACACAGGAAAATGTCAAGAATTTAGTTTTGTTAGTTAGTGATATTGTGTACAGTTAGTGATATTGTGTACATTTTAAAGGGTGTCTTAACATTTTTTTCCACCAATGTTCTTTGGACTTTTGCAGTACATACGGAAGGGTAATAAGACACAGAGGTAGCTGGATAACATGACCTACAAAAATGTGATATTCAGATGCTTTCATACTTTTACTAAATGAAAAGAAATCAAGGACGTATAAAGTAAATACCCAGAAAATTTTCTTCTTATATCATAAAATATAACATAAAATATAATTTCGTCTGTTAAACAATTTCTACATACAACATAAAATCCTTTGTAAGTGAATCACAGCTTGTCAGCTATAAAACTATTGAGAAAAAGATGAATATGTAAACTGAGACACCATATGGATATGGAGTATTTTAAACATACATTATGCTTTTCGCATACTGCATGGAGGGTAAAAGGAGCAAACTTAAAAAAAAAAAACATGTTAATAGGCTCTCTGGTCTGCACCACACCCTTGGGGGGGAAGTTCAGCAGTCATTGCTGTCAACAGATGGCACCACACAGCAAACCCACTGGATATCAAAGTGAATTAGACACAACAAAACAAATGGAATCAAAGGAGCCTCACTCAGCGCGGAGCAGGCCTTCAAAGAGAGCGCTCCTAAAGGCATTTTTGAAAAGGCAATCAAAGACCATTTTGCCAAACCGATGAATAAACACATTTGTGGCCCTTTTCAAGTCAGCAAGAAAACAAAAGAGCATGGACAGGGAATATTATTTGAAGCAAAGACTCCCTGCAGAGAGAGAGTGGCCGACAGACACGGAGAAGAGGATGCATCTTCACTCCGGGGATGAGCAGCTGCAGGCTCATCTAACAGCCAAGCAGCTCCAGCAGGACAGGGACGCTCTGAGGGAAGAAATGCAGCTACGCCTTAAAGCCTGGATGGAAAAGCAAGAGGCTTTGCAGAGGGAGATCGAGGTCCTGAGGAAACAGTTGCGGGAGGTGGAAGAAAAGGAGCGAGTGGCTCAGTTGGACAAAGAAGCTCTGGAGGACGAGATGAAGTCGAGTGTGAGGTCTTGGTATGAAAAGCAAAGGAGCTTGCAGAGGACAATCATTGCCCTGACGGCACAGAAGTGCGCGATGGAGGAAGAGAAAAAGAGGCTCCTGCGAGACAACGAGGCCCTGCAGCGAGAAGCCAGCGAGCTCGCCTGGGAGAGCAGGCAGCTGCAGAAGGAGCTCGCGCAGAAGCTGGAGGCCCAGAACGGAATCATCAGAGAGCTCCAGGGGCAGGTTGGAGAGGAGAGCGGTGTGAAGAAGGAAAAAAAGAGGCCACCTTTAACTGGGAAGATCCGTAAATTCTGCAGATTAATGCTCAGGAAGAAGGAAAAGAAGGAGGGATCAGGTGGGTTGGAGGGGGGACAGGGGTCTCAGAGTCTGTACATTTCTTTAAAGGGGGCAGAGCTTCACACTTAGGGGGGCAAGTGTTCAGGCACAAGTCAGCAAATAGTACTGGTTGCAAAACAGAATATACTATATAGATAAATAATTCTTAATGAAAAGTAAATGTAGGCATTGTGTGCTCAGTCCTTGCTTTTCCATTTTCTCCCAATTCTTCCCTGCTTGCTATTTTCTTGCATCATCCTTTATGTCCTCCCACAAATTTTCAGTGAAGTGTAAATCTAATATTTGCGTGAACGCTCACCAATAATATAGTGTTTTATGTTCCATATTTTAAGGGTGTGTGTGTATTTGTGTTTATATCCCACTCTAAATGTCTTTCTTTGTCATGTAACTCCATGTCTTTCATTACTGACACCAACAGTAGAATGTGAATCTTGAAGGATGCTGCATTCTTGCATATTTTTCACTTCAAAAAACAAAACAAACAAAAAGAAAACATTGTGTTTTGATTTCCCGAGCTGGAGGTCTTTGACCCAGCACTGTCCAGTAAGCATAGATATGACTGGTGTGATACTGGCAACAAAAACAAAAACCTTTGTGAACAACAGCAGTGCTTAATCACTGATTCCAACAAAAACAGTGCTTTCAACAAAAACACTTGAACAACTCTTTAGATTTTACCGTATAAAAACAATCGTGAGAGTCTTACACACTGACACTTAAGAATTTTCAAAAGCAAAAACTCTTAATGAAATCGGAGGACGGAACATCTTTTGGAGTGGTTATGCAAAATTAAGGCTTTTTTTCCCCCTAATACCTCTTACAATATCAACAGTGTAGCAGAGAGGCTGTCAGGCTTGCCTTCTGTAAGAGAAGTTCCAAGGAAAACTTCTCCCACGTGTCCTACACATGAACATATATGAATAGCAACAGCACCCAGTGAGCGGTAATAAATTTGATGCCTTGCTCATGGGCATTTCAGTCATGAGTGCTGAGGTATGAGAAAGGGAAAATATTCGCAGAGGAGCGTTTGCGCTACCTAGTGGTCAGATCGGGCGATTCATGAGTCCAACCCACGATCCCTAACCTCTCCATTGGAGCAGATTAAAAAGAGCAGACTGTTTTCACATTTATCTGCGGGCGGGGGAAGCTTTAACTGTGCTAAGTGTACCAACAAGAGTTTCTGGAGAATAAGATGGTCCAGTGCAAAGACACTGAGAGCAGAGACATACCAGTGACGCAGAAAAACCTTTGAAAAAAGGTCATCTTGAGAAATTAAAAAAAATAAAAAATCACACTGGAAATAAAATAAAAAATTCATGACATGTATATGGGGGGATTTTTTTAAGTATATTGCTGATTCAGTTAACATTTAAGTTATTTCTACAGAGTGAAAATGGTTATAATCATAGGATTTTTTGACTACTTCATCCCAACAGCATCTGCTGTTTAATGTATCGCTGAAGTAAAAGGACGTTTTAGTTCCTGCTGACAAACAGCAACAATATGAGCTACGACACATAGTGAAGAGACAACGTTTCCTATAAAATGGAACACGCGGTGGGGTACTTGGACGTGAAGACTTTGTTCTCCACTCCGTAGACAAAGAAACTGAAGTCTTTTCCGTTGTAAGAATAGTAGGCGTGAGTCAGCGGCACCAGCTCGATGGTCTGACGCTGCAGGGAGGGGAAAGAAACATCAGCATCACTCAGGTTCTGTTCCCACAAATGAATCAAATCTAAATGTATTACCATCTGTCGCAACCTATTTTGGTAACTTTTTTTTTTTTTTTTCAAACTGGCACTTTTGGCAGCGCACGGTTAATCAGCTCCATCATTTTTCTTACCAAAATAGGAAACTTGAATTACAGTCTGGGGCACAAGATAAAATTAAAAACAAAACAAAGAGTTAAAGAAATGTTTCCTGTACATCATACAACACTCGTAAAATTAAAAAAAAACAACAAAACAATCTTTAAAATGATCTGAGTAAGCAAGGTTATTGTTCAGGGAATGGGGGGGGGTCATTCACATATGAAAAGTTAGTTCATGTGTGAAGGTTTCTGTTGCCATAGGAAACCAAACAGGATAAAATTCCATTGCTTGAAACTGCAACTCCATCATCTGAGCAATTTAAATGTGTTGAAATGCTCCTTTATGCTCTTTTCTCAGTGCCTGTGCTCCTGTCCGTCACTGCCTCATGCCTTGAGAGCTGCACCTGTTGACATAGTTGCGTGGCGTTTGTGTACACGGCTTTTCAGCCACGGCTTCGTACCTGCTGCAGGATGCGGCTGGTGGCGCTGTGGCGATTCAGATGCTCATTTATCAACCTCTTAGAGACGTCGCAGATCTCCTGATCAGGGAAGCCCTGGATCGGGTAAACCTGAGGACACACAAAGGGAAAACGACAATCAAGTTGGCTCCTTTGTCATGTAAACCCGCGGCATCAATTTCAAGATAAAGCCGGGGAAAAAAGTGGGTTTTTTTTACCAGCACACTCTCGTCGATGAAGAAAGGATCTCCCGTCACCTTCTCGAACTTCTTGTCGGGGAAGTCGGGCTGGCGGTCTGGAATAAAATCACCGACGTTGTTTTTCCTAAACACACACAAACAGAAGTAAACACTAGAGGTGTCCTGATGCAACTTTTTCACTTCGGATATGAAGTGTAAGCCTTAAGTATAGGCCGACGCCAATATCAATCTGATAGGATATCAGCACGAACCACACATTCTTATTTCTTATTTTGTAGTATGGAATGTTAGAAAAGGCTTGATCAAGTGATATTACTCAAACAGAGAGTTGTAGTCAGCAACAGTAGCTATGAGAAGAACTTACCCATTTATTATTAACCAATGACTTACATACATTTTAACCTTAAACATAAGAATATTCTACATAGAAGTGCTGGAGCGGTGTCTGGAATGGACTGCTTGTATTGGAGTGCTTATATCGGAGATTTTAGATGCAGGCCGATATAATCCATTACTCGTTTTTTTTGCTGATTTCGGGCCTATATCCGATATCAATATCGGATCGGTACACCCCTAGTAAACACACACACAAAAGAGGAAGCAACAAAGGGTGCTGGAGGTGAAATTGTATATATGTGTGTGTGTGTGTGTGTGTGTGTGTGTGTGTGTGTGAGACCCACCACGTGACTGTGAGCTGGATGAAGTGCAGCAGGTTCTGGCTTCCATGGCAGACAGTGCAGGTCTTGTAGCCGTGACCGTGACAGGAGATGCACCTGGAGGAAGGGGAAGCGAATTTAGAGCTCACGCAGCCTTTTGTCATGTGGAAACATCACAGATTGAGATTACTGGAGGTTAAATGCACCAAAAAGAGAGCAGGAGCCAAATCAATCCATCACTTGCCATGCAAATATGAAGGAAAAAAAACAAAACAGCAGATGCATTTTTGCCCTGTTGCCACAGACCAGGTTGGAGCTAATAATCTGGATCCAGCAGAGCATATTAGTCGTATTAGCAACATTATCCATGGCTGTAGTAGGAGAAGAACGTGAGCACATATTAGTATAAAAGCAGTTAGTGGATGAAGTGGAAAGAGTTGAATTGTTGTGTTTTTGTTATGTTGTCCTTCATGCCAGAGACAAAGACAAATCCCCACTGCACGGGTTTCAAATGGACAGCAAAGTCGTATACGAAGTATACGATATCTACAACGCGCTTACCTAGTCGCTGTCGACTTCCCTACAATCACATGCAGACCTAACCTCACTAACAGACCAAGAGTCTCCAGAGAGCCATTCAACACATCCACACACATTGATTAAAAGGTTTGAACCCATTCAACAAGATGCAACTTTTTTGAACTTGAAAAACAGTGTTTTCAAGCAACTTTTTTTCCGGACCATCACACAGATACTGGGAGTTCTGTTCTTCCCTGGTCTCCTGTCTCACCTCGAGTGGCCTCTGCCGCTACAAGAAAGACAACGGGTCCTCCGAGAGGAGCGCTTGTGATTCCCGGCCCTCCTTTTATAACCGTGACCGTGACAGCTTAAGCATCGTTTCTGCAGGCACAAATGAAACATTCAGGCGAGCTTTGCGAGAAGCGGCAGGTGGCGCCCTCACCTCTTGTGACCTCTGCCGTGGCACGAGGTGCAGCGCTTGTTGTTGGAGCGGCCGTGGCCGTGACAGAACGTGCAACGCTTCTGCAAAAGGAGATGGTGGGTGGGTGGGTTGGTTGGTGGGAAGGGAGGGGGTTCGCTTAGATTATAAGTCATATCTGTGTCGCATTAAAACCCTGATTTCCTGCTTTTCTTGTTACAGTTTTCAGCGCTACTTCCTCTGCTCAACAAATTTGAACATCGCAAAAGAAACTCAAAAGGCGATGAAACAATGAAATAGTAAACTGTGAATCTGATTTGACCGCCAATCTAGATCTCTAGATTTTTTTGTAGCCTA